>PVIU01000477.1:15665-316441 GCA_004026605.1 Ondatra zibethicus | reverse complement strand
AAAACAACTTTGAGATACCATCTTACACCTGTCAGAATGGCCAAAATCAAAAACACCAACGATTCCCTATGCTGGAGAGGATGTGGAGTAAGGGGAACTCTCATCCATTGCTGGTGGGAATGCAAACTTGTGCAACCATTTTGGAAATCAGTGTGGCGGTTTCTCAGGAAATTGGGAATCAACCTACCTCAGGATCCAGGGTCTTCTATAACACATCCCTGGTCACCTAGCAAGGGGAAGATAAAACTCTCTTATATGAAGCCAGTTATCTCTCCTAACCATACCACTTAAAGTGTGCAACACATTCTTGAGACACGTCTGGAAAGCCTGGAAATCTTTGCTTATGTAGACAGAAGACTGGCCATAGACTCGCAGCAGAAGAGCACAGAATATGTGAAAGGACCCACGATGGTAGAGGACAGACACCAGAAAGCGTCTTTGTAATAAACGTAGCAGTGAGGTTTTGAGTAAGCCAGAACCACCTTTAGAAGAGTGGTCAGAATACAGACTGTGAAGGAGGGGCGATCCACAAATTGTCAAGGAGTTTTGAGCACCAGAGAAGGAGTATAGTCCTAATTAGAGAGGCAGCAGGGAGCCACTCGGGGTTTTGTATGGAGAAGCAATATGATCACAGCTGACAACAATCTTAATAAGACTTAATAAATAGCACAGTTTATAACCCTAGGCCAACCGCTGAGCCAAAGCCAAAGGCTGTGCTACAAACTTAGCAAACTGATTACTGCGAGTGTTGATGGCTGGATTTAATCCCAGTCAGCCTTTGCCCTGGAGTGGAAGCTCCTGGAGACGCAAACAAATCCCTGCGGTGACAGGTGGCACGTGTTTCCAGAGCCCACTTCCCTACAGTGGCACCCTGTTGAAGTGGCTTGAGCAGGGCCACCATGTCCTTTGCACCATTTTACAGACCTCTTCTCTGTAAATATTCAGTGTTCTTTGTGAGTTTCCTTAGGCCTAAAGTCTATCACCATCTGTCTTAATACTTGCAATGGTGTTGTGACATCTTTTATTGGTATTAAGATATTTGCCAAATAGGAAGATGTCATCATATTATCCACAGTTTGATCTAACAGCTAATGTTGACGACAAGATGATAATGAAATTTCAGCCAGCCTCCCCCTCGTATTTCAAATGTTAGACTAGATAAATAGTGTATATATTTAAATGCGTTCTTCTTAGTGAAAGAACGGGTATGGAAGAACCAGTAAATTCCTCCTCTGTGCTTTTGTAATTAGAAAATTTTAATGTTTTAATTTATTTATGCATCTCTCAAGTAAGTGGATTTGTACATGTGAGTGCCAGATAGGAGCCCGGGATCCCCAGAAGCTGGTGCTTCCGGAAGCTATGAGCAGCCCAAAGTGAGCGTAGGGACCAAGCTCAGGTTATCTCCAAAGCACTGTGTGGCTGCAAGTGATGAGCCATCTCTCCAGCCCCTGCACGAATATCATTTTAAGGAAGTTGGGAGGATGGGAAAGACAGGCAGACAGAATCAGATACCAGTGTGGGAGAACAAGAATGGTTAAAGGAAGGAGAGGCGCGGAGCAGAGCTAGACTCCCATCCTCATGGTGTTTTGTTGCATTGCTTTGAGACAGAAATCTCACTGTGTAACCTAGCCTGGCCTCGTACACCATGTGTCCTACTCCCACCTCCCTAGACATGAGATTGCAGACAGGAACCATATTCAATCAACAGGACCCAGGGTGGTTCTCCTAAAACACAAAACCAGGGGTAATTAAGCTTTCTCTATTATGGTTCAAAGTAATTACTCTGAATTTCTGATAGAGCTATCAATCACTGTGATTACCCATTGATGTTTCTTTGAAGGAAAACAAAAGTCTTTTGACTAAAAATAGTACATTTAAAATGCTTCAGGCATCAGGTAAGGCTCTTTTATTTATGCAAGAAGGATAATAATAGTCTCTAATAAAAACCTGTGAGATTCAATGAGATCAAGGACACGAAGTGATTGCCAAAGCACACAGCAAACAGGAAAACCTCTGTGTGTTACTGCTGTGTGATAGAGTCCCCACCCCACAATCGGAGGAAGAGTCTAGGGAGGTGTGATGGTTTGAGCAATGCCTAGATCTGGCCAGTAGTCCGTTAACATCTATCCCAGTCCATGTTCTTTAATATATTATTTATTGTTTGAAAATTTAATATATGCATATAAAGTATTTTAATCTTACCCACTTTGCTCCTGGTCAATGCCCCCATACACACCCAACTTCCTCTTCTCATTTTCACAGCCCCCCACTTTTGGTTTTTTATAACCTTCAGTGCTGCCCATATGCGCATGGCTGCGGGGCGTCTCCTGTGGCATGGGAGACCCAGCCGATGGAAGGCAATGCTGGCCGCTTCCTTGGCCATTTGTTGTTTCTGAATGTAAACCTAGAGAGTCTGCTTTCAGATCTGATTTCATTAAGTGACTTGGCGTTGTGTGGCTAGAAAGACTTGGTGAAGCTTTGACGCGCGGATCAGCGGGTTTTCTCTCAGGATTAATGTTAACAGGCAATGTTGCAGGTAACGTTGCGAAGAAGCAGGATGGAAGCCTAAGAAGGAAGGGGGTATAAAAAGACTTAGGAAGATTACACAGCAGAAGGGTTTCTGCCTTTGCCACGAATCTTTTTAGTATCCCAAATCTAACACCTGTGTTTTGAATGCCTTGTACCAGCTGTGTGACCTTATCTGGAAAAAGATGACAGCATTACCTGTGTTATAAGACCATAAGGGGATTAGAGGATAATTAGTATAATATGCCTAACACGGTGGCTGCAATTGGTTCAGTATTGGTCACAGCTGTTGGAGTGCCAGGGTAATGCAAAGATGACATAATCATGCAAATAGGAGAAAATGCAATTTTCTCAAAGTTATCACTCCAAAACATTTGGGTTTATTAAACTCCAAAATCAATTACCTATCATTTCAGACTTCAAACCTAAAGGAATTCATTTATTTCAAGCATGACTAAGAAAGTAACAGTTTAAGTCATTGCTAATTGTATCTTTTTAAGCTCATATATAGAATCCGTACAAAATTGTTGCCATTCACAGAAAATGTTTCAAAATTCCTAGCCAGTTTAAATGTATGATGCCAGCAAGGAAGAGGTTTTGAAGCCATAAAATCACATGTACTTTGACAGGGAGATCCACTGGTAGGAAGCTGTGGATTTCAAGCTATGTCCATATATGTAACATATATGTGAATCTGCACCCACAGAGGTATGAAGATTACTGAAATGTTGTCGATGGTTAGCTTTCTCTTAGCCAGTGCATGCCGTATAGTCCTCAGAGGATACATTATTTCTAGTTTTAGACACATGCTCAGAACCAAAGCACACGAACATTGAAAATATAGGATGATTTTGGTGTACACTTGAAGTTCTGAGGCAGGTTGATTGGGAGTTTGAAGCCAGCCTGGAGACTACAGAACTGAGAATATCTCAAAATAAAAGTAAAGCAAAACAATAAACCAATTTTATAGGGCAAATCTCAGTTAATATAGAAAGCTCTGATTCCATCCATGTTGTCACATCACTGGTTCTGTGGAAATGGTCACATTTACGTATTGATGATGAATTTGCAACTGTCATTTTGGGGAATGAAATATTAGGGGCTTTGCAAGGAGAGGAACGCTGTCTCTTTAGTCCCTTTAAGCACCGTTGTTGAGAAAATTCCTTATCCGGAACAAGCATCTTCCCGTGAGCTCACATTGACCTGAAAGGACAGCTCTCTCTGCCTCCTAAGCAGCTAGTGAAGCAGAGGTGTGACAGGCTATTTCTTCTCCTCTACTTACAGAGAGGGCCTGAGGCACTGAGTTGTGTGTGGGCTTGTTCAAGGTCACAGCAGGGGTCTGTCGGCAGCTCTGGAAAGAGCGTCTTAGTCCCTGGAGTCTGGAACCAGTCAATAGCCTGTTGGCTCAAAAACTAGCAAATGATAGATGAGCTGATTACGTGGTTGGAGGCATGGGGAGCCGAAATGCCATGGAGCCAGAGAGACCATGTTTATGCCTGCTGGGGCAGCAGGGGCCCCTCCACACAGGAATGTTCCCTATCCTTTCCTTAGCCCTCTTCTCTCCAGATTGCTACAGAACAGACCTTCAATCTTCCTCCTGTTCTCACTCCTCTTTCTTGCGTACGAGTTCAGTGATTTTTTTTCAGCAACCTGTACTTTATTTTTCTATCTAACGGCAATAGTAGAAATGTATACATTTTATTCCATCTTATGACTATATCTCAAATCACCTTGGATACTAATATGTAAATTAGACTTTACATATAAACATTTATTCAGAAGGAAGGCAACTGAGTCTTAGACAAACACAGAAACAGTAATATGAACTTCTTTTACAGTGTTGAAACTAAACGTGCAGAAAATGAACAACCCTGATAACCCTGAACATTCAGCCTTCTCTAGCAGGAAGTCATAGAAAGCGACTACTAAAAACATCCCTCTAAATATAAACATGTATGAGTTTTGTAGAATGGTATCAGGGGACAAAAATAAAAATGTGTAAGATGGGCCATGGATTGCCTACATGAGAGAGGAGACAGAATCAGACTTGGTGGTTTTAAGTTATTTTCCTTTAAAAAATCAGCACAGAGAAAAATCGGTTATGATTTGAAGCCCGTACATCCATATTAGTTTATAGAAACGTCTGAAATGATGACCATATACTTCTTTACACATTTCCTAATACCACAAAAATGTATCATTCCCTCCTAATGTATTATATAGCTATACAGTAAATAGTCTATGCTGATATGTTTGCTCAACTAAGATTTATTTCTGAGCCTAGATCCAAGTCTACAGTTCTTTTAGAGCATGAATTCAGTGCTCAAAACTCCCTGAGGTCTCTCGGGTTATTATCTTAGTTTCCACTTTTACAAAGAGAGGCCTAATACATAAGGTACCCCAGGGCACAGTGGCTTGATAAGCTAGCTCTTGAGTCCTTATCTTTTCTTGTTTTAATTTTTTCAGAATTTCGTACAACACACTGTGATCATATTCATCCCCTAATTCCTAGCAGATCCACCCCCTCCTCTACCTACCCAACTGCATAACCATCCCTGTACCTTTAAAAAAAAACCCAGAAGGTACAGTTTGTGAGGTCATATAATCTTGTGTGTGTGGCTGTCCACTGGAGTGTAGTCTATCAACAAGGAACCACACATTTAAAACAAAGGAACAAAAACTCAAAACAAGCAAGTAAACCACTGATTCTCCCTCTCCTAGCAGATTAATTGACATTAACTGCTGAGTTAGGGGCGAGAATCATGCCGTCTTCCCAGTCCAAGCTAGAATTTTGTATGTTCTGAGCTTGAGCGGGATTTGTTCATGCCAGTACAGCCATTGTGAGTTCGTCCACTCATCTGTCCTGTTGTGTCCAGAACACTGTTCTACTATAGCCATCAACCACGTCTACCTCTTACAGAATTCCTGATTAACCCTGAGCTTTGGAGAAGGGGGCTGTGATACAGGTGTTGCATTGAGGACCCAGCATTCTAGGGCATGACAGTCAGACTCCATTGCTAGAAACACCAAGTTCTTGAGTAATTTTTGACTCTAGAATCAATGCTCTTAACCACTCACTGTTCTAAACTTAGTAAATTGCGTGGGCATTTAGTATTATAGAAACCTGTTAGCAGACAACTGATCTTCATGGTGCCTAGAAGAGAGAAGGTCAGAATGCTGTTTGGTATTGGTCAGGAGAGGTGCTGCCCTGGCTGGCTGGCATAAGCATCCAGTTTGTCTGAGTATATTAGAGACTTCTGACTTTAGAAGTCTATAGGATTAGTTCTGGTCTGGCCAGCTTCCTGGATCATACTGTGGGCTTCTCAGCCGCCTTCTCACTTGTTATTTCCACAACAAATCCATTAATTGTTTGAAAGCTTATTCTTTATTATAATCGATTGAAATACCATCTAGTTAGATAAAAAAAATTAGCAAAGAAAAATATGTCACAAAGAACCACAGTGCTTATCATTAAACACCAAGTTTATCACCTTGGAGTATATATGATGAATATCCTTGGATGTAAGGCACAGCCTCAACTACAGGCATCGCTGTCTGTGCACCCATACTGCTGTGTTGATGTGATCTCAGGAATTCCGTCTTGGAGCTGTCACTCAAATAACTGGGCTTTTATTTAAAGAGCTCTTTCTGTCTTCTGGGATTGTAGCTGGGGTATACTCTGGAAGAAAATGAGAAACTTAGTTGGAAAAGTTCTGGCAGGTAAATGAGCTAGTCTCATGTTGCTTCTAAACAGATCTCACTTCTCTTGAGCTGTTGTTATGCCCAGTGAGCGAGTCATGCAGTTATTTATTCTGTGCATTTTTCCCATTATTTAAAATTCTTAGAGGAATAATTAGGCTTTTGAGTTGGAAGACACTGGTTTTGGTGAGGGGTTTTACCACCAGATAGTGAGGGGGATAAAATGAATGTTCATCTATCTCCGAAGGCTTGCTTTACTCTCTGCTTCCCTTACGGGGGACCATAGCAATGCCCACCTTCCTGGGCTATTAGGAGGTGTGGCGACAGACACAACTGAACTTCTTAGAAACTCTTGAGGGATCTTAGATGAAAGACGAATGGTAAATCACTTACCTGATAGCAATAGGTCAAATATCAGATGACTGGGAATGTGTGGGCATGGCTTGGAGACTGGGATTGAGATTTTGCTACTATCACTTCGTGATGAGAAATACTAATATTCATAACATGTATATCCATTGCCATTTTAATAGGAACTCCTAGAATGACAGTACTTTATGATTAAGTGTCTAATATTGACTGATATATTTGTTTGCTTTATATAGTTTTAATGAATTAAAATTGTACAACCCGGGTTGACTGGTGGTTCTGGTTTTGGACAATATATCAATAAATAATGAGTTAAACAAATGCTAGGTTTTTTTCTCAGCTAGAATACCTAGGATGAGGCAGTAGAGGGACATATAGCATCATTAAGGAAATGAGCTCCTTGATTTATTCTTACTGACTGAAATTTGTTCGAAGGACACTGCTGCCTCCTGGGCACTCAATATATCTTCACCAGCTTCAAAGTGGAGAAAACAGGAGGAGGGATTCAGAAGAGGTTGAGAATCTACTTTTTTGCATTTATTGCCAGAGAAGTTATTGTCATAATCCTGGACCTGGGAGTTGTCTGTATCTTCACTCAAAGATCTTCATGACAAATTGTAGAAGATACTAGACTTAGGTGTCTGGAGTGCTAAGTACTCTAGAAGAGTGGTCCTCATCCTTCCTGCTGCTGTGATCCTTTAATACAAATTCCTTGTGTTGTTGTGAATCCAACCCTAAAATTATTTTATTTTCATTGCTACTTCATAACTGTAATTTTGCTACTGTTATGAATCATAATGTAAATATCTGTGTTTTCCAGTGGTCTTTGGAGACCCCAGAGAGGTAACAACCTGCAGGTTGGGAACCACTGATCTAACGTATAAGACTAGGTTTTTGTTGTGTTGGAGTGATGGTGAATACAGAGGATTGCAATTAAGGAAATGTAATGAATGCATAAGTCTATGTTGCTTATTTTGTGTTTCTGTGGCAAGTTACCTGAGGCCTGGTACTTTGAAAACAGAAAGGCATTGTAGATCTTATAGTTTGGGGGATGCAGGAGCATGCCAGCTGTGTCTGCATGTCTCTGGCCAAAGACACACTGCAGGTGACATCTAAATGACAAGAGCGTGTGCAGAAGAAAGCACATGACTAAACAGGAAAGAGATTGGACTCCCAAACAACCCATTCTCTCAGTAACTAATCCAGTCTCATGAGAATTGCATTAATATGTCCCAAGGTCTCTTCCTACATGACCAGATTACTTTCCACTAGCCGCTGAATCATTCATTGTGTGTGTGTGTGTGTGTAAGTGTGTGTGTAAGTGTGTGTGTGTGTCTGTGTGTGTTCATGCATGGTGCATTTATTTGTCCATGTATTCCCATTGTGAAAACAAATGGTCATATGTATGTGTAGAGGTCAGAGATCTACATGGAACACATACTTACATGGCAGGATTTTATCAACTGGACCATCTATCTCTCCAGCCCTGGCCCCACCTCCTAAATGTTCCCCTACCGCAACTCTGCTGTGCTGGAAACTAGGCTTCCAGCATATGTACATTTCGAAAGCATATGGAACCCATGTCCAGACTATAGCAACAATACAAATAGATTCTGAGTATCAAAAACAATATGCAGTAAAAGCATAAAACCAAGATGCACACATGTAAATACATGTCTTTTACATGAGATGTTTGGAAGGCATGAAGTTGGTATGAACATGTGCTCGTTGGTTGCGTTGGAAGAACCATCAATATTAATGCTTATCCTATCATGAGTATGTATTTAAAGATTCCTTAAACATAATAGGAGCCAGATGATTGTAGTAAAAATGTAGTAAGTTAATTTCCTAAAACTTCACTATCACTTTGCAGCTGAGTGCAACATCGGGGCTCTAGTTGTTCAGTCGTGGCTCACATTGTGGCTTTTTCTAATGTATCGAGTCTTTCTCTGTCCCCCCAGCCATCTCCCAAGTAACAACACAGGGCCATTATTAATTATAAAAGCTTGGCCTTTATAATTATTAATTATAAATTATTAATTATAAAAGCTAGGCCTTTAGCTTAGACTTATTTTCAACTAGCTCTTATAACTTAAATTAACTTTATCATCATGAATCTACATTGTTACCACATGGTTTTTACTTCTATCCCATTCTGTCTGTCCGACTCACTCTGCATCTGACTGGTGTCTCTCCTACCAACAGACACATCTCGAGTATCTGTTCGTACATACTCACTCTGCCCGGAAGTTCCACCTAACTCGCCTGCTTAGCTATTGGCCATTTAGCTCTTTATATAGCCAATAAGAAGGTGTGTTAGGCAGAGACCCGCATTCACAGTGTAAAATACTCTGCAGCATTCATTGTACATGTGATTTTCCTTGTGCTCACATTTGTTTTGCTACAAGAAGTTTGTTACCAGTGCCTACACTGCTAGCAAGAGTCCCAGCATCCTACTCCTCAGTCTCGGCCCCGCACAGAGAAGAGGATGCCCAGTCAGAACCTTATACCCCGCAATAGTTTATGGTTCCTACTAACAGGTTTTAGATATCAGTAAGGAATCTAACATGCCTAACAAATTATCACTTTGTTGATTAATTTATGACATAAATATTGTAAATATCATTTTTGGAAGAATAATATACTGTGAATATATACAAACAAACACAGATTGATGAATTATATTTCTCTCTCATTGCTTGGACAATGTCTGACAGAGAAGCAACTGAAGTGGAAAAGAACATTTTGTATCAGGGAATTTTAGTTCACTCGAGCTACGAAGGCAGCAGAGGAGTGGCAGGCTGTGCGGTGGCAGCTTCTCATGTGACTCTGAACAGCAGGTTGCACAAGGCCAGAAGTGGAGGAGAACATAACTTTCAAAGATCTACACCAGTGGTCTACAGCCATCAGTTAGGCTCCATAGTCCAGAGATCCACACCAGATGCCGAAAAAGCATTTGACAAATTCAACACCCCTTTATTTTAAAGGTCTTGGAGAGATTAGGGATACAAGGATCATATCTAAATATAATAAAAGTAATATACAGCAAGCCGACAGCGAACATCAAATTAAATGGAGAGAAACTCAAAGCGATTCCACTAAAATCAGGAACAAGACAAGGCTGTCTACTCTCTCCATATCTCTTCAATATAGTGCTTGAAGTTCTAGCAATAGCAGTAAGACCACATAAAGAGATCAAGGGGATTCGAATTGGAAAGGAAGAATTTCGTTATTTGCAGATGATATGATAGTGTACATAAGTGACCCCAAAAACTCTACCAGAGAACTCCTACAGCTGATAAATACCTTCAGCCATGTGGCAGGATACAAGATCAACTCAAAAAAAAAATCAGTATCCCTCCTATACACAAAGGCTAAAGAAACAGAGAGGGAAATCAGAGAAACATCACCTTTCACGATAGCCACAAATAGCATAAAGTATCTTGAGGTAACACTAACCAAGGAAGTGAAAGATCTATTTGACAAGAGCTTTAAGTCTTTGAAGAAAAAAATTGAAGAGGATACCAGAAAATGGAAGGATCTCCCATGTTCTTGGATTGGTAGGCTCAACATAGTAAAAATGGCAATTCTACCAAAGGCAATCTATAGATTCAACGCAATCCCCATCAACATCACAACAAAATTCTTCACAGACCTTGAGAGAATAATAATCAACCTCATATGGAAAAACAAAAATCCCAGGATAGCCAAAACAATCCTATACAATAAAGGAACTTCAGGAGGCATTACCATCCCTGACATCAAACTCTATTACAGAGCCACAGTAATGAAAACGGCTTGGTATTGGCATAAAAACAGAGACATTGACCAATGGAATCAAATCGAAGACCCGGATATTAATCCACAAACCTATGAACTCCTGATTTTTGACAAAGAAGCTAAAATTATACAATGGAAGAAAGAAAGCATCTTTAACAAATGATGTTGGCATAACTGGATGTCAACCTGTAGAAGAATGAACATAGATCCATATCTATCACCATGCACAAAATTTAAGTTCAAATGGATTAAAGACCTTAATATAAATCCAGCCACACTGAACCTCATAGAAGAGAAAGTAGGAAATAGTCTGCAATACATGGGCACAGGAGACCACTTCCTACGTATAACCCCAGTAGCACAGACAGTAAGAGCAACAATGAATAAATGGGACCTTCTGAAACTGAGAAGCTTCTGTAAAGCAAAGGACACAGTCATTAAGACAAAAAGGCAACCTACTGAATGGGAGAAGATCTTCACCAACCCCACATCAGAAAAAGGTCTGATCTCCAAAATATATAAAGAACTCAAGAAACTAGACATTAAAACTCTAAATAACCCAATTAAAAACATGGGGTACTGAAATGAATACTCAACAGAATTTCAAATGGCCAAAAGATACTTAAGGGCATTTTCAACTTCCTTAGCTATCAGGGAAATGCAAATGAAAACAACTCTGAGAGACCTTACACCTGTCAGAATGGCTAAAATCAAAAACACCAAAGATAACCTATACTGGAGAGGATGTGGAGAAAGCAGAACACTCATCCATTGCTGGTGGGAATGCAAACTTGTGCAACCACTTTGGAAATCAGTGTGGTGGTTTCTCAGAAAATTGGGAGTCAACCTACCTCAGGATCCAGCAATACCACTCTTGGGAATATACCCAAGAGATGTCCAATCATACTACAAAAGCATTTGTTCAACTATGTTCATAGCAGCATTATTTGTAATGGCCACAACCTAGATGCCCCTTAATGGAAGAATGGATAAAGAAAGTGTGGCACATCTACACATTAGAGTACTACTCAGCGGTAAAAAACAATGACATCTTGGATTTTGCATACAAATGGATGGAAGTAGAAAACACTATCCTGAATGAGATAACCCAGACCCAAAAATATGAATATGGTATGTATTCACTCATTAGTGGATTCTAGTCATAAACAAAGGACATTGAGCCTACAGTTCACGATCCTAGAGAAGTTAAGTAATAAGGTGAACCCAAAGAAAAACATATATAGATCTTCCTGGAAATTGGAAGCAGATAAGATCACCAGGCAAAAGTTGGGAGGAGGGGAGAGGGGGAGAGAGAAGTGAGAAGCGGAGGGTTGGGGAGAGCTTGGGGGAGTGGGATGGTTGAGATGGAGGAAGGACGGATATGGAAGCACGGAAGAATATATCTTAGTTAAGGGAACTATTTTGGAGTTGGCAAGAGGCTTGGCTCTAGAGGGGTTCCCAGGTGTCCACGGGAATGTCCCCAGCTAGGACCCTGGGCAGTGGAGGAGAGGGTGCCTGAACTGGTCTTGTCTCGTAGTCAGACTGATGACTAGCTTGAATATCACCATAGAACCTTCCTCCGGCGATAGATGGAGATAGAGACAGAGACCCACATCGGACCACTGGACTGACCTCCCAAGGTCCAGTTGAAGAGCAGAAGGTGGGAGAATATGAGCAAGGAAGTCAGGACCGTGAGGGGTTTGTTCACCCACTGAGACAGTGTACCTGATCTAATGGGAGCTCACCAAATCCAGCTGGACTGGGACTGAAAGAGCATGTGATCAAACCGGACTCTGAATGTGGCAGCCAATTGGGGCAGACTAAGAAGCCAATGATAATGGCACTGGGACTTGTCTCTACTGCATGTACTGGCCTTTTGGGATCCTAGTCTATTTGGATGCATACCTTCCTAAGCCTGGATGGAGTGGAGAGGGCCTTGGATTTCCCACAGGGCAGGGTACCCTGCCCTCTCTTAGCACTGGAAGGGGAAGACGGGGAGGGGGAGTGGGGGAGCGGGAGGGAAGTGGAATGAGGGGAGGAAGTGAAAATTTTGAATGGTATTATTTATAAAGTATTAAAAATAAAGAAAAATAAAGATCCACACCAGTGGTCTCCATCCATCAGTTAGACTCCATGTTACAAAGCCTCTCCAATGCCCTCCAGTCAGAGCTCTCAGCTGCATACTGTGTGTTCAAACACAGGAGCTTATGGGACATTTCACTCTAAACATAACAGTGTGTGTGTGCGTGCATGCCTGTGTGTGTGTGTGTGTGTGTGTGTGTGTGTGTGTGTGTGTGTGTGTGTGTTATGGTTACTTCCAGAGGGTGTGGCTAAGCTTTTAACCAGTCTACTTTTAGATTTCTCATTTTTGCTATGAAACATGATGGAAATTCTGTTAGAATTCATTTGTGTCGTCTGTTATTTATTCATTATGTTTAAAGTCTATGGGTGTTCAATACAAACATTTTCCAGTAATCTCTGTAACAACTTACTTCTTTGAATAGATGGCCATGGAAATTTATGTCCCTATAAAGGTGGAAGTAAGAATAGAAAGATTTTTGTAGTCGTTCTATGTGAAGGCATGTGGATGGAATTTTAGTGCCTTTATTTACATAATGAGTCGGTGTCCTTTTGTTCTCTGTGAGCTCTTTTCCTGAAGCTGTAATTTCTTGCAGAACGAAGAGATTTTTCAAACATCAAGGACATTTGCAAAGCGTTGAAGGAATTTTATATGTTATGTAAACTAATAGGCTCGTTCAGTTTACTTAATCTTTGGAAGGAAGCAAAGTGATGAAAGTAGCTGGCATCTAAAAAATATGGTAGCACCTAGCGCAGATGAGAAGGAAGGTTCTGCTGACCCAGAGTGAAGGTTCTGCTTACCCAGAATGAGGGTTCTGCTTACCCAGAATGAGGGTTCTGCTTACCCAGAATGAGGGTTCTGCTTACCCAGAATAAGGGTTCTGCTTACCCCATACTTCCTTCCGCGTAGACTCTTTTCATTACCTATCTACTTTATCTCAGATCTAATAGAGGGGGAATATAGTATTGTTTTTAAGTGTCTTGCTTTTAAGAGCTGCTTTTGGGAGAAAAGCTTATTGATTTTTTCGTAGCACTAGGAGTCACACTTCTTTTATCTTTCCCTATTTCCAAGCAACTGAAGTTTGTAAAATGATATCCTACCTCTATAGAAACCAATTTGGTACATGTTTTACAGATTCAGAAGACATTGGGAAGTAAGGTAGAGCAGCTCAGAGTATCTTAAAGCTGATCTTTCCATCTATCTTCCTATCATAAGGAAAATGAAGTCTTATGAATAACTAAGCCAACTGCCAATTGTCAAAGATATACTGAGCCCATCTTTCAAGGGAAAATGATTTTAGCATCTTTTATTTTATTTTTATTCATTTTAAATTCCAACCACAGTTCTCCCTCCTACCCCTCCTTCCCCTTCCCCCCATCCCAGCCCACTTCCCAACCACTCCTCTCAAAGGGTAAGGCCTCCCATGGGGAGTCAACAAAGTCTGGCACATTAGGTTGAGGCAAGACCCTCCCCTCCTGCATCAAGGCTGAGCAAGGCATCCCACCATAGGGAATGGGCTCCAAAAAACCAGCTCATGCACCAGGGATAGATCCTGGTTCCACTGCCAAGGGTCCCTCAAGTAGACCAAGCTACACAGCTGTCTCCCACATGCAGAGGGCCTAGTTTGGTCCCATATAGTCTCCACAGCTCTCAGTCTAGAGTTCATAAGTTCTCATGAACTTGGTTGAACTGTCCCTGTAGATTTCCCCAACATGAACACTCCACTTTGCTCATATGATCTGTCCTCCTTCTCTTTGACTGGACTCCGGTAGCTCTGCCTGGCGCTTGACTGTGGATCTCTGCATCTGGTTCTATCAGTTACTGGATGAAAACTCTATGATGACAGTTCCCAATCTGATTACAGGGAAAGGCCAGTTCACGCCCAGGCCTCCTCTCCACTATTGCTAGGAGTCTTAGCTGGGGTCATCCTTATGGATCCCTGGGAATTTCCCAGTACCAGGTTTCTCCCTAACCCTATAATGGCTCCCTCTAATCAAGATACCTCTTTCATTGCTCTCCCACTCCACTCTGTCTCTCCCCCAACTTGATCATCCCCCATCCCTTTCCCTCTACCGTCCCCCTCTTTGCCCCCAGTTTACCCAGGAGGTCTCACCTACTTCCCCTTCCCAGCGTGATTCATGTGTCCCTCTCAGGGTCCTCCTTGTTACTTAGCTTCTCTGGAACTGTGGATTGTAGTCTGATTATCCTTTGCTTTACATCTAGTATCCAGTCATGATTAAGTACCTACCAAGTCTGAAAGGACAAGTTAATTTTAAGATATCTTAGAGATACCACAAATGCATTACAGTAATGAATATGATTAAAATACGTTGTATAAAATCCTAACAATATAAATAAGATAAAAATTATTCTTTTTAAGTGTTCAGCATCCTTAACTATCAGCGTAATGCCGATGAAAGCTGCTCTATGATTCTACCTCTCCCCAATCAAAATTGCCATCATCAAGATGATAAAGGATAACAAACTCTGTGATCTAGAGAAGAAGGAATCCTTACACATTGTTGGTGAAATATACATAGGGCAACCACTGCAGAAATCAGTCTAGAAGTTTCTCAAAATCCTAGGACTAGATCTACCATAAGACCCAGCTACACCACTCATGGGAATGTATCCAAAGGGCTCTTTATGCCCATCCATGTTCATGGCTGCTGTCTTCACAGAGCTAGGAAATGGAACGAGATTCCATGTGCCATGCGTTAACTGAGAAATGAGTAGAGAAAATATGGTAAACACACAGTGGAACTTTATTCAGCTCTAAGAAGAGCTTAAATTATGAAATTAGCAGAAAGATGATGGAACTGGAAAATCATTAGACTGAATGAGTAAACACGGGCCCAGAAATGCAGACACTGCCTGCTCTTCTTTGTCAGTGCTTCACAGCTTCTAGCATTTGATTTGAATCAAGTGGAATAAATTTACAGACCCGGAAATGACAAAGGGGCCATGAAGGAGTGAGAGGAGGCCTTGAAACGCTCTCTTAATGATGTCAGAATACATCCTAATGCCTCTTCCCTCTTCTCGCCGTGATCTTTTCCTGAATATCGTTTTATATTTCTTATAAAAATTGAAGTTTTTCATTCACTGTTTCTAATAAATGTGGTTGCTAATAAAATGTACTCCAACAATAAAATCGTTCTTTTAGAGATTCAACATAAAACTTTGCACTCCTGGAAGAATTTGCCATTGGTATAAGATGTGTGTACACATTTCTGCTTACTGTCTGTTCCCTCATGAGAGTAAAGTCTTCCTTAGGTAAGACCTTCTGTTAGCGAGTACTCTTTAAAACAGTTTCCATTTTATTTAGTTTGAACATTTCATAAAGCTTATTTTGATCATATTCTTTCCCCTCCTTCTCCTCCTAGATCTCCCCTACATTTTTACCCACTCCATGTTCTCTCTTTTCAAAAAAAAAATTAATATATACTTTTTGTGTCTACAGTAATGGTTGATATAAAGGAGATCCTACAATTTAATTTAAATAAAGAAATATAGCAAATGTATTCTTTTTTCAAATCGCATACCTATTATGTCATATAGAATATGTTTTGTGGAAACTATAAGTTTCTCAACCAACATTGCTTTTGATTGTTTGGAGACAGGGTCTCCAGATGCACTCCACACTAGTCTGGAACTTACAGCACAGCTCAGTCTGGCTTCTTTGATTCTCCTGCCTCTGCCTTCTTCTAAAAGCTAGGATTACAGAACACCATATCCTGAACAAGAATGCTCTGATTCTTTTATTTATAAACCATGTTCATTCATTTCAAAGTGTTTTCAGTCACAATTGAATGAGATAGACCCATGTTTTCTAGGCTGCCATATGAAGTAGATTTTACGATTTTCCTCTTGAGAATAAGTAACATGTCCTTGGTCAATAAAGGACAAATTAAAGAATGAAAAAAAAAACAGCATCCTAGTACCGAAACAATACTTATCCATATACTGTACCATATCTCTACAACGGTGCTACTGATACAGTACTACTTTAATACTGGAGTGTTCAGAGCCACTAGTACATCACTAGCACACACACACACACACACACACACACACACACAGAGGGGGAGGGGCAAAAGAACAAGAGCTTTATAGTCACACACTTAGACCTGGATTCTAAACTTAGATGTACTGCTTTTGTAATATGACCTCATAGCAGCTTGCCAATCAAGCTGTTGAGCAAGTGCCAAAGAAGGTAGTCGTATTCAATGCTAATGACATGTTATACACATGTAGTGAAGTCCTGCACATTATCCTCCCGTGTGAATAAAGTCTCAAAGAACTTGCTAACTTTCAACTCATTGTGCTCTGCAGAGATGAAATTACAGGGTAAAGGAGCTTTTACAGGAATTAGTCATACCCGAAAGACATGAACGTAATTTTATTTAACCGATGTCATTTTGTGTGATGTTTGTCCTAGAGGGGACTGATAGTGGTGTTCCTTGTAGGTGGGACTTCATTAATAGTACTTACATTAGACAGCAATTTTAGAAAATCTGGTGTTATGTAGATGTTATGGTCTTAACATTGGCTTATTCTTAGGCCCATGTGTTACCAAGAAGCTATGGTAGAACAGATTCTCTTTGAAGAGTGGATAACAGAATTTCCTGGACAATTGAACTCAAACATGCCATGTGGACCCATAAACATTTTGTCCTCAATCCTAATAAATGTCTTAGGGTAATCCTCATAATAGCTTTATGAGAGTATCATGTTTTCTGTTTTCACACCCAAGGCCCTACTGTACTCCGGAGTGGAAGGATCTTGCAGTAGAGGGTATGTTTTATGGTGAACTAGCGGATATACTGACGGTAGGAAAAGGAGCCTTTCCTTTCCATTCCTTTGTTTAGCTCTAAGTGACAGAGTAACTTCAGTTTCATTAACATTTCATTGTTACATCTTCCCATAAAGTTTATAGTGTAATATGATTTACGAATCTAAAATTGCCAAACCACCATGAATAAATGCCAAGTCTCTGCTCTCGTTGTGTACTTTTCAAAGAAAAATGGGATTTGGTTTTTAGCTGCAAGTCTTCGGATATAGGTGATTAAGATAATACTGAAGAGACAGCTTAAAAGCTGGAATTTTTGAGCACTAAAATAAATAAGTAGCATTATTGGTTTGCAGTTAAAATACTCAAACAGCTTGTTAACTCAGATGAACATGGATTTGTTTGTTTTTTTTCCAATTTGGTGATTATAAGATTAAAATATTAGCGACTTCTTACCCCAAGCATAGCTTTTAGCCATTATTTCATTTTCTTCTGTCTTTTATTATGTATTTGTATACAGAATAATGGACTTCATGATGAAGTCATATGGACACTCTGCTCTTATCTAAATTTTTGTAATTCCAAAATTCTTGTAGAAATGTATGTATGTATAGACACATACAGAAATATACATAATATACACACACCATGCTGATGTTAGCCTTAGGAGAATATAATGCACATTTCTGTATTTAAGATCAAATATAAAATACTTTGTGTATGATCAAGCAAGAGCATTGGGTATGCAGGGAGACATTTCTGACATTTCTAAACTCGTTGTCTAAGGAGCCTAATCACAGAGCCATTTGTGTACAGGACATCAAAGGAAGGCTGCTCAAGCAGGCTCTGATTGGCTCCAACTGCTTCCTGTAATTTAGGAGACCTGAAGAGTGGTACTTACCAAACACATGCTTCTCACCTCGTTTATTTCCAGCCGATGCCCATAGGCTGGTGTAAAGTTGGCAGTGACTTAAGCGGCTTCTTCGGGCACAGAACGCCCATCAACGGTGAACTCTGAATTCCAAACAAAGTGCGATGCCTGAGGTGGAAATTACCACAGTTAGTCATTTCCTTTGCACGGTCAGCGTCAGGTGGTCCATCTGCACGCCACCTAAGGCAGACACCGGGGAACGGCTGCCGGGACATATGATGAGGGAAGATACCCAGCGAAGGAGTCTGGTATCCACAGTTGGAAACAGCTTGTCTTTAAGGATCTCGTGTTTCAGGGCATCTCCACACCCAGATGGCACCACTTGTAGCTAACAGAAATCCAGGGCCCTCCTGAGACCCTGTTGTACCCCCTGTCACCTCCTAGAGACTTTGTTTCACCTTTAAACTTACTGGAAGGGTCCACTTAGTTCGATTTGAATTAAATAATACGTAAAGAAATAAAAAGATATGCATGCTGATTGGCTTCCATTTTAGCAATGATTCCAGTTTAGGAATTCTTTAGGAAGAATTACTTGCCACTGCGAGGCATATCTTTCTAGTTTTCTTAAATCCGAAGACGTTCCTCTGGACCAATGTTGCAAAAATGAATTTATTTGCTGAGAAAAGTGAGGTCCTACTTGGTTGAGTGTGGTGGTTACGCCTTTACTCCCAGTGTTCAAGGGGCTAAGAACTCGGAGGATTGTGAATTCACAGTCGGATTGGGCTGTAGAGCCAAATATGGCCCAATCACTAAATCTGCCTCATCTAGGTATTTTCTGCTAGCACGCAGGAAGCGTGTTCTTTCTGATGCTACACAGGACTCCAGCGAGATCAGTGCAATCAAACAAGGGAGAGAAAAGAAAATGTTCAAGAAGTCAGAGCTCCAAAGAGTTCACTCTGCAATTTCTTGCAGTGACAGGTCACATGACATAGAGCAAATTCCTCAGCCTTAGCCTTAGTGAATTTTCTGGTGGATTATTAATTTTTTTTTCTGACCAGTGGAAATGTAAAAAGCACCTATCTTATAGACCACAATCCATTAACATGCTTACCAAAGGACCCAACACTTGTAAGAATACGATGACGTATGACAGTAGCAGCATCTTGGAATCTTGTTGATAAAAAGTCTAATATGAGCTCTATCTCTAAATGGCTCCTGCATTTTCTTTGCAAACTAAAAATGATACTTCTTGAAACATATTTCTCGGAAATCCAGCTGTAGTCAGCAGGCCCTCTGGTTGTACCCAGTGAAAGCCATGTATCCTGGCAGGAGAGGAGGTTGTGGTGTGGAGTGTGGGATCTCCCCCTGCACTGGTGGTGGTGGTGGGCGGAGCTTGGGAGACATCAGAGCTCACAGGTAACTCTTGCTCAGCTGATGAAGATCTAACTGAGCTTTCAGGAGGCTGTAAGGCTGCCTGCCGCCTGCACAGCAATGACCAGGGACAAAAGCAGCTCAGGGTAGGTGGCACCTGCCAGTCTCCATCTGTTCTCACTTCCTGGGTTAGAGAGAAAATGTCTCCGGCTATGACATGGATCTCTAATTGCTGTGCAAATGGGAAATCAAATCTTTGTGGTTACAGGACCAAACAGCTGTTTTCTTTTGTTTTTTTTTTAATTGTTATTTTGTTCCTACAGAATGAGTCCATGTCATAGGAATGAGTACTAAAGAAATGTTTTTGGCTTGATCCTTCTGATATGCTTGACTTTCTGTATGTATTGATGCTGATTCCTTTCAAGACGATAGTTCTCTCTAACTTCTTTAAAAAAAAAAAAAAAACCTCTTTTAGTTTTGGAAGTTATAATTGCATCATTTCCTCTATCTCTACCCTCTCTCCAAATCCTCCCATATACCCCTCCGCACCCTTTTTCAAATTCATGGCCTCTTTTTTCCGTGATAGTTGTTACAATATTTCTAAGTACGTTAAGTACAGCCTGCTCAGTCTCTATAACGTTGCGTGTGTTTTCAGGGCAGACTAAGCAGCTGCTGTGCTCTCTGGTGCGAACTCTTTCCCCAGCTCTCAGCTGCAGCTGTTTGGACTTCTCTGTGCAGCGCTGAGGCTCCCTGGACTTTTCCCTGTAGCAATGAGGGGCTCGGGCTGCGTTCCCGGCACAGGGACCCTTGTTCTGTCCCACCCGGCTTCCGGTGCGTACCCGAAATAATTACACGGAAACTGTATTCATTGAAATACTGCCTGGCCCATTAGCTCTAGCCTCTTATTGGCTAACTCTCACATATTTGTTTAACCCATTTCTAATAATCTGTGTGTCACCACAAGTTGTGGCTTACTGGGAAAGATTCAACGTGTGTGACCTGGGAGCTTCATGGCGGTGGCTCTCTCTAACTCTGTCCCCTTCCCAGTATCCTGTTCTCTTTCCCTGTCTATCTAAGTCCTGCCCTATCAAAAGGCCAAGGCAGTTTCTTTATTAACCAATAAAAGCAACCCAAATACAGAAGGACCCTCCTACACCATTTCCCTGCCCGTGGTCAAGATGTCTTTTGTCATTGTCCTTGTTCAGGTCATGATCGGGCAGCCTCTTAATTACTTTTTTGTCGCTGTCCTGAGACACCATTACCAAAGCAACGTACAGAAAAACGTATACTGGGTTTACAGTTTCAGAGAGTGAATTCATTACTGTCAGGTCCAGAGTATGGAAGCAGGCAGACCTGGTGCTGGAACAGTAGCTGGAAGCTTATGTCTTGAGAGAACAACCACAAGGCAGAGAAGGAGAGAGAGAGAGAGAGAGAGAGAGAGAGAGAGAGAGAGAGAGAGAGAGAGAATGGCACAGGGTTTTGAAACCTCAAAGCCTACCTCCAGTGACACCTCTTCCAACAAGACCACATCTCCTAATCCTTACCAAAGAATTCCAACAACTGGTGACCAATTTATTTATTCAAATAAATGAGCCTACAGGATCTATTCTCATTCAAACCCTCATAGGCAGCTATGTTGGTGAGACTGTATGGGTGTAGCTTCTAAAACCCCTATCAGACAGAAATTCCATATTTCTTGGACTCTTACAATCTTTCTGCCTGGTCTTCCACAATGATCCCTGAGTCTTAGGCGTGGGACTTATATTGTAGATGTATCCCTTTGGAGCTGGGCTTCACTACTCTCCATTTTGATTGGTTGTGGTTTTCTGTAATGGTCTCTGTTGCAAAGAGAAGTTACATTGATGTGAAGTGAGTTCTACACTTATCTGTTGACATAAAGACAAATATTTAGAATGTACTTAGAGGCTGTGCTGGTTTAGTAAAGTGGTGGTTGTTGGTTCTCCTCCAAGATCCATGACATCTCTAGTCTTGAGTAGTTGGCAAGGTTTCTGGAATGATTTATATCTTGTGCAGGTCTTAAATCCAACTAGAGAGCTGTTGGTTATCCTCAAGGTAAGTATGTTGGGATAGTGGAGGAGCAATAAAGAGTGAAATAGTAGGACACCAAATGATGAGATTGGGGGAAATGGAGGGCTCTAATTAGGAAGTGGGAGGGAGATAAATATGGAAGAAGGAGAGATGAGGATAAAAAAAACAATGAGGATGCCTGAAAGGTCATAAAGAGTCATGATATTATCTATCTACCTAAAATTATAATACATGTAAGTTTGAGCGTGTGTGTGTGTGTGTGTGTGTGTGTGTGTGTGTGTGTGTGTGTGTGTGTATGTGTGTGTGTATAAAATGAAATTATAGCTTAAATGAAATGTCCCAATCTGGGCTGACAATGATCTCCCAGAGCCATAGACCAGCAATAAAAAATCCAGTACAGGCTTGAGAAACCTTCTTTCTAATTGGTCAAGGTTATTCAAGAAACTGCCCATACATTACAAGGTATGACTATTCATCTTTTTTGCCCACCTTGGGGGTGGAAGGTAAGCCCCTATTGTTGAAGATACCATACACTTCAGACATAGTGCCCAGAGGCCCCAAGCTAAACAGGCTTCCTAACTTTGAGGTGTTTTTTTTCCCCATCTTTACCTCAGCATTGCCTATTACTCATCAGAACTTCTTACTGTGCAGCTTTAGTGGCTTCAAATGCCAGGGAGAGATAATAACTTTATTCTTGATTAAAATATTTAATATACTTTTATATTTCATAGTATTTTATTCGATTTAAGTGTAGTCTTTAAAGTCTGTGCAGGCCCTGAGCATGCTCTCACAGTCTCTGTGAGCTCATGTGTGCATAGATCCTGCTGTGTCCTTGGTTTCCTTCATCCCCTCAACCCCTCGTTCCCTCATCCCCTCACCGCCTCGTCCCTCCCCCCCTTGTCCCCTCGCTCCCTCACGCTCTCACCCCCTCATCCCCTTGTCCCCTCATCCCCTCATTCCACCTCATCTTCTGCAGGATTCCCTGAACCCTGAGGGAATCATTTTTTATACTACCTAACACAATTAATGCTGTTCTTCCCTTCTGATACGAAGTTTATACGTGGGAAGGTGGCAGAAACACAATTCTTGAAACTTGAGTGTTTAACCAGATTACTTAATTAGCATGATGCTGCCTGTTTTGACATTTACACTTGACAGAGAATTTGCATTTTGAAGCCAGAAGACCACAATTATTTGGAAATGATTTTTTAAACTACAGCTTTTTTTTTTAACCTGAGATGTAGAGATTATCCAGGGTTTGAAGATGTCCCATGGAGAGCTAACCTGAGCTCATGCAGCCCATGACACCCCCTTGTTCACTTCTGACTCTGTATAATAAGATAAAATTGTGTATTTCTTTTTGCCTTCCTCCCATGTATATTTAAAGGCTGAAAGCCACCCAAAGCACTGAGCCAAAAGCAGGTGGTTATGCAGAGTACAATTCAGTTTTTAAAAGTGGTATCACTTACTGAGAAACCTTATCAAATTATGTTGTAGAAATATCTTCAGAGAGGAGTCCACTGACCATGGAGAGCAGCCACTGTTTAATATAGGCTACGTGTATCTTGTGTATTGATCTGGTTGCCGACACTGCACGTGCAAGATTCATTTCTTTGCTCTCTCTTTGGTAATGTAGAATGTTCTCACACAATTTTCTTTGTTCTTAAATTACAACCATGTATATGTCGGTTCATATTTTTAAACAAAAATGAAAATGGTGCAAATTTTGCAAGTCTGCATTACACGGAGTCACACATCAAGGCACTTACTTTGTGGGCAGTGGAACTTCAGCTCAGCTTTGCCTTGGTGCGTGTTTCACGTGATGAATGGACCATGATTTATTCATAGGTTGGAGGGTGCTCAGATACGTGGACGATCAGTTGCCTCGGTGTTTGAAATAGACACCTGACCAAAATGAGCCAGTAGTTTTACCAAAGCTGTGGCCTGATTATGAAGTGATTCCTTGTCACACTGCATTGTTCCTTTGATCTTTTGATCAAAATCATGCCTGGATACATCCTGGCATGTTAAGTGCCTGTTTCTTAAATAGTTCTCTACCACCTCTAAGGATCCAGCTTCGTATCTTTCTCTCTGTATTTTCTTCAGTTTAAAGCACACAAAAAGTACTCAGCAAATGAAATTTTAGAAACCCCCACACAATGTGAAACTTCTGACGGAAGGAGAAAGTTACTAAATAAGTTCAGACCTTGGACAAGAATGGAAAATCACATGCAATCAAAACAAACAAACGAAAAGAGATAGATGGTGAGGTCATGAACATGTCCCCAAGTTTATCCTCCCCAAGAATGTGCTGCCTACGACACAGCAGCAGCTCACTGTACTGGACAAACAGCAAATCCTACAGAGCTTGGCGCTCAGGTCAGGGCTCTGTTAAGAACATCTTTCTGTTTCAAAGTAAAGCAAACTCCCAACTGATTGGCTATGATTAGTTCTTTTGCTCCTGTTTGCACAAAGCAATTCTTTCATTAGATTTCTAAGATATTTTATATTATTTTATATTATGGGTGTGTATATGTCTGTGTGTGGGTATCTACATGTTTGTGTGGGATGTCATGGAGGCCACAAGTGTTGAAGCCCATGGAGCTAGAGTTACAGGTGATTGTGAGTGTGAGTTGTACCTGCTGAGTGCTGGGAACCAAACACAGGTCCTCTGAACGAGCAGTAAGGGCTCTGAACCCCTCAGTCCTATCTCCATTTCCCATTCCTTATTTCTTCATAAGGGGCAGCTCATCAGCCATTATCCTGACTTTTCTACTTCTAGAATAGTGTTTCTCAACATTTTTAATGCTGTGACCTTTAATTCACTTAGTTCCTCATGTTGCGATTACCCCAATCATAAAATTCTTTCATTGCTACTTCATTTTGCTACTGTTATGAATCATAGTGTAAATACCTGATATGCAGGATATCTGAAGTGTAACCCCTGTGAATGGGTCATTCGACCCCAAAGGGGTCCTGAACCCACAGGATGAGAACCATTGTTCTAGAGCTAAAGAAAATTTGCTAGTTTAGCAGCTCTCGACGAAGCAACCAGTGAGCCAAATTCCTTTCACGACTCTAATGTCTAAAAGAAATAGCACGGTCATTTTTAAAAGCCTCAGTGTAAAACGATTTGTTATAGAGACGACAGTGTAAAGGTACCCCCTGAGCCTATGGGGCTGCTATCAGTATTTTAAGCACTGTATCCTGGATTATCAGCAGTACAGGGCCATGTATATGAGTACATGGTACTTCCAAACAGCCTTATTTTCACTGTGATTAGAAATAGCCATGTGTTTACATTGACTCTAAACTTTTGCATTTTAATAAATCTTATGTGCACATTTACTTCAAAGCCAACTTAAATTGCAGAATATTATGATGATTGCTTTTAATGCAAATAGCAAAAAATTATCGTTTTCTTTTCAAATGTTAATTTTAGAGTATGTTAATAGGAAGTTTAATTATTTCAAAATAGAACAGGAACAATGATATTGCATAGCTTTTATGATATAATATTTTAATGGGACTTTTAAAAAGTACTTTGGGACTATCAATACTACTTTATTGCTTATGTATCTATAATTTTGTTCACATACATTTCTTAAGGTTTTGGTTCCTGCAAGTCTCTTAAGTTGGCATTATAAGAAAATTCAAGATGAGTAAAATAGCTCATGCCCTGTGGTTTTACAGGTTTGTGGGTAAAGCAAAGAGCGGCACCTTTAAATAATAAATGTGATGTAAGATCAGGAGAGCTGCCACCTGCTCAGAGAAGTGGGTGTCAGATGTACCTAAGAATGTGACATGGAGTCAGGGACAAGGGCATCCTTGATTAAATACCCACTCTCTACTAGGTTCACAGTTCCAGCATCCAGAAAACATTTTGTATATAGGATACATGGACCATGGTTTGACTCCTGACAGTGGCATTCAAGTTCTGTCTGGTAAGATCATGTGTGTAATTGCTTACTCAGAGCAAAGAATGAGGTCGTTTATTCTCAAATGATAATTTAAAGATGATACAAAATGGGTGCTCAACCTCACAAATATACAAAAGACAAGATGGACAGCTGTTTTTCATTCCATATTTCTTAAATCTGTAAAATCAATGTACATATGAACTCTAAATCTTTTTATCTAGTCTGTTAAAATGATAGTTCATGAAATTATATATATATATATACATACACACACATGTATATATATATATACACATACCTAATTGGTAATTTATACCTAATATATTATATATAATTTATATTATGAAAGCATTTTATATACAGTATATATCTATATCCTCTGAGCTAATATTTTACATATGCACATATATAAACATGGTCAGAAAATAAGAGTACTTTTGAATTAACTAGAGTTCGCATGTTTTATACTTTACCAAAAGCCAAACAGAAAGAGATGTTCTAAACAACTCTGTATCTGTGACTACTGTTTTTTTTTAGTTATCTAAAAATATTTCATAGAATAATTCCGAATTTAGAGTCATCTTCTACATCTCTACTTGATACTGTATTTGTGAAGAAATGGAAGTTAGAACAGGTCAACATGTTCCTGCTCCCAGCCTTGTAATTCGTGTTAAGGTGTTAAGTTGGTCCCACACCATACACGAGAGCCACAGTCAACATCTCCTCCACTTTAAGTTTGTAAACACTGAAAACCCTCTTTAAGGTTGTTTGTCCTGAGATCCACGTTAGAGGATTAACCCTTCGGAAGAGCTATTCAAACAACAGAAGCTAAACTGTGGCAATCCTTTACTGCATTCAACCTGGGGGCTGAGTGACCCTTTCACTGGGGTCACGTATCAGATATCCTGTCTATCAGATATTCACATTATGATTCATAACAGTAGCAAGACTACACCTATGAACTTAAGAAGTAGCTTCAGTGTTGGATAAGTCAGGCCTTATGGATACATGCAAGTTGAAACGTGAAACATGCTTGAATTGCTCTCAAGTGCTACCATGCATTTCCATGAATGTGATAAAAGCTAAAGTTGCCTACGTGGGTTCTTTGATCATGATATATGAGCAACAACACTGTGAGCATAATCGCATCTTTTCTTTGTCTGCCATTAGCAATGCCATAATTCAGGACCTCAGTTTATCTCCCCCAAACCATTTTCGCACCTTTACGGTAGTTCTGCAATCAACAATCCATTCCCTGTTTTCCTCCCTATATATAACTAGTGCTGCATTCCTCTTCAACTCTTGAGGGCATATTATTATTACAGCAATGTACATATTCTAGATTTTCAAGGCACTGGTCAAGATTCTAGTTGGTAGGCATTCTGAATTTAGAGTGACGTCTTAATTTCCCACCATATGTTTCCATATCTAACATGCTGCCTGGCATAGCCTAGAAGCGCAATATACTACTGCTCAAGAGGTGTGTTTCATTAATGATTAATTAATTATTGTTAATTCTTTATGTCATTAGAAAGCCATCTGCCAACTCAAGCTCTTTATACCCTTGGAGTATTTGCTATTTCCTTTTTGTTTAAAGAATAGTTTTGGCTTTGTTGGGGTAAAGCAGTGTTTGCATATCATTCTTGAGCATACATTCTAAAGAGGATAAATTCAAAGTAAAGATTCATGCAGTTCCTACCATTTCAAGTTTAGGTAGATATCCGCCTTTTCAGAATCTCTGATGTAGAAGCATTAGTGTTACTGCTATTCATATTTTTTCACAGAGTATTTCCCTGCTGCACAAATGAGCATTTCTAAATAGTCACTTTATAGCAAACCACTGTTTCCTATTTCAGGAGTTTTGATATGCATGTATAGGTGGAACCAGTATCAAAGCTGCCAGCTGGCCAGCAACATCCTGTCTTTATAGGCATTAACATAGGTGATAGAGGGATGGATAGATAGATAGATAGATAGATAGACAGATAGAATAGATAGATATAGAGATAGAGATAGATAGATAGATAGACAGATAGATGCCTACTTGGGTGGATGGATAGATTAATAGATAGATAGATAGATAGATAGATAGATAGATAGATAGATAGATAGATAGATTGATAGATAGATAGATGATAGATAGATAGATAGATAGATAGATAGATAGATAGATAGATAGATAGATAAAAGAGAAAGGAAAGGGGAGACAGAGAATATCTAAAAGCCAAGACAATGCCTTAGCACACTAGAATATGAATATACTGTGTTATTAATATATCTCTATCTTTTTCATTCCAATATTATCTCCCCATTATTGAAAAACATCCAGCTTTACTTGAAACTATAAGATTCTTGTGAATAGGAAGAGATGTGTTTTCAGTTCTGCTCTCTTACATTTTGGGTATTTACTTTGCAAAGTATCGTTATTTGTAATTGATTCACATGAATTGCACTTATTTATGCAACATGGTGTCATAATTTGATGCACACATTTAATGATCAAATCTGGGCAATTGGGATAGCTGTTAGTTTCACTTTTTCCTGTTAGGAAAATCCAACATGCTCTCTATTAGCTATTTTCGAGCATGTAATTAATTGTTATCAACTATAATCACGCTGCCATACTATAAAGCATTCTCTTTTCCAGGTGCGTACCTGTGCTCATCACTCTCTCTTCATCCCCATCTGCCCTTCCCACAGCATTCAAGAGCTACTAACCATCTAGCAGTGCTTTGCTCTGTGTGCTTGCAGCTTGTACATAACCATTGTCCAGTAAACTTGATTGACTATAGTTTAATATATTGTTTTCCTTCAGTTGGTTATGGAATGGGAAAGTCCTGTTCCCAAGGTGCCTTCTGATGGATGTTTATATATGATTAGCGCTCTTGCTCAAGCTTTGCCTGGTAGTCTTGTCATTTTGGTTTAATCAGAATCTCTTTAAGTTCTGCATTGGATAAGACCAAAGATGTACCAAACAAATAACAAAATGCACTAACCCAATATTTGTATACCTTTCTGGTGTGGGAGAATGGTCTGTATTCTGTCAATTATATTTTAAATAAACGCTGATTGGTCAGTAGCTAGGCAGGAAGTATAGGCAGCACAACCAGACAGGAAGTAGAGGCAGGTCAATGAGAACAGGAGAATTCTGGGAAGGAGGAAGCCCATTCCTCTGCAGTCCTTACCAGCCACAGAAGAAACAAGATGTGACTGCCCCGCTGAATAATGTACTGAGCCACATGGCTAACACAGATAAGAATAATGGGCTAATAATGGGCTATATAAGTTATAAGAGTTAATAAGAAGCCTGAGCTAATGGGTCAATCAATTTATAACTCATGTAGACCTCTGTGTGATTTATTTGGGACTTAAACGGCTTTGGGACTTAAAGGCGGGACAGAAACCCCTTACAACACCTTTCATCAGTATTATACAGTTTATTTGACAGTAAATGATTTGATGTTTAAATGTTTTAAGCCAACCTGACATCATAACCTAAAAATGGTTAGTAGGAACAATTACAAGAAAAGCTCCATAGAGCAAGTTTGAAGTTTTAGTTCACAGGTTTTCTGCTAATACAAATATCAGTCAAAGTAAATGTAGGTCCTTTGGAAATGTCTCTTGGGCTTTTTTTAAAGTTTTAGAATCAAGTATATCTCTGTGCCTCCTGTTAACCATAAGGCTGTCTACTTATAGAACTGTGATGCTGACCATCAGGTGGAGACTCTCTGGAAGAGCGCTATTGAAAACTCTGTCTACACAGATGCAGTCACCTGGAACACTTGGATAAAATGTGCTACCTGCATCTACACTTTGTTTTCAGCGCGTGCATTCTGGGTATTTCACAGAGAATTCAGATTTGAGGGAGATTCCTGAGGTTACCAGTCATTACTTCTGATATCACCGAACATATACTTAGTGTTTCCCAGTAACTTAGACTGACTCCCAAATTCTAACAGGGCTTTGCCTTCCGTATGGGAAGTTGGTGCTGTTCAGTCCCATATTTCGAAACTTCGAAGAATACTTTCTGCCATTGCCTTTGCTGTCAGGTGATATAAATGTCACTTCACTTCACAGAAGGGCTTGCCAGCTACTTTGCATAACAGAGCAGAGAATGGGAAAGATCGTTTTGTGCTGTGAAGCTTTGGGAAGGAAGTGATCTATAACATGGAACGGAACAGGAACTTCTTAAAGCAATCCTGAGTCACTGCAGGCACTCAGCAAGAGAGCTGTGACTCATCGCAGGTCACCCAGAGGCTGGGGCTCGAGCTGCAAATAGAACACAGACCTCAGCCCTTACTCCCCACCCACTTCCTCTGATGACTAGCATCGGATCTGTTGAGTCACAAGACCATAACGTGGTGCAGCTGTTTCCTGAACAGCTTTTCGTTAAGGAATTTTTAGCCTGTTCTTTTTTTTTTTTTTTTTTTTACTCAGCAGAAGCAGAAACGTTACTTACTAAAGAGGCATTGAGTTTTTTATGTATCGAAAGGAGACTAAGAAATACAGCAATTTAATTCACCTCTGTATAGCACTATTGTCTGGTGTTGCTCTCACTGATGAAACAGTTCTGTTAGAAATGATTTGGTGTCACGAATGTCATTTGCAAGAAAGAGAAAAAGCTACTATCATTCAAGGATGAGCTATTCTTCTCTGTACCATGATTTTATCTGTGTGGGTTCTGTAGCCTCTAGAATGTCCACACATAACAAACAATGCAACAATATGTTAAGAAGCTGTGACTACATCTGATCATAGTTAGTTTATCCCCCAAGACCCTAATGTGACTCTTTCTAGAGACTCATATGTGGAAGAATGACAGATGAAAAGGGGTCAGAAATCCTACAGTGTTAACCAAGGTTTCTGTCCCTCCCGGTTCTGCAGTCATTCAGTCCCAAAGAAATACACAGAGCTCTACATTAATCATAAACTGATTGGCCTATTACCTTAGGCTTCTTATTAATTAATTCTTACATCTTAACCCATAATTTTTGTCTGTGTTAGCCACGTGGCTTGGTACCTTTCATCAGCAAAGCATTCTCATCTGTATACTCTGTGTCTGGGTGACTACTGCAGACTGAATTTTTCCTCTTCCCAGAATTCTCCTGTTCTCATTGTCCCACCTCTACTTTCTGCCTGGTTGCCTCACCTATACTTCCTGCCTGGCTACTGGCCAATCAGCATTTTATTAAACAAGTACAAGAAACAAATCTTTACAGGGTAAAACCATTGTTCCATAGCACTACAGAATAACCAGGCAGTGGTGACACACACTTTTAATCCTAGCACGGACGAGGCAAAGGCAGAGGTAAGTGGATCTCTGTGAGTTTGAGACCAGCCTGATCTACAGAGTGAGTTACAGAACAGCCAAAGATACACAGAGAAACCCTTTCTCAGAAAAAAAATTCCAAAACGGAAATAAACGAAAACAGAACAAAAAATAAATCCTACAGAACAAATACACATTAAGACTTCACATGTGCATGTGTGAACATGTACTATGGTAATGTTTTGTTTGTGATCTAACAAATAAAGCTTGCCTGAAGATCAGAGTGCAGAGCTAGCCACTAGTTAGCCATAGAGGTCAGGCAGTGATGGCACACACCTTTAATCCCAACATTCATGAGGCAGAGGCAGATGGATCTCTGTAAATTCAAGACCACCCTGGGCTACACAAGATGGATCCAGTCTAAAAGAAAAACAGAGCCAGGCAGTGATGGCTCACACCTTTAGTCCCAATATTTGGGAGTTAAATGCCTTTAATCCCAGCACTAAGGAGGTGGAGACAGGAAGGGATATGGCTGGGCAGAGAGAGGAATATAAGGTAGGGGAAGACAGGAGCTCACCACATTCAGTCTGAGGATTCAGTCTGAGAATTTGTGTAGACAGGATCTTGACCCCTTCCTTCTGAGGATTCGGTAGAGGTAAAAAGTCTCTCCGGAGGCTGCTCCTTTACTTCTCTGATCTTTCAGCATTTATATGACTCCAGGATTTTTATTATTAAGACCATTTAGAATTCACACAACAATGTACCCTATAAACTGCAGCTTCATTCAATTGTGCACGTGTGAACATGTGCCATATAAACTGCAGCTTCATAGTATCAAATAAACCACTAAATGCCTCAGACATCTTAACTAGCAGAACTTTCCAACAACTTTCATTGAGTATTTTGGTCATGCCCCACTTGGTAAGCTAGGATTTACTCATTTAAGATTAAGTTACCCATTAATTTACTAAGTGCTTGCAATATACCTATGACTGTGCCCAGTGGTGGGGCTCACTGATAAGCAAAATAATTACTTCTTTCTTCCCTGCTTCCAAAAACTTATGTAGAGTCATCTTCTCTCTTTCTGTGTCTATCTAAATAGGTGAAAGATCTTCTGCTTTCTATGTAGGAGTCTTTAACCAGAGAAAAGATAATGCCAGTTTTTGAAAATTACAGACTAGTAGTGTCTGTCTATGATACTTATTTCTTTAATGTTTAGGTCATGACTTTGTCCCACTTGTACATGCCATATGTTTCTTACTGCACCAGTTACTCTTTTGTTAATTTCTCTCTTCACTAATATAATAAATATATTCCTTGTGATGTTGTAATATGTTGTTTTCCTTTTGTCACAGAGTCTGTCAAAATTATGCCAGTAGGATTAACTTTCCACAAGGGTCGCAAACCAGCTATAACCAGGCAAGATTCCTTCACAAGAGTTCTGTTTCCCATGAATGTGCAAGAACCTTTGTGGTTGGATATAGAAGCAACACAGATACATCTGTGTCATATGGTAATTCTAGGCTTACTTTCTAGAGGAAACCTCACGCAGATTTTCATAGTGACCAAACTAGTTTACATCCACACCAATATATATATATATATATAATATATATATATATATATGAGTTCCATTTTCCCATATCCTCCTAGACATTTGTTGCCACTGTGACCTGATGTCTGCCATTCTGACTGGAATAAGATAGCACCTCAAAGCAGTTTTAATTTTCATTTCTCTGATAGTTTAAGATATTGAACACTTTCTTGGGTATTTATTTGCTGTTTGTATTTCTTCTTTGGAGTACTGTCTATTAAACCCATTAGCCCACATACTGATCTGGATTTGGGGGGGCGGGTTAATTTTTGTGTATCCTAGACATTAATGCTGTCTGATGTATAGCTGGCAAAGACTTTTTTTTCTCATTCTGTGGGGTGCCTCGTCACCCTGGTGACTGGTTTGTGGTTTGTTTGTTTGTTTGTTTTGTTTTATTGTGTGCCATACAAAAGCTTTCAATGTCATATAATCTCATTTGTCAATCACTGGCATAAATTGACTTTCATGTTTAAAAAAAAAAAGAGTTCTGTTTCCTTTAGCAACAGAGTACTTTATTGACCATTGACCATTTGTAAACTCATTCCTTCATTATCTGCCCATTGTTTTCCTAAAGAAGTGCACATGTAGTGCCTGCATTGCGTGAGCACAGGACTGTGTGTTCAGGGCATGGTTGATAAAGCAGACATGGCTTTCGTCTTATGGTTTCCAGCTTACTACTTGCTGTCCAGCGTAGAGTAACTTTCAACGCCTTTCCTTCCATCAGTGCCCGACATTAAGAATGGCTGAAGCAACAGGCCTCAGAGAATCTCTCTACACCTAGGTATCTGCAGACTTTCGTTATCTTGCTGAAATTGCCCATTCCTTCAAAAGATGCCATGGACAGTTCCCTCAAGGTAAAAACAGGGCTCACATTACATTATATTCTGCTTCCAGTTGGCTGAGACACTGGTGAAGAACAATCCATGGATTCTAGTGAGACACGAAGACCTGGGTTCCGTTTCTCATTTGCCATTGCCTGGCATTCCGAAAACATGCTTGCCAAGCAAAGCAACAGGGCCACCTGAAGCTCCGTTTCCACAGCAGCGTTAATGACAACTAATGACTCTGAAGGCAGAACATAAACGTGGCCAGCGCCTCTCCCTCGCGTCTGTGCAACATCAGGACTATTGCTAATGAAACAATTTCTGTAGTTATTACCATTTTATAAAAACAAGTTAATCTTATAAAATGCTATGAAAGCATGGGTTTTGCAGCCACGCTGTCCTTTATTTGTTCATTTTAGAAAAAGTGCTGCTGAAAGGCAGAGTTCTTCCCTTTGCTCAGAAAGTGCCAGCTGTGGGCTCACTAAGAGAAGGACTGGCAGGTGAAGCTAAATCATGAAGATTCAAAGAGAGCTGCTTCATATAGTCAAATACAAACGTTTGCAAGAGTGTAACCTATTTTATATTATGTATTCCATGTATATAACTGACAGGAGAAACTAATATGCAAATGCCTATGTATTAATTATATATCCTATGCTCATAGGTATATGATGAAAGGTATTATTCACCAGAAGGAAAGAAACCTAAGGGGACATAGCGATGAACACAAGTACTTTAGAGTCTGTTTTGTCTGAGGGTGGTCAAATTCACCCCCATGTTGCCTAAAATTAAATTAGTACCATTTCTTTGCAGTCTATGAATGGGTTTCAAACAACCATGAGAAAATGCTCTTTCAAGGTCAGGTGAGGACAGAGAAAGTGTCTTGGGAAATGATATGATTTTTTTTTCTAGGTGTCTTAAATATGGGGAGTTTGAAGGAGAGTTGAGATTGAGCATGCAGTTTAAGGAGATAACCTTTAGAAGTTATTTTAGACCCAATTCACATTGATTGTGACTTTCTTTGTTTGTACCTTGGCAATAATAGTGCCTGTCTCACATCTCACAGATCGTTATGCACCGCTGAATAAATGATGCACACTAATTGTCCCCCAAAATATAGAGCATGAGTATTTCTGCCGCACCAAAGGAAGTTACTAATTAATACGAGTGAATAAGACCTGACTAATGCCACCATTATTCATTAGCATCTATAAGGAACATCCAAATTAAAACACATAAGGATATTGCAGGGTCTTTTGTTTATAGAAAAGAGCACTGACTCACTTGTAGAAGATGGATTTACTATTGAAATGCTTTCCCTTTATATTGATTTATTTAACATTTTAGGTTTGTGACAATGTGTTACTACTCCATATAAGACCTTCCCTACACTTGCAGGTTGGTGGTGGCACATGCTTTTAATCCTAGCACTAGGGAGGCAGAAGCAGGTGGATCTCTGTGAGTTCAAGGCCAGCCTGGTCTACAAGAGCTAGTTCCAGGACAGGCTCCAAAGCTATAGACAAACACTCTCTTGAAAAACCTAAAAAAGAAAACAAGATCCTCCCTGCACTCATAGACTGGCCTTGGTAGGTCGCGAAGGTCAGAAGGTCTCCTGATTGATGTGCTTGAAGCAACACGCAAAGGTACAGATAAGAGGCAGTGTTGTTCTTCACAATTGTTTGCTCTGCGCTAACTATGCTAGTTTGTCTTCTTACCTACACTTCACCTGCTGTCCATGCCTATACTCTTCAATGCCTATGGTGAGCCTTGGGAAAACACAGTTGATTCTGGAACCAAGTGGATAACAAAGACAGTGCTCTGGATATGGCCTCTGAGCATCTACTGAGGGTCCATGTGTACATCTCTGCCAGCAAAATCATTATTCTCGCGAGACAATTTCTTGGCATTATCAGCAGTATCCCCTATGTTATTCTAAAACACTCAATATATTAAGAAGCCAGCAACACGTACCCTGTTAGGTACTATGCACGGGCAGCTTGGCCACAAAGAGCACTACATCAAGAGTTAGGTGACTAGGTTTTTGACTCCTGCTATTCTGTGACCTTGAATGATGCTTTAGACCCAGTGATTCACATCCCAAGGATCAAAATGATAACCTATAAAAGTTCATGTTTACCGCAGTTCAGCAACAATTAGTGAAACCGCCTACATTCCTCCCTTCAATACCTGATATTTTTCTAGTTATTTGTCTTTTTCTTGTTGTTGATCATTTCCATTTATTGGATAAGAGATCTCTGCTTTAGATGGTTGAAGATGATAGGAGAATGTAGTGGAAGGAGGCATCCCCACTCTTCAAATTACTTGTTTCTTTATAGCAGTATTTTATCTAGCTAGAGAAACAAAATCAACAGAGAGGAAATAGGATGGAGATAAGCAGAATGTCAACTTTAAATAGGTTATATGCCCTCCTTACTTAAATGACTCTCCCATATGACTTCCAAATACAATTGTCCCCAAGTGGGATTGGCAAAGGATCTAACAGGAGAGGGGATTACTGAGCCAATTTTCAATTTAATCCACACAGTAAATGCTTGGGCTTTCTGCGATAAACTCAGCCACATATTAAAGTTCATATTTCTCAATCACTTTTCCCTTGTAGACCTCAGACTGGTCTGGAACACCATGTATAGTCAGTCTAGCATGGACTTAATCTTGTGCTGATTTTTCCTGAATGATAGGAGAACGGGCATGAGCCTCCATGCCTAGCTCCAATAACCATGTACCCTTTAGAGCTAAGAGGCCCTCCTAGGCCTGTTTGTTCCCAGCACTGCAAATCAATCATGATGCAGTAGAAAATGCTCTTGACTCTCTGTCCTTTCGGACATAAAGCTAAGTCTGTGTGACAGACTGGGTGTGGGTGTTAGTGAAAAGGCGGAATCGAGGATGTGTCCAAGTATGTTTGCCTGAGCAGCTGCAAGGATGGAGTTTGCCATCCGCTGAGATGGGAAAGGTTGGGGGTAGAGGAGCTTGAAGGAAAGGAAACTTTTTCTGGGCATGTTATGTTTGTGATGACTTTGGGAAAGGCCTTGTTTGGAGATATAAGTTGGATAATTGTCTACATGTAAATAGTCCTGAAAGCCAGGACTTGACCATGGCAATGGGCATCAATAGAAAAGAGACAAAGGTGCCCACTCTGTCCATTCTTATTCAGGACAGTGGTAGAAGGCTTGCCTGGAGCCGTGAGATGAGACAGAAAAAGGAGACGAGGTGATACAGATATGAAAAGGCAAAGTGAAACTATCCCTATTTGCAGACTACATGACTCTTTACTGAGAAGACCTTAGATGTCCCAGCTAAAAACTCTTACATCTGACTGCTTTACTTTCAGCAATGTAGCATGTTACTACATCAACAAATTGGCAGTCCTAATATAACCCAAATAAGAATCCACCAAGATATCAGAAAAAACAGCTCACATCCATTATAGTATCAAAGAATACTTAGGAATAAACCTAGGAGGTGAAAGACTTTACAAACAAAACAGGAAGGTACTGAAGAAATTGAAGAAAAGAGAAGGAAAAGAAAAGACCTTTCATGTTCCTGGACAGGCCAGATCAACATTGCAAAGATATCTATATTGACAAAGTGAACTACAGACTCGGTGGTAGAGATATCATGATACTTCATCTAAAACTACACTACAAAGCCATAGTAACAAAAACAGCTGGGTATGGCACAAACCAGAATTGTCGAGCATTAAAATAAAAGACCTGGAAGTAATCCTACAGAGCTTTAGACACATACATACTCTTCAGCAAAGTGCTCAAAACATACATGGAAAAATAGTATGTTCTTCAGATAATGATAAAACAAACAAACAAAAACCAAGGATATCTGCTTGTAGAATAATGAAATTCCATGCAGTGTTCAAAGTCACTCATTAACTATGGACCTGATAATTAAGGGACAATATAGGTTTCAAGGATCACAATATAGGTTTTCTCAGTGCTGAAGATTATTCATTCTTGAATAGGCATAATATAACAATTTTTGAATCAGCATAATACATTCTCGGATAGGCATAATACAAGATAAAATGTTGTAGAATATTAGCTTAAGATGTGTTACATTCATTTATGCTGTGGAATATTTGTTTAAAGATGCAAAGATGTATAAAAAAAGATGCAAAGATGTGTTGCATTCTTTTATGTTGAATTTGTTTGACTCTGTGAATCTGTGTTACTCTGCCTCTCTAAAACATCTGATTGGTCTAATAAAGAGCTAAGTAGCCAATAGCCAGGCAAGAGAGGGATAGGTGGGGCTGCCAGACAGAATAAATAGGAGGAGAAATCTAGGCTCAAAAAAGGAGAAGAACGAGGAGCAAGAAAAGGAGAAGGAGAGGAAGATGCCAGAGGACAACCACGCAGCCACCCAGCCAGCCATGGAGTAAGAAAGAAAGAAAGATATACAGAATATATAGAATAAGAAAGGTAAAAGCCCAGAGGCAAACAAGGTTAAAGAGAAACAGGTTGATAATTTAAGTTAGAAAAATTGGCTAGAAATAAATCAAACTAAGGCCAATTATACATAAGTAAAAATAAGTTTCCATGTATTTATTTGGAGCTGGGTGGCAGACCCCCAAAGAGAGGGAGAAAAAAAAGAAAAAGATACATAAGTAAAAATAAGTCTCCATGTATTTATTTGGAGCTGGGTGGCGGACCCCCAAAGAGAGAGAGAAAAAAAAGAAAAAGAAAAAAAAACTCCAGTAGAATACCAAGTAAATGATTCTGATTCTTATATAATAAGAGATTATTTTGTGCTAAACTTTGTACTCAAGAAAATTCAGGACTCTGGTAATTGAAGTAATATGATCAACATATAATTAATCAACTTTGAAGAGGAAGATACTATTGTTTTATAATAAATTTTAAAATAATTTTAGACCTAGAAGGATGTTACAACGGTATTTCTCATTTGCCCTTGGACCCAGTTTCTTCTAATGTTAATATCCTATGTTACTATAGTTAGACTATTGAAACATGGGAATTTCCGTAAATGGGATTCTGTTAAGTCATGAGCCCTATTGGAATTTCAGCATCTTATGGTTTCCCTTTCCTCTGTTTCATGATCCAATTAAGAGTCCTACATTGCATTTTATTTTGCTTGCTTAGTAATCGCTCAGCTCTTGTCATTTTCTGCTATGTTTTCAATGACTGCTAGTGTTAGTGAGTAGTGCTTGCTTATTTATTTTGTAGACTTTTGAATGTTTCTGTATGATTGGATTCAAAAAGTCAGTAATACATCAGCTAGTACTCTTTTTTCAAAAACTAGTAATATTCCATAGGTATATATAGTTATATAAATTTTAGATATATAGACATTTTAAATACATTCTGAGCAATATAGAGTTGCCATTTTCTCAAACATAATTTACTGAGATTTTCTATTCGCAAATAAAAGGTGAGTCAGTAAGCTAAGCAAGAACATTGTACAGTTCACTGTTTTTGAAAATATAGTAAAATATGTGGTGTAATCATTAAGTCATGGAAGAGACTTATACAGTTTAATTGCCTTCATTGATTCTTTGTGTTGCTTCAATATCGCTTTTGCTTAGAGGTAATCTCATATTCTCCCTTCATCTAAATATGTATCCGGTGTGTGTGTGTGTGTGTGTGTGTGTGTTTTGTTATTTTGAATTCGTTCCTATTCACCCAGAAAAGTCAGTAGTCTCAATTCATATGATCTTCTGGTCTATCCAGGCTACACATAGCTAAGATTTTGCAACTGTCCTTGTCCATCTTAGACTGTGAGGTATATTTGTTTGTTTAATTTCTAGGAAATCCATGTAGTAAACTGTCTGGCAAATTTTATTTCACTGTCGTTTTATAAAGTACACATCACAGCTCTGTCTTTCATCTGCTTTTTTAATAATTTTCTGTGGAGTTTAAAATGCTTGACAGGGAAGTTTGATTATACTATCAGGAAACAGAAAATTCCCTCCGTGTGTTAAATAGATTCTTGTTTAGAAGCTCACGCTGACCATGCCAGCTTTCTCCCAGCCATAAGGCAGGATGGAATGTGTTGCCAGAGCACAAATAAGCTGCTGCCACCACCGGACACCTGGTAAGACTTCTGATGATGGTGATTAAATAAAGGTCAAAGAATTATCACTGCACCCTAATGGTGATCATCACAGCCTGGGCCTTTCTCCGGCTGCCTTTGAAAAGACTAAAAGAAATGGGTTTTGTTTAGGCAGTGAATATTCTCATTAAGCATCTCAGGGTTTCTTCAGAAAAATAAAACCAAATGCTAGGGTTCTGAGTACTCGATTGTGGGCTTAAAGGAAAACTAAATGTAACCTTTTGTTATGTAAAATAATAAACTCTTACGATAACCAGAAAGGATTTCTTTTTAACACAAAGTGCACGTCTTTCTATTTTCTAGAAGGCTTAAAGGAGGCATCATGTGACCTGTTCTGAAATGTGTATTTTAAAGGGGGTGGGGGGGATCACTCTGATAAAGTGGAATGTGACAGTGTGAAAATTCTATTGCAGAGGGCAGAGATTTCTAAACAGAACTATTGGGCGTGATACTAAAAATGGTCGGAAAAAATTTTTCAGTGCTTTTAATGCAATTGCCTATCGAATCATCCCCAGGCTTTTGATGCATAGAGTACAGTCAGAGAAATTTCAACCAGTACAGTCAGAGAAATTTCAACCTGACTTGTTCAGTATCATCAGGACCAATCCAGTGAGAAGCCCTCATTTCCTTCTGCTTTCTACCTGTGTCTTTCTTCGCTACTGGCATGAGCTCTAAAACACGTGGTGGGAGGCAGAAAGACTTCCAGTGCCCAAGCTAAAGACTGATTGCTTAGTTGTGCTTGTGATCATGAATCTAGCAACAATATGAGTTTTAGGCTTCATGTGAGTTCCAGTCTTGTGTCCCCCGAGAACTAAAATGTAAGGATGGTATAAGATGCCCCCACAGGCACGTAAGGGCGAATCTGAATCCTTTGTGGCAGGATGCACGGTGTTACCCTCAGCCCGCTTAGCGGGCAGTAGCTTTTCAGCATGTCACCATGGAAAGCAGCATGGGATGCCACAGTGCGATGGCTTCTCTGTTGCCTCATTTTCTCTGTTTAAGATGAAAAAAAAAAATAGAAACTCTAGTCTCAATCAAGTGAAGTTTGTACAAGATGGAGAATGTTGCCCAGCATTGCTGGTGTAACTTCATGATTGCTCGTCACAGCTTTGTGGTTGTTTGTATCTACTTGGAACATTTTTGTCATAAGTACATAAGTCTTTTAATTTCCACTATGTAAAAATCATTTCATTTAATGTATGCCTCAATTACAAATCCATACCAGGTGTAATATGACTTTAATATTAGATCAGCACTTTTAAAGAAGAATCTTGGAGCATTGGAACACAAGTCTTTTTTATTGTTCATTTTACATTCCAACCACAATCCTCCCTCCTGCCCCTCCTCCTACTCCCCCCTTCTCCCTAGGCCATCCCCCAAAGGCTAAGGCTTCCTATGGGGGGGGATCAACAAAGCCTGGCACAGTAAGTTGAGGCAGGGCCAAGCCCCTTGCCCCTGCATCAAGGCTGAGCAAGGCATCCCACCCTAGGGAATGGGTTCAAAAAAGCTAGGTCATGCACCAAGGAATAGATCCTGGTCCCATTGCCAGGGACCCCTTGGACAAACCAAGCTACACAACTGTCTCCCACATGCAGAGGGCGTAGTTCGGTTCTATGCAGGCTCCACAGCTCTCAGTCTAGAGTTTGTGAGTTCCCACAAACTTGGTTCAGCTGTCTCTGTAGATTTCCCCATCGTGATCTTGACCTCCCTTGTGCACATAATCCCCTCCCCCTCTCTTTGACTGGACTCCTGGAGCTCAGCCTGGTTCTTGGCTGTTGCAAGGAAGGCTGCTTGTTAGTTCCTGGCTGTCTAGCTATCTTAGACCCGGTATGGTCACACAGAAACTGTATTATTTAAATCACTGCTTGGCCCATTAACTCTAGCTTCTTATTGGCTAACTCTTACATCTTAATTTAACCCATCTCCATTTTCTGTGCATCACCACAAGGTCGTGGCCTAGCGGCAAAGTTTCAGCGCATCTGTCTCTGGAGGCCCCATGGCTTCTCTCTGACTCTGCCCTTCTTTCTCCCTGAATTCAGCCTAGCTTTCCCTGCCTAGCTAAATTCTGCCTTGCTATAGGTCCAGAACAGTCTCTTTATTCATTAATGGTAATCACACCGCACAGAGGGACTCCCACATCACTTGACTGTGGATCTCTGCAGCTCGTTCCATCAGTTACTGGATGAAGGCTCTATGATGACAGTTGGGGTATCTACCAATCTGATAACGGGAGAAGGCCAGTTCAGGCACCCTCTCCACTTTTGCTAGGAGTCTTAGCTGGAATCAGTCCTTATGGATTCCTGGGAATTTTCCTAGGCCCAGGTTTCTCCCTAACTTCATAATATTTTACTCTATCAAGATCTCTCTTTCATTGCTCTCCCACTCTGTCTCTCACCCAACTCAGCCATCCCGTTCCTTCATGTTCTTATCCCCCATCCCACTACCCCCAGCCCCCCAGTTTACCCAGGAGAGCTCGTCTATTTTCCTTTCATAGGGCAATCCATGTCCCTCTTAGTGTCCTCTTTGTTACCTAGCTTCTCTGGAGCTGTGGATTGTAGTCTGATTACCCCTTGCTTTATTTCTAGTATCCACGTGTGAGTGAGTACACACCGTGTTTGTATTTCTGAATCTGGGTTACCTAACTCAGGATAATTTTTTTCTAGTTCCGTCCATTTGCCTGCAAATTTCATGATGTCATCATTTTTCACAGCGTAATACTCCATTGTGTAAATGTACCACATTTTCTTTATCCATTCTTCAGTTGAGGGGCATCAAGGTTGTTTCCAGGTGCTGGCTATTACGAATAATGCTGCTATGAAAATAGTTGTGCAAATGTCCTTGTGGTGTGACTCAGGACTTTTTTAAGAATTAAATGGGAAATTGAAATGAGGCTTAGGGCATTTCCATAGATGTTAGCTGCTACTATTAAATATGGGGAGTTACTGTGGCTATGCTCTGCTGTGATGTTGGCCACGGGGCAGACGGCTATCAGAATAAAATGGAATAAAATGTAAGGCATTTGAGAATGACACTATACTGGCTGGTTTTGTGCGTCAGTTTGACACAAGCTAGAATCTTCAGAGAGGAAGGAGCCTCAGTTGGGGAAGTGCCTCCATGAGATCCACCTGTAAGATATTTTCTCAATTAATGAGTGCTGGGGGAGGGCCCAGCCCATGGTGGGTGGGGCCATCCCTGGGCTGCTGGTCATGAGTTCTATAAGAAAGCAGGATGAACAAGCCAGGAGAAGTAAGCCAGCAAGCATCCCTCCTCCATGCATCAGCTTCCAGCCCTGCCTGAGTTCCTTTCCTGACTTCCTATAATGAAGGACAATGATCTGAAAATGTAAACCAAATAAACCCTTTCCTCCCCAACTTGCTTTTTGGTCATGGTGTTTCGCTGCAGCAATGGAAACCCTAACTAAGACAGACACATTTATAATGGCATGCAGCAAAAATCAACGATACCACCAGCCTCAAAGTAATTATTAACTCAGACTAATGACCGTAAGTGGTGGAGTTATTTAGGTAAGAATTTGCCCTCAACATGTTTTCTGAAAGTGACAATTCTACAAATTCTGAATTGTGGTTGAAAGAGACTTTAATTCTTTGCTTACAATTATTTCACAAAGTACACCACTTTTTAATTTTTTTTTTAAAGTGGGACGTTTCTAGTCAAACTGCAATGAATTCAAAATTATGTACTGTTTCTTAAGCCCTGACATTTGGCAAGGTAGCATTTTGATTCATGTGGAAAGCAGAATAAAAGGGCAAAAGAATCACATATTTGAATTCATTTATATCTGGAAACTGGATGAAAAGTTGTTTGTCAGAAAGATTATGACATGCAGCAACTGGGTAGAAAAAATTTTCTGGTTTGTTTCACTGGACTTGGCCACACCCAGAAAAGAACATTTTTATTGTGAGAACTAGATAAATTAGAATCATGCTTTTGTGGAAAAACCTTTGCCCTTTAGGAAGTTGGTGTTTAAATTTAACACACTCACACTAATGCTTCTAAGAATTATTACATCCTATGAAAGAAATATCAGATAATATCTCCCACTTTTCTGTTTTTTATAATAAATCCATTATAACTTAGCAGTGAGAAAACTTTACTGACATTATTTGAAAATTAAAATGTTTTAAGAAAATAGTGTAGAATCTGTATTGTGTGTATATGAGTTTGAACATGTATATTTTATTTTAAAGGACATTATATGTATGTATATATATACATATATATTTGCATGCACCTATGGCAGTTTATGTTCCTTTCAACAACTCTGTTGTGGATCAGCATCAGTACTTTTCAAAGTGTCTTTCTGTTCCTCACTGAACACTATAGCAATTGATCACTCCCCTTCCCAGATGATTATGTGAACATGTGATCTTTTTACAGCTCTATCTTAATTTAATTTTATATTAACCGGTATATAATATTAATAATTAGCATGTTGGTGTGAATATTTTATTAAAGCCAGTGAACAACAGTGTATTTGTATCTCATGTAGATACAGATATATGTTGGCAGAAGTTTCCTGTCTTGGAGCCACTTAGACCCAAATACCCGGCAGCCATTTCCAGAATTACCACACGGGGGCTTAATATTCCTTACAAATACTTGCCCATAGCTCAGGCTTATTGTTAACTAGCTCTTAAATGTAAAGTTAACCAATATTCCTTATTCATGCTCTGCCCTTTTCTCAGTATGGTGTGTCCAGCTTGCTCTTTCCGCACCTGGCTGACATCACCTGACTCCTCTCTTCTTCTTCCCATCATACTTAGTTTCGTTGCCCTGCCTATACTTCCTGCCTGGCTACTGGCCAATCAGAGCTTTATTAAACCAATATGAGTGACAAATCTTTAAAATGTACAAAAGGATTATTACACAGCAGATATACATAGAGATGTTGATATAAATACAAATATAGGTATAAACATGCATATAGATTTAAACACAGGTGAAGCTATACATAGCATGACATGTATTTAAGTTACTTTTGTACTTTGTCCCAATTTTATACACTGCTGCTATGTATGCAGTAAATTAATATGCATACTATATCCAGCTGCCACAGACATATTTCGTGGGCTGCCTCATCTACCATCTAATCAGTCTTTATTGCTCTCCACAGTATCTCTTCAGCTTTTCTCACCCAGTTTCTCCACTATTCACAAGAAACAATTTTCTCTACTAAATTTATTTACGAATCTGTTGTCTTACATAATTCTAGAAGGTATGAGTGCATTATTGCCCACATTAATCTCCACATGTTGTATACAGCTGTTGGATTGGTTTTTTGTTTTGTTTTTTGTTTTTTTGTTTTTTTGAGATGGGATTTCTCTGTGTAGCTCTGACTGCCCTCAACTCACTCTGTAGACCAATCTGACCTTGAACTCAGAGATCCACCTGTGCTGCTGAGTGCCAGGATTAGAGGTGTGCAGCACACCATCCCAGCTAACTTGATCACTGTTTCTTCTGCACAAATATAAAGGAATGCAAGGTGTGGTGTTTATATTTAAAATTTAGAGATGGCCAATCAATTAGCACAGAATTTGCATAAGTTATCCTATCATATAAAATGATTCTGATGCTGTAAATCCAATCAGTGCTCATACCTGTCTGAACCAATGTGGCATTTTGGAATGTAAATATTTCAGATTATTTCAGTCTTCACCAGAAGATGAGAACCTTTCCCTAATTTGGGGAACCAATTATGAGACACTGCTAAAATGACAAGAGTCTTGTGTTTGTGGTGCAGTTTTCAGCTGTGACGTCGTTTGGTTCTGTAGGCAGAGATTGTAGGAGGTTATGAGGATCCCTCGGTGATCACCTTTTGCCATTCCTGGACTTGTAGAAACATTTTGACAGCTGAAGTGCCAGTGCCTCACATCTGAGGATGCTCCAGTCTGAGACAGGAGTTCCTGAAGAACTGGTAATAAGCCACCCATGACAAGCAGTTGTGATGGGATGGACAGATAATGAAGGGAAAGGGAAGGATCACTGAATCACTGATTTAGCATGCCCCCTGCCATGCAGACCCAACTCACTTCCTTGCTCTTCCGCGGCTCTCTCTGATTACCTTGCTTCAGAGTCCCAAAATATTACAGCTATTTCACATACTGCATTCTTTTTCTTTTTTAGAGACATCATGTGAGTAGATTTTGCTTTCATTGGGCTTTTGAAAAAGTCCAAATTGCAATAGCTATAATGATGCTCTTTTCCTCTAAATGTTATTGCTATTGTCCAATTTGAGTGATTTGCTTATCTCACTGGGTATAGAATGACAATAAACTGTGGAGCTATTTCAGTCATGGGTCACTTGAGCAAAAGCATTTCTTATTCATGTCTGCAGTTCTGCTTTGTCTCATGAGTTAGTGGTTTTCAGTGAGTTTTCAGAAGTTAGGCTGAGCTTTGAAGAGGCCACTGCCCTGGAGCAATATCCCTAGGGTAAGTCTGAGCAGCTCCAAGAAAGTTCTTGTCTTTGCCAGAATTTCTGGGATGTAGAGTTTCTTCCATAACTCAGTATTCACATCACAAATAAGGATACCTTATTACAGTGTACCTGACATGTTTTATGTCTTATGTAAATAGACACTAAGTAAAAAATTATTGATTGCTTGATTTTTAACTTTTGAAGTTGAGTGTTGATACATTTAGAACAGCAAGTGAACCAGAGACAACTGAAGCAATGCAAGATACTGTTTTTAAAATTATAAATAGAATAGTTTGCCAATGCTTTCATTATTGATGACAAAAATCTAAACAAACTTTTCTCTGTACTTACATTGCTTAGTTTTCTGGAAGGTTCACCTTTCGTTGGCTCGGAATCTTGTGCTTCTGCCAGCAGAAAGTTCTTTGCTCTTGTCTGCTCACTGAGTTTTCAGAATTCTTTGATTATTCTAGAATATCATTTTCCTACCACCCATATAATTTTCATCCTATAAGTAAAGTGATCATATTTTTCCCCAGTTGAAACTCTTGAGAGATAATAAAGACATTGTTTGAGTGAGATTATTCTCGAAAATTTGAGGTGTATGAAGACTCCAGCTATAAGGCCTGTTTTTGTTAAACAGAACAAACAGTCCTTGAGTAGTACCATTTCAAGACATCTTATTGAACCAAAAATATATAGATGAGAATGTGTTTTCCTTCCCTAACCATTTCTTTTACCACAAAAGATATGTTTTATATTGATGTAAATCTATTTATTTCCAAAACACACATGCACGTGTGCATACACACGCACGCACACACACACAGCATTTCCTGTTTAAATATCTGAAAACTTTCAGTGGAGTTAGAACACAGGATTGTGGTCAGTGTTGAGCTGCAGCAGCTCCAAAAACCATATCTTAAAGCTAGAGGGTGTGGAGGGAAGACAGTGTCACATTGTAGCTCGGGCTATTAGGAACTCCAGGCTCAGTGTGAGCAAGCGTTGCTCCAGGGCTCTGTCCTGCCCTCAGAAGAAGGCCTATATGCTGTCTGGTGTCAGCACACAAGAATTATTAGTTCAACTTGGCCTGTTTGACCTTTACTTACTCTTTGAGTAAGAATAGTTCTTACTCAACTATTATAAGAACAACTATTGGAGAAAAAGTTTTCCTGAAACGGGACAACTCCATCTAAAGTGAGAGGATGAAGCTGGTAACACTATTCCTCTTCTCTAGCCATGTTCCTTATCAGACCTTTGGTGGGGACTGAAAGGAAGCCATTGTGTTGACGTTCATTTTATCAAAATAAGGTTTAGTTGGTGTATATAGATTTATGTGATTCTTATAATAAGATCTGCCATGTCTTATTACTAACTTTGATAGGATAATATGCATGGTTTTTAGCTGAAATGAAAGCGTCTCTGCTTTCTGTTCATGATAGATTTACGGGTTCTGCTTATATCGCTGTGGTCACACGTGGTCCCAGGAGTGCATTTCCTGCCTCAGAGACACAGATCACAGACAAGCTTGATTTCTAACAACTCCAGCATGCGAGTGAATGTCACGTCCATTGGAACCACTATCTGTGTGAATTGCACTAGTGCATCACTTATCACAGGAACTTCGAGAGACATTTCATAAATCCTTTCAATGACTATACAATAGGCTCTGGATACCTGGATGCTGGCTAAATTAATACACTGACATAGAAAAGCCTGACACCTGTCATCTTCCTAAGTTGGCATTGGGACTCACTTAGTGGAGTAATTTGAGTCAGCAGACTTAATGATTTCCTTGTGGTATGAAAGGTAATTCTTTTTCATCAACTAGATGATTTTAAACTCATTCAGTTGGCATTCCACTGTAATATTTTACCTGCTGCTCTTATTTTAAAGTAAGGTGAAGGTATTAGTCACACAATACTCAAAAATAGTAATAATAAAAGTTGAGCAATATAGTGATTTTTAAAAAGTCAGCTATTGATGCTTTTTTATTTAGTTAATACTCTTAGAATTATCCACTGAGGTCTTAGCCAATGTGCACCATAAATGTGTATTTGTTGATGCCTGGTCTATTGTTTGAAAATTGCACTATGTTTACTGAATCTGATGTTACTCCCAGTTGTGTTTTAACATGCCAGTGAGTGATTAATTGAAGCTGTCTTATTGGTGGTAGAGAAGGGGAGCTTCTTCAGAAGGGTGTGTGTGTGTGTGTGTGTGTGTGTGTGTGTGTGTGTATCAGTATGTGTATACATGTGGATATGGATGTGTGTGCATGTGTATCTCTGTGTGCATATGTGTTTATGTGTGAATGTTTATTAACAAGAGCCTTTGGGGTCCATCTCCAAGGTCCTCTTCAGGGTTCAGATCAGATGCTACAGGAAGCGAAAGGCCCTTAGGGTATCTGAGGGTAAACAAACTCACACTATGCTGTTTCAAACAAGTCTCTTTGTTCTTCTGCCTCTATCCTAATTCTCCTGTCTTAATTCTGTTTCCTCTTAGCTTCTCCTCTAGCCTAACAACTCTTCCCCATTGAAGGAATGAAAAAATTGCAAGAGTTGTTGTATTGTAATAACTCTCATTGGTCAAAAGCACATTCTTAGGGTTAGAGATAAAGAGTCAGCCATTTACCATGGCAACACAGGGTTCCAAGGTTACAGGAGTAGGCCTGTGGCCAGAGGTGGGGGGCAGTGCCCAGTGACAAACCTTGAGATATAGATCTATTGTCAGCAGACTGGCAAGCAAAGAATTGACATGCTTCTCTTAGGGTGCTTTGTGTAGCAGCCTTGATTAGACACCTACAACTGTGCATAGCCATGAGGTTTTAAACTTATAATCTATTTACAGAAAGCCTTTAGTCTAGTTTGAACTTGCTCTGAATCAAAAGTGAGCTTATTGTGTGCAGTTAGTCTGAGCAAGAGGAACAAAACAAGCTTTTAAGTGTCTGCAGTTCTTGTGGGACAATGGATGTAGCTGGGAAACATGTCCTAGTATATTTTCTATACATCAAAACTATACAGATAAATGAAAAGTCATCTTCCTGATGACCCACAGATATATGTGCCCATAAGATTGACATGTCCCCATGAGATTACATATACAGATCACATGAGATTACACACTACAGTGCAGGTATTGGGGAGACACCAAGCTGCTATAGCAAATGTGAACAACAGTGTCCAGAGTCAATGGTCCTGCAGACCTTGCCTGAACAGGATTAACCTCCAGCAGAGAATCATTTCTCTGGTGGGTTCACATCTGAACATTACTTGTCACCTGCTGTGACTCTCACAGCCTCCGACAGTTAATGTGTGTGACTGTGTGTGTTCACTGCATGTCAGAGCATGGTCAGATATAACTTGACAAAGAACTTTATGTCTTCTCATTACAAAATAAAGACTTTTTAATTTATGCTCACTGTGGTCCTATCTTTCTTAAGTATGTATGCACATTCCATAAGAAAACTCATTTATAGACTTGATTCTTGCACTTTTCACTTGGTTCGCGCCTGCTGGTCTTTCATCTCTGATTTCACATGTGTGACTTTTTGTTTCTCATTGTGATTTCATCCTAGGATTGTTATTGTTGTTGTTTCTAAGCAAGAGACACTGAAAGTTCTTCTGGAGACTACTGGGGTTTCACACATACTCTGGGCTATGAGTTCCACTGTAAAATATTGGGCTACAATATAGTTTGTAAAAAATGATATATTGCTTGAACATCTGGTATCTACACTTATGAAGAAAAAACAATTTTCTCAAGTGTCTCTGATATTTACTGTCTAAATAATAAATGTACACATGGAATATCTTTCCATAATTGTTTTAAAAGTAAACCAATCAAGGGAGCAATTCAAATACAATGAAAATATTTGGGAATAAATATTCTATATGCAGAAATAATAGAAATGTTGGCTATTAGTGAATAAGTTTCATGGCACAGTTTAGAGTGCATATATTAGTTATAAATTAAGTTTAACTTTTTTATTTTAATTTTTTTATTCATTTTAAATACCAATCATAGTTTTCCCGCCCTCCCCTTCTTTATCTCCCCCCTACCTCCCACTCCAACACACCCTCCATCCACTCCTCCCAAAGGGTAAGGCCTCCCATAGGGAGTCAACAAGCACTGGCATATTAAGTTGAGGCAGGACCAACCCACTCCCCCCTGCATCAAGACTGAGCAAGGCATCCTATCACAGGAAATGGGCTCTAAAAATGGTGCTAGCTCATGCACCAGGGATAGGTCCTGGTCCCACTGCCAGGGCCCCTCAAACAGACCAAGCTACACAACTGTTGCCCATGTGCAGAGGGCCTAGTTCAGTCTAGCAGGCTCCCTGGCTATCAATCTAGTTTAACTTTTGTAGAGAACACAAGGTCTATCATTTAAACTACAGTATAAGCCTTGGAAATGTAGATTCATATTTAACTCAAGATTGATACTTAAAATTATGATTGTATCTTTTTCTGTTCTACTTATATTCTAAAGTGTGTGTGTGTGTGTGTGTGTGTGTGTGTGTGTGTGTGTGTGTGTGTGTGTGTGTAAATAATACTTCTAGGCCATATAGCAATAGGTTACTTCTACCTAACACTGATATTTCTCTCCAAGACAATGTCATGTAGCATTGATTTCCCTCATTTTCTCATATGTCAAGAAACCAACTAATAAAAGTTGTACCTTCCTAGCAGAAACTAGAAGCACTAGTTAGGAATAACATACTTAATCATGTTTTCTGTGACTAAGATCATTTTAGTCAGAATATCTAATTAATTACTACTTTTGCTTTGAGCTAACACTTATTCTACTGAAAAATAGTAGCTTTATTGCACATCGGTCAGTTAGCATCATCCTGAGTCAGGAACAAATTGTGCATGAAATGTCTTCTTTTCAGTATCTTTACTTTCTGTGATCCAAACCTCGGTGTAAGAAGGCTTCTTTTTCCTTTTCCACAGCTTTGCCAGTAAAAGCATCCAAATGGACTCTTCCTTAAATATCAACAGAGATTTCTTTTCCCCAAAACTTATATAATAGTCTGCTTCGACTTTATTGAAAAGATGAAAACCTCCACAGGCCAGTGCTGCACTGCCGTGGCAGCCCACAATCCAATGAGTGCATGACAAGAATTAGGAACAGTTTCTGCTCATGCTTCTTAAATTTTTCCATAACCTGCAGAATCTTGTTTGGTACTCCCCATCGGACGGGAAAGAATGCAAACAGAAGCAGTTGACATGCAGAGGGAGATGAAGCAGTCTCCTACCTAGTTCTGACTCCGGAAATACCCTGGAGTTTAGCTTGGATGGGGATGTATGTTGTAGCAAAGAGAACTGCACTTTTTGAGGCCCTGGCTCGCTCATCACTGTCTGCACAGTGATGAGCAACTGTGTAGCGTGCTCTGAATAATAAAGCAGAATTTCTGTAACTTGTGACGTTGAGAAGTGAATGCTACCTGTATAGTTAAGGAATTGTCATTTACTTACTGTGACAAAAAGTCAACGAAGCAGGGACCCTAAATAAGGACTGGTGTCTATCATCTGGCTATAGTACTTTTTGGATTTTTTTTTTGTAATGCATATTGTCATCATTGTGTGTAGACTACTCAAATCAGGCCCTGAGGAATTACTCTAGGGAGCAATGAGTTTAATTATTAAGGAAAAACACAGAATATACTATAGTTAGACAAGTTCATTCCTCTGGTGTATATAAAACATACTCTGTAGGGAAACTATCATTTATGAATAAGAGACGGCCCTACTCAGTGCAGAATGAAGGGCCTGAGTGTGTAACAGTATTGCGGAATTATCCAAAGGCCTGTCCTCAGCACTGGTGATCTTTTAGTTGAACAAGTCAGGCCATCCCATCACTTCCACACCAGGAATAAAAGGAGCTAAAGGTCATAAATATCTCCCAAGAAGACACACCCATGATGAGTGACCTGAGCCGACACAAATAAATTAGAGTGAAGAGGAGCTGACCACGTGAGAGACAGGAACTGTCCTTCTGGGTTGAGGCCTCGATAACAAAAGGCAGACCTGTGAATCTTACGGAAGATGCAGTTCAAGCAGAAGCAACTTTCCATTACTGGTGCGCTGGGCTCATTCAAGGCTGGTATGCAGAAAGGAAAATCAATCAGCAGAGCAGACAGTGTGAGGAGGCGCTTAGAGATGGGTCGTGTGGAATCTGGCGGGCTGTGAATGAGGGCCTTGGAATCTGCCCACAGTGAGGTTTAATCAGCCCTTGAAGGGACTCACTCACACGATCTCAACTACATCTGTTAAAAAAAAATATGTTCTCTGTGTACAGAATGAGTTTGGAGAGAGAAGAGAATAGTCGGGGCTGTCCACAGTGGATTTGAAGAGGAGATGACAGTAGGTTAGCCAGAGAGCTTTTCCGAGGACTCTGCAAATTCTCTATGTCCTGAAATTCCTACTGTGTCTGCAGAGTGCAACACTGGTACCAACAAACCCTTCTACCCCAGTGGAAAGGGAGGGGTGGCGTACTGACTCCCCAGCTGTTTCCTAGGCCAAGACTTAGGAACGGTATCCTCCTTATTGTCTACCTAAAAATTACTCTGAAATCTCCAGGTGATTAAAATCAAACTGCATCTGCTTAGGCCAGTGTTCGTCAACCCTGGGAAGATCTGTATAGACATGGCTAGAACTTCAACTCAGTAATGGGATTGTAACTCCAAGAAAGTTATGAAGGTGCTTAAATTCATCATCTTCAGTACTTTGGGGTTGAGTTACGACCTTTTCACTGGCCATTGACGAAAACTCCACCCATCTGGAAAGCTATTCTAGAAAGCTCTTTATACAGTATTCTTGCACACAGACAGTATTTTTTTAAAGCTACGTTTTCAGACTCAACAAGACAAATATCGCCAACTCTCATGTAAGTTGAGAGTATGAAAGAAGGGAGTGAGGGAAAAGAAAGATGGCCAGTGGGTGGCGGGAGCAGAGGTCGCAGCGAGGACAGATGAACAGAGGATTATATTTGTGTATAAAATTCACAGCGAAGCCATGATTTTTCCTAAGAAATATATTCTAAGAAAAAGCAAAAAGCGGTGCTTTGGGAAGTCACTGAAGGGATCTTCCCAAGCAGCACTGGTAGGGCTGGCTTCATAGAGGGTGGCACCTGTCAGCTGCCCGGGCTTGAAGGGACGCCGCACTGAGCTCTGTGCGCTGCAGCCACTGTTTCTGGTTCTTAGCTCTTTTAACAAGGGCCCTTTTATCTGTGCATCGTGGGGAGTGTCCCAAGTGATAGAGCCCGTCCTTAGCCTAGGGCTCAGAAGCCTCCAAAGATCTCTCGCTCTGCTGTGAGTCATAGAGACAAACAGATCCGAACAAAGGATCTTTCTGACAGGGAAAGTCACCTGTGGGATTTCAGAACTATCTCTCCAGTGCCTCCTGGAGTACCTGTGTGCACTCTGTGCCCATCTGATTTCAGAACTATCTCTCCAGTGCCTCCTGGAGAACCTGTGTGCACTCTGTGCCCATCTGATTTTACCAGTTCATGACAACATCGTGGCAGTGCCCTCAGGGTAGCTTTGTCAATTAGCTTATTCAGTTCACATCTGTTCTTTTTTCTGGTAGTTGATACACCTCAGTGTTTTCATCTGACATACCTTCTGTTTTGTTTCATGCTGTACCAGGTAGCTGCGTTCCCTTGATCGCCCCTTTTAAAGTGAGTGGCTTTTCATCTCAGCCCAGTGCTTCTGTTCTCATTTGCCCTGCTTATTTGGATTTGTTTGTTTTAATAACTCCGACATCACTTTTCTCTTACTCTAGTTATTCCCAAGAGCAATAGCTCACCATTCCCAAAGACCTGAGCCTAATTTCTTTCCACTGACTAAGAGGTATCCTGAAAAAGACCGTGGGCCTTAAAGAATCTTTTAAGGCAAATTCAAAATCTGGGAAAGACACTACAAGCACAGACCCTTCTCTGGTTTTGTTTTATAAGTCCATCCCCTTTTCTGCTCTCGAAATAGAACAACCATTTGTTTTCCGTGAGGTTACTCCAGGTCTTCACAGAAGGCACTGGGCCTAGTGACATGAAAGAAGATAGAGAAAAGAAATGATTAGCCAAAGAATTGCAATCTAGAGGCCTGAAGAGATGGCTTAGTTTGTGAAGTGCTTACTGTGCAAGTAGGGGTGACTGAGCTCAGCTTCCCAGTACCAACAAACATCTGGATAAGGAAGCATGGATCCATAACCCCAGTGGTGGCAGTGGGCAGACAGAGGCACATGCCTGGAGTTCACTAGCCAACCAGAATCACCAGATCTCTCGATCAGAGTTCTAGGTTCAGTCTCCAAAAGAATCAAGTGTAAAAGATGCTTGGTATCAACCTCTGACCTTTGCACTTGTGAATTTGCATGTGCGCGTGCGCACACACATACACACACACACACACACACACACACACACCAATCAATCAATTAACTTGAACTAGCCCTAAATTAAAAGGGTCTGACCCTACTTTCACCACTTCCTTGGCTCCTTCAATCTTTTCTTCGTAAAGAAATGAGAGCCTTAAGATAGGATAATAAAGGTATTGCATCTGTGCCCCCCAAAATAAATTAATTTTAAAAAAGGTAAAATTAGGCATCTTCTTTCTTCATCTGAAATGGGAAAGCATTTCTCTGCCCATATTTCTACAGCTGAGGCAGAAGCCCACCAAACTAAAGCTGGTATTCTGAAATGGATCCTTTGACCCACAGTTCACTGTCTCTCCAAAGCAGTGTAAATGTTTGTAGATAGCAACAGGATTCTGAAGGCTGCTATTGTTTCAGGGACCCTGTCCTAGCCATCCCTCAGAGTGAGGGTCGGATGCTTTCACCATGCACCAAATAAGGAAAACCTTCACTGGGACAAGCCAGAGAGCTCAGAGCAAACCAGAAGCTTTAAGTCAAACCTGGGAAGTGAAAAGAAATAGCAAGGACAGTTGCCCGAGATATTTGACAGCAAACTGCAAGGAGCTACTGTGTGCTGTGTGTTCTGAAGTTTACAAGGGAAAGGATGCTTGTTTGTTTCTCATTGGCAAGATGTGACCCTGTGGGAGAGAACATGACTGAAAGAATGCTCTCAGATACTGTCCTGGAGAGCTGCCTATGGGGAGCGGGTGGGGGGCGGGGGTAAGTAAAGGTACCAGAAGTCACAGAGAGGCGCTATACTCCCCCATCTGTGTAGCACGGGCTCTCAAAACTAAGTAGCAGTCACTCACAAACTGGAGACTTCAGGTCTGGAAAAAACTACTTCAGTGAGCTCATAAAATAGCTCACCCAACCAAGGAATCATTTTTACAGTGAAAAGCTAGAGCTATTGCCTGCAAGGGAGCCCCCTGCTGGGTAATGTGGTGCCATAAACAGTGGAGATGACTCAGCAGATACAGACATATGGCCTTGCTAAACTAACACCAGGGGAATGTCTATCAGCAAGCATCACACAAACGGTAGCACACAGAGCTGCAGGCTAAGTGTCCTACTTCAAGTCTGTATCTCGTCTGCAATACTAGGCTTTTACTGCATTCACAGTGGGGCAAGCAGAGAAGAGCACCCTTGAAGCTGTAGTGCCACTGCCTGAGGACAGAGTGAGCAAGTGTTCCTGAGTGACAGAGTGGTCCTGAGAGGGCTCCAAGGCTTTGCTTCCTGTGCTGTTTGTATCTTCCCAGTGAATCTATTTAGTTTTCGGTGAAGTCAAGCTTTTAGGAGTAGTGTGACTGGCAGGGTGCGGGGATCTGGAGGTTCAAATGTGGATGGGATAATCCCTGGCATCCAATAACTTCTAGCATGTGGATTTAGTCAATCATCTGACATCCACTAACATAGAGGTCAAATAACACCACTCCAGTAGATATGAGTTCTGTCCCTGACACTGCCGTAGTAATAGCTGAGCCATTTGCCCTGTAAGCCATCTTGCTAGTCTGTTATTGGTCAAAGATTTGGTTCCTCTGCCCAGCGAGGCTTGTGGCCAGAGAGCTGCAGGGATCTGCTTGCCTTTGTTTCCCCATTCCTGGTATTGCAAGTGTGCACCCATGTCCAACCTTTTTTTTGAATGTGAGTTCTGGCCATCAAACTCAAGTTCGTATCCTTTCGAATGAAGCACATTACCAGAACAACTGTCTACTGAACTCCAGTCTGACCATTTTCTAAGCAAGTTCCTCTCTTCATCTTTTGCCACTTCTGGAGATTACATCTAGAACCTGTGCATCTGGCCAAATGCTCTGGCACTGAGCTACTCTCCCACCAGTTTAAAAACAAAAATCATTTCATTCAGTAACGTAACTCGAAATAAAATCTGATATTTACAGAAACTAAAAAATGTTATTTCATTTTAAAAACATTTAAGATGATTTAAGGCTGTTCTGTATCCATCAATAGAACGATTTAGTTTAAAGGGGGCCACGAGATACTAGATAAACAAGAAGGATGTTTTCTTTTCAAGTCCTAAATTAATGTGTAGTGTATAAGGGAGACCCTTAAATTTCTTCTTTCTGGTTCCTGTTTCTTGTGCCTGTAAGAAGTTAAGAGAGAGAGCTTTTCATTTTTGTTGTTTATTTTCTGTGAACCCCCACGTTTGGCCAAGATTATCACTACCCAGCAGCCTATCTTGATTAAGCTTAGATTGCCTTATGCTCTACAGGAGCAAAACTTCCTTTCACTCTGCTAATCCGTGTGTGTTTTCTCCAGAATCTTTGTAATAGGCCCTGTTAAATTACATGCCTTGAATCAGCCGTGTTGGGTAGGAGCCTAAAGTCTTAAAATAGTCTCGTGTGTTCTGATTTCTTCTTCCTTAAATGAGTAAACAGAATGCAGTCGATGTAGCAATCATATGTTACAAATCATTTCATCAAAGGTAATGAAATTAAATTTCAGCTCTGAGAGTTATTATAGAAGACTTTAAGAATTTGACTTCAAAATCCCTCAAGCCCTAATCTTCGGATTTACATAATGTCTTTCTACTTTCAAGCTTCTCCAGATGTAAGGCTCTGAAGTTCCACGGCAAAAGACAGAATAAATTGGATATTTGTGTAATTAAAAAGTGAATGCTTTCAATATAATAGCATAATCAGAAATACATGAAAGGGGACACTCATAAAAATTTAATGTTTCAAAATTTATATCAATAGTATGACACTTAAAATTCTTAATGGCTATCCCAAGAATATATATTTTTCTAACAGTACAATTAAAACATTTTATTAATCGGTTATTAAAACAAGTGCATCTCAAATTTGAACCCGTCTCTTTGTTTCCGGAGTTCTTGCTCTTTGCATTGCAATCTTCTGTCTCTGAAACTTCCCATACATTTCTGTTGCCTATCATGTGACTGTGGGCTCCACAATACCGAGTTGAGATGCTACTGGCTGAGTTTATAACAATAGTAGGGACATGAAATAACTTGCCCTCCTCACAAAGGCTGGGAAGAAGGCTTAGTTAGATAGCTTCATTAAATTAGTCATGAGATCAGCTAAAAATAATCCAAAGTCCTACTTTGAGTTGATTTGCATGTCTTATAGTCATGCTTACCTTCTTGCCTGATTCGTTGCTTAATCTTTCTGTGGTGAAACCCATTCAACTGTTTGTTGACTAAGCACCTACTGTGTGCTGCGCCCTATGCTGGGTCCCAGGAACAAGATGAGGAGGAGGCCCTTTCTGTGTCACATGCAGACTCTCTCTGAACTTAATCATCAAACGGAGCTTCTGACAAGGAGATCTTCCGTTTACATCCCTACTCTGAGCTGTTGCCAGGGTTGATGTAAGAACACACCAGCTGCTGAACTTAGAGAGCTTGGTGTCTTTATTCATAAAAGTTCAATAAGGAATGGGAACACTTTATGTTAGGGTTTACTGAACACAGGGGAGGGAGAATTGATTAAGAATTTAATTCCTAGTATTGCTTTAACAGTAGACATAACTACAGTGGATTAGTTATCTTCCTATAATACTCCCATATTTATAGTGACCTCCAAGTTGAAATTGATTCTATTTTACCAGGAATTTTCTTATTTATGCTGGAATTTCTAGCAGACCGTTCATTCCTATGTATTGTTTCACCTGTGGTTTAGCTGTTAAATTTACGGCTGTGTATCTATGGTGTGACAAAGCTTGAGTTTCTTGGAATGGATACAAGGTCAGACAGCTGCTCTCTGGTAACAAGCTAATAGTTCAGATGCCCTGTTAACTATTCCAGTTCTAATTTACATTCCCAAAGGATTCTTTTACTTAAGTGTTTTGCATTGGTTTGGAAGTGTCAATGAAAATGATCATTTCCAATTCAACTGCAAGAATAAGATGGCTATCGCAGTCTTCGAATAAACCGGGATTGGCGTGCTCTTTACCCCAAGAAGTGGTTTCTTTGCTTTAGTGCATAAGTTCCCAATCTGCCTTTTCATCTGGAGTTGAACTGAGTATGCCTGTTTACTTTGTTTCCTCTGCTGGGTTTGTTTATAGCTGCTGACTTCAGTTCGACTGTATAGCAGGGTTAACAAAAGCCTTTAATTTTGCAATGAGAATTTTTTTTTTAGACATTTGCTCCCAAAAGCTCTTTTTTAGTGAGCTGAGACTCTTGCAGAAACCACACTCTCCAACTTGGAAAACCTGCATTTTCAGCAGCTTCGCTACTTTAAATAATACCCTTGCATTCACTCTTTTAGGAAGCTAGGAGACAGCTTCTCCAGCAGTAATGAGATGTGCAAGCCCCAGATGGACTGCTGGAAACTGCTGGAAGGATTGCAAGGGTTGAGCCTTTGGAATACACAGCTATCCGGGTGCACACAGGTCCGTGTGTGAGTACACAGTTCGCCAGGTACATACAGGTTCACGTGTGAGTACACAGTTATCCCTGTGCACACAGGTCCGTGTGTGAGTACACAGCTATCCAGGTGCACACAGGTCCGTGTGTGAGTACACAGCTATCCGGGTGCACACAGGTCCGTGTGTGAGTACACAGTTCGCCAGGTACATACAGGTTCACGTGTGAGTACACAGTTATCCCTGTGCACACAGGTCCGTGTGTGAGTACACAGCTATCTGGGTGCACACAGGTCCGTGTGTGAGTACGATGCAAGAAATATGTGGGCCCCATGTGAATTTGAGGAGCTCCTCCCAGCACTGTGAATCCGTTAGTTAGGAGCTTTATCACCTGCTTTCAAAAATGTCTCATTTCCTACGCCAACAATGGCGTTCTTACCGAAAGTCATCTCACGTTAGGTATGTCTTTATCTCAGTAAGATCTTGATTGCTCAAGTCTTCTCTTAGGATCTTATAAGACCCAGATTATAAGAACTCAAATCTATATCTGTCTTTTCATTCTACATGTGACATCTAGTTCACAATGTTGGTTTCCAGCTTGCCTAATTTTGTAACGTTATCACTTTGCAGTAATCTCAGTTGACCCTTCTGCGTGGAGGAAATACGACAGCTTGCTCTTAATTGTTTGTAATCAATATAATGTATAATTCATGCCATTATCGCCTTGTATATCATACATTATAAATGGTCAATGAGTGTTCACATTTGCTTGCTTTTGTTTAAGACAAAACTTATATGACAGTACATGGCAACCATTCTTCCAACGCCTTTACCAAATATCAATTTAATCCCCACATAAAATTTTCACACTAGTATTAATATCTCAATTTAGAAATGAGAAAACTGAAACAAGAAGATGTTGGAAAATTTTCCAAGTCTAAGTTTCCCTATGTCTGTAGTCATCCCAATACTGTTATTCCAAGGTACACAGCCTAACATGTGGAAAGGTGGCTTTTATGTATTGTTATCATTGCTTTTCCTCATCACTGTGACAAATAGCCAGACAGATGTGACTCAAGAGAGGAAAGGTTGATTTTGGCTTCTGGTTACCAGTGAGACAGTCCATCGTGACAAGGAATGTCATCCTGGAGGAATGTCATCGAGGCAGTAGCTAGCTCCTCATGTCCTCAGGTCTCAGATCCATCAGCAGAGAGTATGGGTTAGAACCAGAAGTAGATTTCCCTTTGAAGACCTGGCCCTAGCAACCTACTTTTGTGATCTAGCCCACCATCCTAAAGAACCCACAGTTTCCCCAGCACCACCACCTGGTGATCAAATGTTCAAATATCTGAGCCTATCAAAGACATTTCACATTCAAACTATAGTGTGTGCTAATGTTATAGCCCCATGAATTCCTGAAGCAAAGAGAATATTCCCATTGTTGTACTGTAGATTTGTTCAACTGTTGTTGCCTGGCCACCAACATCCGAGGACCATAGAAAGTGAACGGTAGGCTTGTTTTGGTTTGGTTTTTCACTTAGGTACAGAAATCAGGAACATACTCAATTAGTCACAATGCGGACATACTTTGAACAGCCCTTGATGGAAGGCTAAAAAGAACTCAAGATAAATGAAAATGTTAGTTTCTTATACTTAAAGCAGAATGATAATGCAGTAATTAGGTAACTGAGGTAACAAGACTATTGAAAGATGCAAAATCTGATAGACAGGGAAAGATGAAAACCACGGCTTTGTCGTACTCAGTTGGAAGATTGCAGCAGATCAGAAGGTGTCAAACTCATATTGTGAGAGGAAAAGAAAGAGGAAAGAGTATAAGAGCCAGCCAATGAGGAAGTGACAGGAGAAAGGGCTGCCTATGAGGAGAGCATCTCCAGGTCGCCAGCTGTTGAACAGAGTTGAGCAGGCAGGCGGGTGCTTTTCTCTGATGTGGGCATGTGGGCAATGGAAAGCCAGATTCCTCCACTACTGCCCCAAGCTCTGGCTTTTAGATGCCCATTAAAACCAAAAGATTTACTTTTCTGACTCAAATAGTGAATGAAACTTTGTCAAACATCTCTAGTGCTTCTGATAAATTATTAATAAATGATTCAAGAGTAAGATTTTCCCAATGACTTTTTAATTGTCTAGTCCTATAGGTTTTTTGCCTCTTTATTTGCTGTAGTTTCCATTACCTCTTATTTCATCTTCAGCATATTGGATCTTTTCTGGTTCTTATCCTAAACGCTCTTGAACCCCATTTATACAGAGAAAACATAGTCAAAGCCCACTTCATACTTTCTTATACATTCTTCTTCCTTTCTGTGCCTCTGGACTCCTTCTCTACTTCTGAATTATAGACTTGGCTTTTGCCTCCACAAATAAAAAATACACATTCATGCAAATGGACCAACTGATATATTTGTTTGCTGAATTATTTGAGGACTATCAGAGAAGTGTCACATTGTACACCAAGCAAGGGACTCCTTCTAGGTTACTTACTGTCCTCTACTCCTTCTGCAGAGTCTGCCTTCCAGAATCCTCCTCCTAAATGCACTGTGCCTCCTACAGGTTTAATGCTGACCTAAACTTATGTAACATTAAAGCATCCTGGGAATTTTGGAGGAAAAATGATATGTCCTTCTACCTGATTGTAAAGAGACTGGAATTTCCAAGAGCAGGTGCTTCCTATATGGATACTAGCCTAAGTCTGAAAGACCCTTAGAGTGGTCTTGTTACCGAGGAGCCCCCAGACTCAATAACCAGGCCATCAGATGCAAAAGCACGAAGTTTAATTCTACGGTTGCGCAAGCGGGTGCCCAGCTTCGGGATAGCTAAGCACACCGAGTATCCATGCAAGCAAGTTTTTACAGACAAAACCACAAGTTTTACATAAATTATAATATGGGGTACGGGTACAATTGGGATTGGTCTAGATATTCAAACCAGAGTTCAACCCGGAACAAAATTAGCATAGTTCAGCCTATTCCCAGAAAAACCTTGAATAGCGATATCCTACCTGTTCCATCGTGACTGTTCCATCGTGACTGTTCCATCGTGACTCAGTTTACAGTCTGGTAATCATTCACTATGACCAGTTCTGATAATTGCTAGCTTTCCTGCCCAGGACTGTGACCGGTTCTGATAATCATCTGCTTAGAAGAATGTGACCGGTTCTGATAATTGTTAGCCTTCCTGCCCTGTCAGGGGGGGTTGGGGGGAGAGGAAGAATCTGCTGGAGTGTAGTTTTCCATTACCCAATTCATCCAGTTCATTATGAAAAATCGGTTGGGGTCTTTCAAGTCCTATCCTAGAAATCATGATGTGATTTCCTTCAGTTTGTGAAGAGAAAAGTCTCAGAGAAATATTGGACTTTATTGCCACGTTAAACAGGTGTATCAGAGTGCCCAAGGAAAGGACAAGCTTAGGTCTTCTCTGCTCACAAGTAGAAAAACAAGAGAAAGCAAGAATTGGGAAATACAGGGCCTTCTGTCTGTGGAAGACATCTAACCAGGATGGTTTCTTTACCCCATTGCTGGTATCCAATCAAGTTACTGACACTCTTTTTTATTTTTTTTGAAATGCAAATTTCATTAAACAAAGATCTTTTTGATGCCTATTAAGAGATTATTTTTGTATCTTTTGTAGCATTTTGCTACCATGGGGTATTTTCTCTCTCACACACACCTACATATTCCATTATGCTATATTTACAATTATTTAACACATTTAATTAAGAACATTGTTTAAATTTTAGACAGACTTCTCCCCTTGTGGAATTTGGAAATTGAAGGTAGCATTTAGCAAGTTTCCTTGTCAACGATAATAGTTGATTTTAGAACTCTTAGGGAGTATTTGAATTACCCACACAGTTCTGCTTTCTAAGAATGTGCAAATGCTTGTCTTAAGCAAGCCAGAAAGACTGCTAGTGATGCTCTAGATGTCAACATTGTAACAAAATACATAACCCTTCTAGTCCCAGTTGGGGAAGATGTTTATTAGGGGGGGGGGCAGAGAAAGCAGGAAAATGTTAGTGTTGTTGTCTTCTTCCGTTGGCCTTTCGGACTCCAGCATTGTAGCTTTGCTCATTCCCAGGAGCTTTAGAAGGGTGATGGGTCACTTTGAATGTTTTCAGTAAAATGGAACCTCAACAGCTGTGCACTTTATGAAAGATAAGCCACCACACAATGGTTATATATTGGTTTGTTTGCCTACTTGTTACTGGTCTCCCTTCATAGGATTAAATAAATGCACTGTGGTGTTGGGTATTTTCTGTTCAGCGAGTGTCCCTGGTGCCCATATAGTAAGTGCTAGCTGGAGCAGCCCTTCAAGGAAGGAAGGAATGTCCCATTCCAGCTCACTGAATGTAGCCATCTTCCCTACCGAGCACGTGCTTCCTTGCAAATTCCACTGTGCCTTCTCAGTGGGGGAGAATCGGAAAGACAAAGAATTTCACTCTGCTCACTTTTACCCCGACTTCTTTTGTGGTATTAGCCACTAAGACATTGAAATGAGGAGGATAAAAGTCATTCAGCTTCTTGTGGATTTGATTTAATGGATTATAAATTATACTCAGAAGAGACAAAAATCAGACAATATTAAGTTTTCAAAAAAGATAATATACCCAGTACTTAGATCACGAAGGAAAACATTATTAAAGATCTAGTAATATCTTGATGTTCACATCATTGTAATAATTCAATGCTGACCCTGTTCACACTTTAAATATTGTATATAATTTTGCCTGGTTTTGTTGTTTTTTGTTTGCTTATCAATAAAATCTGTATTCCTTCGGGAGCTTCATGCTGGATACAATTGTGGTAATACCAGGTGTGGGTGAGATGTTTTCCTGTCTTCTAGCTTTCAGGTGTGCTGTTAAGTTACTGATATGAGATTTCTTTAATTTTTTTTTAATGTAGACACTTGATGCTATGAATGTGCCTTCTAGAATCACCTTCATTGTGTCCCCTAAGACTGGGTATGCTGTCTGTTTATTTTCATTCACGTGTCCAAAGTCTAATTTCTTTCTTGTTGTCTTCATCCGTTTGTCATTCAGTAGAGGGTTGATTAGTCTCCAGGTGTTTGCAAGGCTTCTGTTGTTTCTGTTGTTGGTATTCAGCTTTAATCTGTGGTGGGCTGATATGGCGCAGAAAGTTATTTCCGTTTTCTTGTATCTGTAGAGACTTGCTTTGTATCTGAGTGTGTGGTCAGTTTTGTAGAAAGTCATTAAGGGCAGAGAAAAGATATATCCTTTTGTGTTTGGGTAAAATTTTCTGCAGTATCTGTTAGGTCCACTTGGTTTATGGTGTCAGTCAGCTCTAGCACTGCTCTGTTTAGTTTTGGCCAGGATGAGCGTCTTTCGACAAGAGTGGGATATTGAAGACTCTCATGGTCAGTGTGCAGGAATCAACGTGTGATTTAAGCACTGGTAGTTTTTTTTTTTTTTATGAACTTGGGTGCCCTTGTGTTTGCAGCATAGATGTTAAGAATTACAAAGTTCTCTTGGTGGAATTTTCCTTTGATGAATATGTAGTGTCCTCCCCTATGTCTTATGATTAGTCTTGGTTTGAAGTCTATTTTGTCAGATATTAAAATGGATACATCAACTTGCTTCTTTAGGTTCATTTGCTTGAGATACTTTTTCCATCTTTCTAAGCTGAGGTGATGTCTATCCTAGATGTTAAGATGTGTTTCTTGGATACAGCAGGATAGATCTTGTTTTGCACACATTCTGTTTGTTAGAATGTGTCTTTTTATTGGGGAATTATCTTTTTATTTGGGGAATTGAGAGCATTTATGTTGAGATATATCAATGACCAATGATTTTTAATTCCTATTATTTAGTGTGTGTGTGTGTGTGTGTGTGTGTGTGTGTGTGTGTGTGTGTGTCAAATGTGTGTGTGCGTTTTCCTTCTTTTAACTTTGCTTGTCTGGGATTATTCATTTCTTGTTGGAATTTTCCTTCTAGCACATTCTGTGGGGCTGCATTTGTAGATGTTGATTAAATTTGTTTTTTTGATAGGATGTCTTATTTTCTTCATCTGTGGTGATTGGAAATTTTATTGGTTATCATAGTCTTGGTGGCATTTGTGGTCTCTTAGAGTCTGTCCAGGCCATCTGGATTTTATAGTCTCCATTGAGAAGTCAAGTGTTATTCTAATAGGTCTGTCTATTACTTGGTCTTTTCCCTTATAACTTTTGATATTCTTTTTGTTCTGGACATTTAGTGCTTTAATTCCTTTCTGGTCTAGTCTTTTTAGTGTTCTGTATGTTTCTTGTATCTTGATAGGCATCTTATTTAGGCTAGAGAAATTTTCTTCTATGACTTTGTTGAAAATATTTTTCGATGCCTTAGAAGAAACCCAGGGCTTTCTTGCCCTTCCTCTATTTCTATTATTCTTAGGTTTGGTCTTTTCATAGTGTCTCAGTCAGATTTCCTGGATATTTTGTGCCAGGAATTTTTATTATTTATTAATTCTTAGATTTAACACTTTCTTTGACTGAGGTATCTGTTTCTCTTATTATGTCTTCAATACCTGAGATTCTCTCTTCCATCTCTGGGATTCTGTTGGTGAAGTTCACCCCTATGGTTCCTGTTTGAGTTCTTAAATTTTTCATTTTCAGTTTGCTTCAGTTTTGGTTTTCTTTATTGCTCTTATCTTCACTTTCAGATCTTGAAGTGTTTTGTTTATTTCCTTCCATTCTTTGTGTTTTCACGGATTTCTTTAAAGGATTTTTTAATTTTCTTTTTGAGGAGCTCTGCCATATTTATAAAGGCTGTTTTAAGGCCTTTCTCATGCTTCAACTGTGTTGGCATATTCAGGGCCTGCTGTGGTGGGTTTGCTGGCCTCTAGTGGAGACATATTGTCCTGGATGTTCTAATTGTGTCCCCGCCCCCAATCTGGCATCCAGGCATCTGGGGTTGGGAGGATTGTAATTCTAGATGCTAATGCCTGTTTGTTGGGTGGGTGTTTTGTTCTTTGGTTTCTGTTTCCTCTCTAGTGTGGTGACTATGAGTTGCCTAGTAGAACATTTTTCTATGGTCCTGATAGGTGTGTTCCAGGTAAAATCTTTCTGGGTATTAGGAGTCAGCACTTAGGATGGTGCTGGAGATATGGCTGGGGAAGTGGCTGAGGGAGTTCACAGGAGAAAGGAAAGCAGAATGGTCCACCAGGATCTGCTTAATTAGTCCCCTGGGATTTGGGGTCAGAGAATGAGGTTACAGCAGAAGGTCTCTATAGAGCCAGTGACAAAACTGAGGGACTGGACCTTGAGGAATGGTTGTTAAGACCTGCAGTTAGCCTGCCTGCTTCCCTGCTCAGAACGACCTGGATGTAGCTGGGAGTGACTGCTGGAGGTGGGAGCTAAAGTATCGAGGGGGAGGGGAAGATGAAGATCTTTAGAATCCCGGGAGATGAGAGTATGGGGAGGGACAGAGACTGCAACAGGTGTTCTGCTGCAGAGCGGGTTAAGCAAGCGACTGGAGGGAGGGGCACGTTGCTGGCTGTGGAGGAGCAGGAGAGGGAAGACATGCAGCCAACCTGCCGGCTTCCTGGGCCTGCGCGCATTTCACCTGTTTTTGAATCTTACATAAACGGAATCTTACAATAGCCACACATCTCTGTTTCCATTGCTATGTAAAATTCCATTTTATCATTGACACGCTTCAGTGGCACCTTCAGTTTCTCTGTATTATAAATCGTGCTGGAGTGAATATTCTTAGACTTGACTTCTAGTTAACACATAAAGGTGAGACATGGAGAGACATTTTTCTAATGTGATCTTGACAGGGTCTCCTCCCACCGAGGCATGGGACTTCACTTACTTCCTATCTCCATGTTGCAAGTGTTTTACAATTTAGCCAGTGTCCTGAATGTGTTCTGAATGCACTGTGATTTCATTCTGTGCGTCTCAGGAATAACATTGCTGAGCAAGTATATTTGTCCGTGATTTGGGTAAAATATAATCGTGGGTATTAAAATAGCAAAGGTGGTATGAAAATGTAATAATAATCATATCAGTGATAAATAACCGACTAAAGTTTATTATGCAGCTTTCATTTGTGAAATTGTACTAACAGAACATGTTCCTTTTTAAGGGTTTTTGTTCAAGTACATTTAATTCAGTAGACGCTTACTGAAAGCAAATTATGACTGAACCTTTTTGCTATATGGCATGAAGCTACCCTGGCCTGTGTCATTGAAGGCCAACTTTAAACTAGATCCCCAGCATATCTGACAGTAGGGCATTAAGTAGAAGCCAGGGTTCTGGGAACTCTAAATAAATGATGGATTTGTGGGGGGTGAATTACAAGATTTTCGGTGTGATAATTATAGTGAAGACAATTGTGGACGTCCAACAGGGTAGTAAATATTTTTTAAATGGCACATTTGCATTCAGAAGTACCAAGGCCCAGTCGTAACCTGGGCTTCAGACCTGATCATATCAGCTGTGTAGCTTAAGATATATGAATGGTTGGTTTTAATTCACTTACCAGTCAGTAACCTTTACAACCCCAAACTGTACATGAGTGAAAAAAAATTATGATAGCCTTTGACTTTTCACATTGAGTCTTGTCTCCTCTTGAAAATATAGGCATGAGGCAAACATTTATGGTTACTGGGCATGTGTGAAGAAATGGCATGAATGCTATAATTTTTATCATTAATGTAATGTTGCAGATTAAGCTAAAAATCGCTAGTAGTTAGAGTTGAGCGGATGGGTCTATGGATAGTGCCCTCACCATGCAAGTATAAGGACCAGAGTAGAGTTCTCAAAACCCTCATAAAATCCAAATGGGGGGTTGGAGACTCACCTATAATTCCACAACATGAAAGGCAGGCCCAGGGGAACCCTGGGGCAAGCTGGGAAATGAGAACAGCTGAGCCAATGGGCTCTGTGTTCAGCAAGAATCCTGTCTTAGAAAATGCAGCATAGCACAACCAAGGAAGATCCTCGTGTCAACCTGCCCTACAGTTGCACATGGGTGTACATATGCCAGTGCATATCTGCACAAACACACACACCAGACACATGAAGAACAAAAACAAAAGATATTAATATAAAAGTTAATATAAAGTCATTTTATTATATTTTTGCTGAGTTGCAATTACTTATTTTAACTAAATCTTACTAGAGTACTCCTTTTAGATGTAAATACAATTGATCAAATGCAGGGTCGAGACAGTGTCCTGCTACTTATTCCAAGCTGGCCTTTGAATGATCTCAGGATCCTTCTGCCTTAGCTTCTGACATTCCAATTATGAGCATGGCCATCAGTACCGGATCCAATGCAGTACTTTCACCTGACCATCACGTGTTGGTTGGCTATTACTAAAATAATAGAAGCCCTTCATCACATTACATTTTGATACATCTAATAAGCCTTTCTAAATGATTGGACAGATTTTTTTTCTAATTAGTTGAAAACCTATTTAACTAAATTATTTTAAAATGTTAGGTTTCCAACTTCTAAATAGATCAGGTTCTAGTTTAAGGTCAAATGTAACTCTGTTGCTAAAAATAAAAGGTCAAGATGGAGATAAATGTGCAACTGTCTCATAAATCCACACTCACAGTGTCTGGTGTTCTTCTTCTGTAGGTTGAAGAAAAAGTCCCAGTCCGTGGATATTACTGCACCAGGGTTCAGCCCTTTGGGAGGTGCAGGAAAGCACGCACCACAAGCCAGCAAGTCTGCACCCAAGACTCCCATCATTGAAGAAGAGCAGAACAACTCAGCGAATACCCAGAAGCACCCTTCCAGAAAGACTGAACTGAAGAGATTCTACACCATCGGTGAGTACAGGTTGTCCTGTAAGTGAGCTAGCGCCACTGGGGCAGCTTTTGCAGATGCAGGATTTTCATAGCTAAGTGATGCCTTGTTGCATAATTGTGTGTCTTTCTGATGGCTTATGTGGATATTTTCTTGCATGATCTAGACAAGAATATGGAAAATGGAAAACTACTAAAACCTTTAGCCCAGTTTGGTAAAAAAAAAAAAAAAAAAAAAAAATGGGCTCAGTGGCCCTCTGGATCTGAACACAAGAAGAACCTTGCATGTCAGCCTTTTGCCTTGTGTATTACTGTTTGTATTTCAACATTCTCAGCCCACGCTGGTTTTGTAGGTTTGCTTCTGCTCGTTTCATTTCCCCTTTAGGCTTCTCAGTCTCTGACCCGGTTCTGTCAGGCTGTAAAATCGGTGGCTGAAGTCAGCCTATAGCTTAGCCATTAAGAAGAGAGAAAGTTACTGTATTCTGGGGAAAAACAAGCTACACTGGTGGACCGTTTGGACTTCTCGCATTGCAAACTTTGGAAAGAGGGAGTTCAGGCATAATTCTATAGGAAAGTAGTAGGCTGTGAACAGGGCCTTGCTGGTATCACTTCCATGTCCCCGACAGAAGAGTATTCAGGCATTTTGAGCTTTTCTGGAGTGTGTCACATGATGGGACTAGGTGAGCTGAGCTGAAAACTTCTCTATGCCTGTATTTACAGCATGTCTTTCAACAATAGCAGTTGCCAGCATTTCTTGTATATTTGAGATAATGCTTCATGGCAGGTGATGATAAGTTGGGGAGATAAAGTAGGAAGTGGCTGCTTGGTCCTTCATGCTCCTTCATTCAGAGGAATTTGGTCATTACTGAGCTGTATAGCAGGAACCGGGCCTTTAGCATAAAATTCTGTTAAAGAAATTAAATATTTCTGGTATCTGCAACCCCACAACCTTAGTATGAGGTGTTTGCCTAAAGACAACAATATTTTTTCTCAGGTATTTCAGACTTTGTATCTCTACATTACAACCAGGAAAGTAGGTTTCTAGTTCTAAAATCCAGGGCATGTTCTGGTTTCTTTTGAGTTATAGCTTCCTTCAAGCTTGATGTGCCTCGGGTAAGCTTGAAATGCTGGGTGCTGTTTTAGAACTCCCGGCTGAGACGGCTTCCCCTTGCTTCCTCTTCAAGTCATCCCCCTCCGTCTCCTCACTCTGTTCTGATTAAGGTTTCCAAGGCTGTTTCTTAACAGGGAGCAAACATCACGGTGTTCTTGTGGGTATCTATCATCAGATACTTTTGATTGATGTAAGATAGTACAGACAGGTACATATTTCCACTTTCAAACTTATGTCCGCATAGTTCAAAAAATAAATCAACCCAAAAAAGCCATAAGGCTTATGTCACCACCTGTTTGCCAAGATCCTTACCCCCTGCTCTTCATCACATGTGCAATCTTCTATACTTTTCTGATTTATGAACTAGTTAGGAAGAGGGAATGTTTTGACCTCAGGAAATAAAATTTATCTTTCAAAACCAATATTCCTTCTAAATAAAACAAGGGAGAGCTACTAAAATATTTGACCATAGTGAATAAAAGTCAAGACTATGGAAAACTCAAGTCTAAAAATTTGAGTATAAACACCGAAAACAAGCTGTGGATTATTTATTTATTTATTTATTTTGTACATGGATGTTTGTGCACGTTTACTGGATGTATTTATCTGTGTGTGTACATGCTGTATGTATACTTGCTTGTGCATGTGTGTATTGTGTCCACTTCCCTGCGTGTGTACATGCTTGTGTATGTGTGTATCTGGTGCACTTACCTGCATGTGTACATGTTGTGCATGTGTGTTTTGGGTGTACTTGCCTGCATGTGTACATGTGCATATTGGGTGTTCTTACTTGTGTGTGTACATGCTTGTGCATGTGTTTATCTGATACACTTACCTGCGTTTGTACATGTGCGTATTGGGTGCACTTACTTGTGTGTGTATATGCTTGTGCATATGTATATCTGGTACACTTACCGGTGTATGTACATGCTTGTGCATGTGTGTATTGAGTGCACTTACTTTAGTGTGTATATACTTGTGCATGTATGTGTTGTGTGCTCTTAACTGTGTGTGTACATGCATTTGCATATGTGTATTGTGTGCTCTTACGTGTGTGTTTACATGCATGTGCACATGCTTGTGCATGTGTGTATTAGGTGCACTTACCTGTGTGTGTATATGGCAATCCAGAGGTTGACTTCAAGTATCTTCCTTTATTGCTACCTTTTGAAACAGGGTCTCAGCAAGACTGGCTACTCAGCATTTCCCTAGGACCTGCTTATCCCCAGTCCCCTAAGCACTGGTGTTTCAGGCATGTGCTGCCACACATGGTTTTGTGTATGTGCTGAGATCTGAACTCTCATGCTTGCACTGCAAACATGCCATACACCCCAGCCATCTCCCCAGCCTCATAGCAATTTTTAATAAATGAATTTGCAATAGTTTGATTTATTATCCATACTAATGACATGCGCTTGCTGCATTAAAAGGTTTATTTGAACCCTCAAACTTACCATGTCTGTATAACCTTTTCTCATTTGGCCCTCAAAGCATTATTTTTAATGCTAAAATATATCGACTATGTAACTGAATGTTCTTCATAAAACAAATCTATTTCAGTATCCCTTGCTAAAAATAGTGCTAACACAAAACAACCGCATTTTAAAGTTCCGTGTGTACTATGATTCTCTTGGGGAACAGAACAGAAAGCATGGATATATAATTAAAGGGGATTTATATAGTGGCTTTAAGGCTATTGCCCCACTAGTTCAATAATCATTGTCTTACTGTAAGAAAGCCCAGGAATTCAGAAGTTCCTCAGTCTACAAGGCTGGGTGTCTCAGCTGGTCTTCAGCATGCTCCGGAATCCCAAAGAAGTACTCTGTAATGCCAGTGAAGGAATGGACTTGTCAGCTCGAGAGTGGGCAAGCAGGCAAATATCAAAAGTTTCTTTCTTCCGTTCTCTTTTTATAGGCTGCCACCAGAAGCTGTGGCCCAGATTTAAGGTAGATCTGTCTACCTCAAAAGACCAGGATTTAAGATACCTCCTCCCATCTCGAAAGATTCATTCAAGAAAAATCCCTCACAGGTATCCCAGCCACTTGGGTTTTAGTTAATTGTAGATGTAATCAGGTTGACAACCGTGAAGAGCTATCATGCCATGTCTTAGTCATTTCATATTCCAGAATAAATGAAGCTCCTACATCCTATCTCACGTGATCCTCAGCAAAACTCCGTCTTTACAGATGATGAATAGTGTCTAAAGGAAGTAAAAGAAGAAGCTCTGAGCCATGGATGATAGATGCTGCAAACAAAATTCACTTAATATTTTGTCACCGGACAGGCTGCCAGCCAGTCTTCACGGGGGTGGGCCAGAGATAGTGCTAGGGATGGCATAATGCAGTGATATTTTAGAAGGTGTCCTAAATAATTAGTGTACACTAATCAATCTGTACACCACCAGCGATCTGCCCTTTGGAAGGTGGCCTTCAGTGTCTCAATTCAGGCTTTGCACAACTGGTCCCAGGGATCCCTCTGGTGGCACAGTGCAGTACTACAGCTAAGCTGATCTATGGCGATCTGCAGAACATTCCAGTCAAGAAAGATTCTCATTTCAACAAGAGCTGAAACTATTTGAAATCCCTCTTTAGGTTAACGAGAAGTGGAAGTAACTCCTCCTCTAGGAATTTATTTTTGGTCTCAGTTATCTTTCACAAGTGACTATGTGGCACCTCTTTGCTACAGAGAGGACCTCAAGAAATACAATGTGTCCTCTTTGTACACCTGCCTGCTTTATGCCCTTAATTAGTCCTAATAAACGATGTTCATGAAAAGTAACATTGTATCAAATTTATTACCACATAAACTCACTTTTTATGGAATAACCAGTCTTTGAATAGGTATAATTAAAATTCACTTACTTAAAATAGGCAGAGGGAAAGCGACCCTCTGTCTATATGAAACAGCTGAATCTTCATTTGAACTTTTAAAAGGTAAAAAGAAGTCACTACCTCAGTACGGTGTCTCAGATAAGAGCTTTTTCTTTTGGCCTTTGTCATCCAAGGTAATCCTGAACATATGATTTGACTGTTTCATCCAAGTTCAGCAAAAGGAGGGTCTCTGCATTTTTAGCTTGGGGTTTAGGAGTTCGAGTCCATGTGGCACAGCTGTGGTTTCGCATAGGGTCTCGCGGGTTCTGAAATAAACATGTCGGCTAGGCTGAGGACTTGCATGGTTTGGTAACGGAAAGAGGTGCCTTTGAGAGTCGTCCTGTGGGTGGGATTCAAATCCATGCAACTGTAGCCCTCTGGCTCCATGTTCCTTGCTGGTTGTCATTCAGGGCACCCTCTTGAATCTAAGACATCACTTGCCTCCTTTGCCAAGTAAACCCTGTCTCTAGGCAGGTCATTCAGTGTCTGGTTGTCTGGAACTCCTGACTTCCTTTTACATAGCCAACCCAGATCATTCTCTATTCTTAAAGGACAAAGGAAATCAGTCACGCCTACCAACGTTCCTGTCCACATAACCTCACTATAAAGGGACTAATAATCCCAGTCACCATGCATGTGGGATGCCATGGCGTGGGGATCTGCAGGCCCACCTGTCTGACCAATTGTACTCATCTCTGGTAAATACACACTGAAATACCAACACAGCTCAAGCGAAATTCCCTGAAGGTACTTCCGTTGAGGTCCCTTTTCATGTTTTTATTCCATTCTATTTTGTTTTTTTTTTTAAATAGAATCTCAATTCACTAAATTGATTTCATAACCTGCTAATGACTATTTGTGTCCCAGTGTTTGAAAAAATCAAAATCACTGTACTGCTTACAGAACCTTCAATGCCTAAAACTATTCTTTTTTAAAAACAGAACTGTTAATTAGAACTAGAATAATAAGAGCATTACCTTAGTGGATTAGCTTTAATGGGTAAATACCAGAAATAAAGAGAGGAATTTTTTCCTGTTTCAAATTTTGTTTGTGTTCAACAATATACTGTAGATGGATTTTTCTTTAGGCCTCCAACTCACAAAAAAAATGACATGGAGACTTACTATTAATGAGGAAAGCTTGAACTATAGGTTAGGCTTGTCCCTCTAGGTCTTATGACTTAACCCATGTCTATTTATCTACGTGTCACCACGTGACTCGTGGCGTTTACCTCTCCTCCTGCATGTCTTGCTCTCTCCCTGCATCTGACTGATGACTCTGCCTTCCTTCTTCCCAGAGCTTTCTCTGTCCAGAAGTTCCTGCTGTATGCTATACTTCCTGCCTAACTACAGGCTGTTTAGCTTTTTGTTAAACCAATCACAGTGACACATCTTCACACGGCATAAAGAAATATTCCACAACATACGAAAGGTTAACAGTATATACTTAACACATGCATTCTTTGAAACCATAACCTCCACATACAGAATGTAAAACAAACTGTAAGCTTAATTGTAACTCTCCACTTATTCTGCTACTCTCAATTCAGAGAATTATATGTCTAGACTTCTGGAATTTTTTCAGATTTGGCATAAAAATAATGAAAAAAAACTGTGTATACCAAATCCAAAAATGAATCATTATTCCCTCTGGGGCTCAGATAACACTGATGTATTTGTCTCTTTGAAATGGAGAGTTAGAACTCATGCATTATTACCAACTTCTGTGGACATTGAGAAAAGGTCTAGTGTGTTTTCCCCACAGTCAGGAATCAGGACAGCTTTTGGATAGATATATCTACTATCAGTTAGTCAGTGAGACACAACATTGTTTTGTCCTGATCAGTACCTGCTGTGTAGAAGCTGCACAAGAGACACTTCTCAGAACAGAACAAAAGCAAAAACCAGCCCTGTTTTCTCCTGAGTCATTATGGTCCTCCATGGATGTGGGAACGGAGTAGCTGGTTTCAGTGCACGGTGGGAAGTAGAGTACAAGAATCTCTTCAAGGCCTTGCCAAGGAAGAATGTACTAGTAAGTGGGCAGAAGTAGACAGAGGAGACTGGCTTAGAGAGCAGTGAAATTTTTAAATTGGAGTGATGTGGGATTCCCTTCTATATATGTGTTGTTCTTATTGGTTAATGAATAAAGAAGCTACTTTGACCTGTAATAGGGCGGAGTAGAGCTGGGAGGGAAAACTAAACAGAATGCTGGAAGAAAGTAAGTGGAGTCAGAGAATGCCATGTAGCCGCCAGAGGAGACAGATGGCGGAACCTTTCTGGTAGGTCACGACCTCGTAGTGATGCACAGACTAATAGAAATGGGTTAATTTAAGATGTAAGAGCTAGCTAGAAATATGCTTAAGCTATTAGCCAAAATGTATTGCAATTAATATAGTTTCTGTGTGATTATTTCGGGTCTTGGAAGCCAGGAAATGAACAAGCAGTCTCCGTCCACCAACACTGGAGAAATCACACCAGTTTGTAAAGATATGCAGAGGTTCTTTACTGGTTCTACAAATAAACACTCCTCTGACTTCACCCTCTTGGCTTCCATAGTTACCTGTTGCTCTTACCTTCTTGTTGACTATATCTGCCTCTATACTAGGCCTCAGTTCCTATGAGAAGAGAGTGTACAGACATCTTTAAGGGTTAAATCAATGTTGGAGTGGACCAGGGGATGTAGAAAATGTTTCTGTGTGACTGTCACCCTTCTCAATAGAGAGGAAGCAGTGGTGATTTATTAATAATACTGCTTAATGAAGAGCTTGGGAAGCAAGAAGACATTAGAAGATGAGGAATCCTGCCTCAGAGAGGCCTGGATGAGATGATGCAAGCTTTATACCCATATAAATAGCCAGGAGAGCAAAGACCCCCCCACTATTGCTCATGCTATGTAAATACTACCTGCAACCTCACAGGGTAGGAAACAAAACAACAAAACATCATAGACCACAGCTCCAGTGTCCAGTGAGGAGGCTCCTTGGCTGACACATATTGTGGTTGCTGCATCTGAGAATCTGTCCTCCCAGCTCCACCTTGCCATGTAGGACAGGTAGCTGACCCACCCCTTAGTATGAGCTGTTTCTTCTTATGGATCAGCTTTTGCCTTCTGTCTTAGTTCGTCTCCCTCTAACACCTTATCCTATGACCAGTCATTCAGTGTTCTGTGGACTCAGCCTTCCCAGTTACAGTAAAAGAAATTAATTTTTGTTTTATCTGGGGAATGCATATAAAACTCAAACCTTTCTATTTATGTCTATTCACTTACGAATCTATTAAGAATATACTGAATGTCTGTTATACTCCAAGCCATAGCCAAGTGCTGGTAATATACAAGTAAACAAGGTCAAATTCACTGCTGTATGCTCTTATTTCAGCAAGGCAGATGGGCAATGAAAATAGGATCAGATCTTAGCACATAATCAAGGGGTGATAGCTTTAAAAAAACAATGAAGCAGACTAATGAAGAAAGGTGATAGGTTATTCATAAAAATGTGTTCAAATACTGTGTAATTGTTATGAACAATCTAGCAGATACATTATCTCAGTTCTCATTGAGAAATCAATTAGACTTGTTTCAATTACTGGGTACTGGGTGTATTATTAATGGATTTTTTCCACAGTTGGTCTTTTATTTTCTTTTCAATAAAATTATTTTATAAAAAGATTAACGGAATTAATACTTGCAGCATGAGATGAAAAGAACGAATGTCAATTGAAGGACTACAAGCTCCCAGTATTGTTTTCAGGGAAAGACACTAGGCTATTCTTCATTTCTACCAATGAAAGACCAAGGCATGTGGGTTCAGTTGGAGAATAGTGAAATTAAATATCCGAGGTAATATAACAAATTCCAGAATGTGCTATAGGGATTTGTTTTTCCCAAAATATAGCCTTTGTCTGGTTAGAGTAGCACAGGTGTCACCTTGCCTCTGTCAAAAGGAAAAAAGCTTAACAAACATTCAATACGATCTTATCAATTGAGAGCTGATGTGTGGCTGTTCAGTACTTTTTGTTTCTTTGGGCTTTTTTTTTTTTCTGCTCACAAAAGTAGTCAAATCGGTGAAGAAGAACTTGACCTCCCATGTAGATGGAGACCGCTTGTTTGTTTCCCAGCTGATCAGGCCCAAAAATTACACAGAAACTACATTAATTATAACACTGGTTGGCCTATGAGTTCAGGCTTCTTATTAACTAACTCTTACATCTTAAATTCACCAATTCCTATTATTTCCTACTTTACCACTAGGCTTGTGGTTTACTGGTAAGTTTCTCGGGCATCAGTCTCCTTCAGCAGCTACCTGGTATCTCTCTGACCCTGACTACTTTCTCTCTATATCTCTGTTTGGATTTCCCACCTGGCTTTACTCTACTAAGTCACTGGCTGAAGCAGCATCCTTAATAACCAATGGTAATAAAACATATTCATATCACACAGAGGAGAATCAAACATCACTCCCAAATCCATATTTAAGTTTGATGACCTCACTCATCCTGTCTAAATGACAATAAAGAGGGTGCTTAGGGTCTCCAAACTCAATGTCTTCTATTAGAAAAGGAAATAAATTTGATAATACTGAAAGGGTTGTTTTGAGGTATAAAGTATTCTGTATGATATGCTTATAACCGTGCCTAGAACTTACACATTCTCAATAAATGCTAGTGAACTTGTTGTAAGCATTAAGGGTGTAGCCTAATGGAGGTGCCAGGGCCCTACCCTCATGAAACAAGCTTCCTAACTTGATCTATGCAGGGTTTGTTCCTTTTTACATGATTTTCTGCTGAAAATCATGCAGTGTCTCTCATTCCTAACAAGATGAAGTTGATAATTCTATAGAACTTTTATGTCCTGGCTCTACCTACTTTGCACCTTCATTACAGATCCCAGCCCTGAAATCCAGGCACGACAAGTACTTTATAGTATAGCATCTCCCCAATGCCACCATGTTATATGTATTGTGGGCTTGCTGTTTAATTTCCTCCAGTTAGCGTTTTTCTATCTTCTTCTCATTTAGCTTCCGGACAGCTTTGAGGATTTAGTCTAAACTTTCCGCATACCTGGCACTACTTTCCGCAAGGCTAATTAACCCAAACAGGTTTTAAAGGATTTAACAGATGCTGTCAGTATGGGAAGCATCTAGCAGCTATTCTTTTGATGCAGTAAATTACTATGATCCTTCTAAAGGGAAATAAACTATACTATCTCCACTCTATTCCATGGCATTCTTCAGGGTTCTATCCTTAAGAGCTGAGTACTTATTCATGATCATAGAGTATATGGAGAATGAGGGAAGAATCTGGGTAGACTATCCAATGGCAAACAGCCCACTTTTGACATGTTTTCGGATCAGGCTCCTGTCTCAAAACTAAAAATAAAATAGTGTAATCAAGAGATCTCATTGGGTAGTTTCTCAATTGCTGGTCCTAACTTCTGATGCTAAAACAGATACTAAAGCAATAACACTAGCAGGCTAGGGAGGTGACTCAGTTCGTAATGTGCTTACTGTGCTGCAAGCATAAGGACCCCAGCTCTCCATCTCCCATGTAAAAATAAGGCAAGGTGTTATGTGTTTGTAATTCTAGGGCTGGGGAAGCAAAGACACAGGATCCTTGGGGGTACGTCCCAGCCAATCTGTCCAAATTGGCAATAAATGACTCTGTCTCAAAAAAGCAAAACAAAACAAACAAAAACAAGGCAAATGACATCTTAGGAATCTGAGGTTAATCTCCTGCCCCCCCCCCACACGTGCATGTATACCCACAAATATTATATACCAGCATATACACAAACACACATACAGTGAGAGAGAGAGACAGACAGAAATAGAGAGAAAGACAGAGAGAGGGGCGCAGAGAGAGAGAGAGAGAGAGAGAGAGAGAGAGAGAGAGCTGGTAATCAATGAATCCATACTTCTTTAATTGAAGTATCTTTTTTCTCCATTATTCTCTTATTGCCTCCCATCTCTGTGTCTCCTTCTCTATCTCACTCCTTCTGCTTTTCTTTTCTTCTATTCTTCCCTCTTTCCTTCACTATTCATGTTAAAATAAGATGGCATTTGTCATGACTTAGTTCATTGAGTAGATGATATTTTAAAAGACTTATTTCTTTCAGTCTGCCTTATTTGCCAAATATTAAGCCAGGAAACAATCCCTGCATTATCCTTTTTTTTTTTTAAATTTTACCAATCTTTGAAAGTGTAAAGTCTCAAATCCTGTTCTTTCCCCTGCCTTCAGATTAGAATACCTTCCATAGTCCCAACGCAATGAAGACCAGTTGAATGCAAGTGTGTATTTCACTCTCTCTAATCTGGTCACACCCTGAAAAGAGGCTCAGCAGAATTGGGGGCTGCTGGGAGTTCTTCTTAGTAGTTGGCAAAATTAAAGCAGTAATAACCAGCTTGGCAACCCTAAAAGGAGAATATCAAGGCACATATCTATCTGCCTTTTAATTACAGCATAGCAGACATTTAAACATATCATCCCATTCTTAGGATGTTTCTGATTTTAAAGCCAGACATTTTAATTATAAGAACAAAAAGACCAACTCTATTAAGAAAATACTATAACAGGATTTTTTTTAAAGAAAGAAAAAATATATATCGCTGTAGGGTACACATACTGCAGACTAAAATTAGGTCACCAGTGAACTGGAACTTTGTCTCCAGGCTAGAAGATTCTTGATGTAAAGGCTCAAAGTCCCTGTGAGTTAGTCAGCCGAACCATCTTGGCAGACAGGTCACTATCTTGGAGCACAGAAACTGGAAAGGATAGCTGCTATGTGGGTTCCAATTAAATTATGTCGCTGAGAAAAATGACTTTGTTTTGAGCTGAAGTTGGTTCTGACAGTTTGATGACTTCTTGTGTTTTATAGGTCACAGGAAAGTTAGAGGAAATTATTTCATGACTGAAGTTATTTATCATCCATAGAAGTCAGAATTCCCTGAAAGGACCTAAGTTTTTCACAAATTTTGGAGAGTATACATATGTAAAAATAGGCAGGTCAGGTTTGTAAGATGGTGGAAATTCATGTTACAGTGTCTCCAAGCTGTGTTGGTGTTCTTGCTCATTTATAGAATTCATAGACGCTAGGATCAATACAGGTTTAGGAGCTCTTAAGTCAGTGTGTGTCTGTACTGAGGCAGTAAAGTAGCCTTGGAGGACATTGAGAATGGGTATCCGGGCTCTATGGGGATCTTTTAGGCTTTCTGGTTAGAATAGACTCTACCCCTGCCTTGGGTAAAGTTAGGGTATTCCTATCTGCTCTGAAGATTAGAACATTCTGCACTAATGTTTGCTCCCTAAGAGTTGTCGATCACCTGGCCAAGAGACCATCCCTAGAAAAGGCAGATTCACCTAAAGCCATATCAGTGAAGTGGAGGATTAGCTATTTCCTGAATGAAGTAATGCTCTTCCCTTCCCAAGAACGCCACCCAAAGTCTAGCCCCTAGCAGAACTTTAATCCTGGACCACCATGGCCTGCTTGCTTTTCTGAATTATTCAAAAATTATAACTTTCCCTTTTTCCTCTATCTCCTCTTCTTTTGCTATTGTCCAGGCCTGCTATGGACACTCCAGGCTCTCTCTCGGTGCTTCGCTAAAGCGAACTCCCTTCCATCATTCAGCTGCTTGTGTGCCCTACAGCTGCGTGTGTGCCCTATGGCCCCTTGTGTGCCCTAAGGCCGCGTGTGTGCCCTAAGGTAGCTTGTGTGCCCTACAGCTGCGTGTGTGCCCTAAGGCCGCGTGTGTGCCCTAAGGCCGCGTGTGTGCCCTAAGGTAGCTTGTGTGCCCTACAGCTGCATGTGTGCCCTAAAGCCGCGTGTGTGCCCTACAGTAGCTTGTGTGCCCTAAGGCCGCATGTGTGCCCTAAGGCTGTTTGTATGCCCTACGGCCACATGTGTGCCCTACGGCCACGTGTGTGCCCTATGGCCACGTGTGTGCTCTACAGCCACTTGCTGACTTCCATTACCTGCTGATCTCTGAATCTCTAATAAAACTCTCCGTAAGCTTCCTTTTCCAGCCATCTCTAAACTCTGTTATTAATGTGATTACAAACCCAAAGAGGGGACCTTGATTTCCCTGGTAGCAAGGGGAGCACTTGATTGGGCTTTTAAGTAATTTTTATTTAGCCTATTTAAAATTCAGTTTAAGTCCTGATGTCGAAGAAAAATCTCCAGGATGCCTTTAAATTCTAGAATAAACATGAAAGCTTTACTTCTTTCAAAGTAAGTCAGATTTAAAAAAAAAAACTAACCACTTATGTAACTTTAATAACTAAATTCACTGAGTAGCAGAAAGTACACTACAAAGAATGGAAAGAGCTGGTTTGCTATCTGCAGATTGGCAGTATTATGGCTCACTATGTCAGCCTGTCAACCCTGTTTTCGTGTGGCTACCAGCACGTTCTTTCAATTTGCTTTTTTCATTTTTGCCTGGGTTCTGTTATTGTACTCTGTCAGAAGCAATCAAGTTAGGATCAGGAAACACAGGCTAATCATAGCTGTGATAAGTGGATTAAAGAATGCCAATAACCCCGAGGTTTCTGTCAGCAAATTGCAGTGGCTTTGTGTGCGAGTTGGAGCATAATAGTCTTATCACTTATTAAAAACAAATTATACCTGTCAACTTATGTAATGATTTCTAACTGCCTAATTAAGCCTATGTTGGTTTAAATTGAATAATTAAAACGGCATTGTTCATGGTTGAAAAATAATCATGATTATGTTTGAAACTTGCCAAGTCCCTATTGAAGTAGGTGTTTCAGCACCGTCAGCCGTCGGAATGTGTCCTTTCTACCCACAGCACGTCCATGAATGCTCCGTTTCAATGAACTGTGGCTATGGAAGAAATGATGAACTCGTAAGAAAAGCGTATTATTCTCAACACTTGAAAACAGAATTCATGGCAATTTGTGGCAGTGAAGTATTTCCAATTTTTCCTAGTATTTCTCTTTGTCATGGTTAGTTTGAAATGGCAACTTGATACAGACTTTGAATGAAGAATTATCTAGATCAGGATGACCTGCTGGCATGTCTTTGGGAATTGTCTTAATTGCATTAATTGAGATGAGATGAATTTACCATTTTGAGTAATCCCATGCTCTGAGGTTGATTCTTGGCCTGTATATGTGTAGTGAGGGGACTGAACACAAGATGCCCATGTATGCTCCTTCATTTCTCTCTTTTCTTGACTATGGGCATGATGTGACTGGCAGTTTCAAGTTCCTGCCTTGACTTCTGTGCAATAATGAACTTTAACCTGGAGTAATGATGTAGCATGATTTCTAATTGGTCTTAATAATAAAAACCCAGAATCAGATATTAGGGGGTGAAAGCTGAAAGAAGCAGAGTGGCCAGTCACTAGTTCTTACCTCTACGAAATCCTCAGACTGAACGGGCGATCCTGTCTCTACAAGTCTTCAGACTGAATGCCATCTCTACCAAACCTCAGACTGAATCCTGAGCTTCTGTCTCCTCTCACCTAATCTTCCTCTCTCTACTCAGCCATATCCCTTCTGCGCTCCACTTCCTGTGTGCTGGGATTAAAGGTGTTTGCCACCACTGCCTGGCTTCCATGACTAACTAGTGTGGCTGGCTCCACACCCTGAACTTCAGGCAAGCTTTATTTGTTAAAGCACAAAGTATCACCACAGTGACCCAAATAATGCTTTTCTCTCCTGAGCTTCTCTTCATTGGGGTATTTTATCATAGTTACAGGAATCAAAACTAGCATACTAGTTTTTAAAGAGTATAGATTTAAAGAAATTTCAAGGTAATATATATATTCCAAAAATAAAACTATGTCTTACTTTCTGTTGCTGTGAAGAGACACTATGACCAAGGCAACTCGTATAAAAGAAAGCCCTTAATTGGGAGCTTGCTTACAGTTTCAGATGGTGAGTCCATGGTCAGCATGGCATCCATGGTCAGCATGGCATCCATGGTCAGCCTGGCAGGAACTAGACAGACATAGTACTAGAGTAGTAGCAGAGAGCTTTCCATTCTGATGTATGGGCAGCAGGCAGAGAAAGAAAGAGACACTGGGCATGTTGTAGGCTCTTGAAACCTCAGAGCCCACCCCCACACCCCACCACAATGCACTTTCTTCTACAGTGCCACACCCACTTCAATAAGGCCACACCTCCTAGTCCTTCTCAAGCAGTTCCACTAAATGGAAATCAGACATTCAACTATATGAGCCTATGGGGGTCATTCTCACTCAAACCACTACAGTTTCCTTTTAAAAAATTATTCTAAATCATATCTAAAGATATTTCATTACATGTAAAATACTTTAGTATTTATGTTCTTCTGTGAAACTTTTGTCATGTTTATAATTATAATCCACAATATAACATAGGAAAATAGAAAACCTAGGACATTTGGAAAAAAATGTTCTACTATTGTTCCCTCCAATATTTTTTTACAGTGACTAAGAAGAAATTTATTAATCTGAGTCAGCCTCACTGGAACATTGGTACACACAGCATCAAACTCTGAGCATTCATAAATAACATGGCTTCTTGGAGTCATGAAGACAAATTGCATGGGTATTTCCACACATCACACACAAACAATGAGGTGATGTACCAGGAAGGCCATGCAGCTGTGATGCTATTGCTGTTATCATGGTTTTATCTATTGCATCTTTGCTGGGTGGAGCTGCACACCTGACAGAATAAATGAACAGAATCACCCAGTCCCCAGTGAGGCATGGGTTCAGATGTTCTGAGCCACCTTCACAAGAAAGCAGCAAGATTCACCCTGGCACATAACACATTCCTTCATGATAACGCTGATCTTTGTGCAAATCACAAGATATTCCTTTCTTTTGCTTCTCAAATATTAATTTTCCCCCCTATGGTCTCTTGACTGTAGAAAGCCTCATGGCTTTGAGTCAGAGTCCAGAGAGAGTCAGCTATAGAGTTCTATGACTTATGGAGGATTTTTTTTTCAATGTGTTTTTTTCAAGGTTTATATTTTCAATGTGTAATTTACTGTTGAATACCATTAGGAAGAACTCAGATATTGGTGAAGGAGGTCCTTCTGTATTTGTGTTGCTTTCATTGGTTGAATAAAGAAACTGCCTTGGCCTTTTGATAGGCCAAAACTTAAATAGGCAGGGAAGACAGAACAGAATGCTGGGAAGAAGACAGAGAGAGAGAGCTGCCGCCATGGAGTCGCCAGAGTCAGACATGCTGAGTCTTTCCCGGTAAGCCACAACCTTGTGGTGAACACAGATTAATAGAAATGGGTTAGATCAGGATGTGAGAGTTGGCCAAGAAGAGGCTAGATATAATGGGCCAGGCAGTAATTTAATTAATACAATTCCTGTGTGGTTATTTTGGGTGTTAAACTAGGCAGGCAGCCGGGAGCGGGTGGCCGGGAAGAAAAGCAGGCCCGCTCCTCATACTACAAAATATCTTAATAGAGCCAAGTTGAATAATTAAAAATAATAAATGTGATACCATGTACAGTGATATGGAAACTTATCCAAAATTCAATGATAAATTAAAAATTTAAAAAATTGAAGTATAATACAGTTCCATTTTCATAGTTGAAATATATATGCATATATCTTAATAGGTAAATAGGTAGGTAGGTAGATATAGATGATAAGAAAGATAACTGAAAATGTGAATAAAAATTGGCTATAGTTAGCTGAAGGAAGGAATGATAATTGGAAGAAGAATGTAAGCTGCCCCTGACCTCCACACAAAACATACTCTTCCCACTGCAATAATATTAACTTAAAATTTCAATTTTAAACATGAAATACAAGGTATCTTTTCCCTATAACATGATGTTAAAAATTTTATTTCTGTGAACTCTAGTCTCTGTGTTATTAAACAGATATTCATTGTCACTCCAAAAACCGAATATGAAAAAGCATATCTTTTAATAACTATATCCTTTAAAATATGTTACATGTTTAAGTGATAAGACATAAATAATGGTCTACTATAATATAATAATTTTGGAGGCCTGGAAAGATGGCTGAGTAGTTAATATTGGCTGCTCTACCAGGGTACCTGGGTTTAATTTCCAGCATCCATATGGCAACACACAACAGTCTTTGTCTCAAATTCCAGGGGATCTAACACACTCTTCTGGCCTTCCTGTGCACCAGGTACACATGTGGTACATAAACATATGTGCACACAAAACACCCATACAGAAAATAATAAAGTTAAATTTTAAAACGAAGTATCCTACTTCATGCTGTAAAGTCTGTCTGTCAGACTGGTCAGACACACAGTAAGAGGAAACAAATGAAAATGAACAACTGTTGTGTTACGTGAAATAAAATGTATAACGATGTGCCAGGACCGTTTCTGTTACACAGAAGTAGCTGAGACAAGTAGATTGCAGCCATAAGCCTCTACCAAGAATCACAGACTCTCGATAGATTTTCCTCAGGAAGTACAAGCTCATTTTATCATTATTTTCTATGAAGAAGAAGAAGTACAGTGGTAAAGAAATTAAGGGATGGGAGTTAGGGGGTTGCTCAGTGGTTATGGGCACTCAATCTTACAGAGGACTTGGTTTCAGTTCCTAGCACCCAAGTAGTAGCTCACAATCATCTGTAAGTCCAGATCCAGGGGATTTTATGCTGTCTTCTGACCTGACATGCACATGGTGCACATGCATACATGTAGACAAAACACTCATACACATAAGCTAAATAAATACACCTAAGTAAATTTTTAATGAAATATAATTACATGGGAAAGTTTGAAGGGAGAACAGGGAAGGAGGATGAAATTATATTATTATCTAAAAAAATAAAAATACCATTAAAAATCAAAATAATGAAATTAAGCTCCTCTAAAACATTACATACATATACATCACATGACTCAAAGAATATAATGAAGTCAAATACAGTCTCCCTTCAGAGTCCTGGGGCAGTTAGAGGTTTCAGTTTACTCAAATCCCCTGGTCGTACTCTTACATGAATATGGTGTGGCATTTGTGTGCTACATTGTTTGGTGAATAATGACGAGGCATAGGAGTAACATTTTCAGTATAGACACAGTTTCCAAACTTTTTTTTCACATGTGCCTATGGTGTGCATGAGCACATATTTGTGTGTGTGTGTGTGTGTGCATGCGCGTGTGTGTGCATGTACACATGCAAATGGTAGGTGACAAAGGATGACTTTGACCTGCCTCCGTTGTTCTCTGCCATAGTCACTGGTGCAGTCTTGCAGTTGAGTGCAGAACTTGCCTGTATGGCTGGTCTAGCTAACAAGCTTTCCCCAGCTCTCCCATCTCTGCTTTCCATGTGATGGAATTTGAAGTGGGCTGCCACACCCACTCGGTGTTCACATAATTTCTGGGGATCCAAAGCACTGGTCCTCATGCTATCATAGCAAGCTCCTTACCCACAGTGCCATCTTCCCAGCCCTGGTCCAACTCACTTTCACCCATTGTTGTTTGGGTCATGGATGTAAAACTCCCACTGTATCAGTAAATAGATCAAAATCTATCTTTTATATTGGCATCAAGCCAACTTTCGATTCTTATTTGCTAGCACCTTGGGAATACTGAGCTTGGCCAATTAGTGATTCATACTTTAGACCGAGGCAAGTAGCTCCTTCTCTGGGGTTTTATGCGCAACAGAAACAGTTGGTGCCAGGGAAGGCTGGCAAAGCATGGTGAGAGGTTCAATCACCAAGAACACCTAGAAGAGCAAGGAAGGGGGAAGAATGTGAAAGGCTCTGGAGCAGAAACACATGGGGAAATGGGGATAAGACGCCAGCACTCTGGCTAAGCCAATGGTACAGCTTATATGGCCTCTGGAAGTGCACATCACTCCAGTTCATCTTGATGAGTGTATAAACTTTTTCTTAGCAATCTTACAAGGTGAAGGCTTATGAGAAATAGCTTGTCTGAGACTCCAGTCACCAATAGATGACTTAAGTCTGTATTCTGTGCAAGAGCAGTGTTCTATACTGTGTTCGGTCTTTGGTGAAGAGAGAACATCATTTCACACACTGAATAGGTTTTCGTCCCAAGATCCTTAGAGCGAAGGCTTTAGATATACACAGTCTGTTTCAAAGCTTGAGTTACACTTGGAGACTGCCATGATTATCACAGCCCAAAATTCTAAAAGTGAAACAAGTTTACAAAAAAAAAATAATTAAGTGTCCTGAAATAAGTGTCTGTTAGCTGATGGCACATCCAAGGATGGAAGACACAGAACTCAAGAACCCCAAGAAATTATGGGGGCAGAACTTCTTAGACATGAAATTATTATAAAGAACTTTAAAATTCATAAAAGGATGTTTTTCTGCCAAGGAATTTTAGAAAATTACACATGCATATATTTGCATAATACAATCATAAATTTATTGGTTTTAGGAAATTTCATGTATGGTTTATAAGCTTTGATTTTTTTATTCTTTTTTAATTCCCATTCTCTTCAATAAAATGGTCATGAATTGCTGCATATCATTAGATTCAGCCTAAATGTTTCAAATCTGTTATGCAGATAACAAACAGCAAAATAGCTGTATTTTTTATTATTTGGCTTGAGGCCAAGGCAATGAGGAAAATATGAACATATGAACTTTGTGTATCATTTTCTGAGTTTTATGCTGATGGGTTACTTCATTGTCATGGGGTTAAGAGTCCCATGGCAGTATATATCTACACCCAAGAAAAGAGAGGGATTCTGTAGAAATTATGTAATTATGTCCACAATTGATATGAACAGCCATTCTTTCTTTTGCACAGCTGAGCTGACATTTTTGACAGCAGTGAGTGAATTTCTTCTGATGGCTGCTACCATGGCCACAATTCCCTTAAGAAAACAAAACGTACCTTAAGGATTTAAGGGAGAAATAACTGCAGGCAGGGAATGAGATGCCCACAGAAGGGACTGGTAGTGGAGGCCAGGGAGAACTGTTGTAGATTTCAAGAGACCAAGAAGAGCCAGGATGGGCAGAGCTGCAGGCGGGGTTCTCAGCGGCTGTGGCACTGATGAGAAAGACTGGCACAGACTTCAGGGAGCCCCCAAAGATTTGCTGTCAGCACCTGTTAAGACTTTGCCATTAAAAGAGGGAGGCGGTCATTCCCGATGGTCTCCTTTCACGTGCCTTTAGGGTACCTGATCTTGGTGGAAGCTACAGGTAAGCTTTACTTACAGAAGAAGAGAAAAACTTGGAGTTCATGCTTCTAAGCCTTGTAGGTCATTTTCTGTACATTGAGTGACCCACTTGCACCCAGTGGCACGCTTCAAAGAGCACACGGGATAACTCCTGTGTTCTATGTGTCGTTGTTCATGTTCTCAATGGCACTGGCTTGAGTGGTGTTGGAAGAATTAACATTCTAAATGTTTGCTTGCATGTTCATTCTTATCCTGCTTCTTATGTACAGAAAGGAAAACCCTCTCTGAGTGATTTATAGGTGGTATTCTTAACGAGACGTAAATCCAAGGGGAAAGAGAGCTGTGCATCACCCGAATGGAAAGCAAACTCCCTAGCAACCACCCACGTGTGCAGCCTTCAGCCGTCCTCTGCCTGTATGAGCATTCTGTTCGCAACTATCATACTGTCAAAAGGCGAAGTAGACAAGAAGATTGCAAGATTTCCCATTAGTGTAGTGTTAGAAGATAAAAGATTAATCCTTATTATGGAAATATTCCTTCAGATGTATCTGAATAATTTCTATTGGAAATCAATTAAACATGGGAATACTACCACTGCCCACCTTGGGACGTCAGATTGCTTTTGATTGACATAGAGCCGTGTAAATCTATTTTGTTTTCCTCTATAGATAAAAATAATAAAACCAATTGTAAGTCTAAAACTCATCACGGGAGATAGTCTGTCTGAAGGTTTTTAGTTAACACATTCTACTTATCATACAATATGCAAACTATTATTAATTCAACATTTCTGCACAAAACTTATCAATGAAATATTATCCTTTAAAAAGCAAATCTAAAATTCAGTAGATCTGTTATTTTTATTGGATATTTCCATGGAGATAATAATTTCTTCTTAAGATTATTTTATTGCATTTATTTATTTGTATGTGTATGCACATGTGTGTGCCTTGAAGCATGTATGGAAGTTATAGGGTGACTTGCAGGAGTCAGTTCTCTCCTATCATGTGGGCTCTAGGGACCAAATTTGGGTCATGCTTAGCAGCAAGAATCTTCTCCCACTGAGCCATCTCATCAGCCCGGATGTTCCTTCTTTATAAATCTAAGTAACATACACCTGTAGCAGTGGTTTTCAACCTATGAAGTCAAACAATCCTTTCCTAAGGGTCGCCTAAGACCATCAGAAAACGCAGATATTTATGTTACGATTCAAACATTGAACATAAACAGCAAAATTACAGTTATGAAGCAGCAATGAAAATAATTTTGTGGTTGGGGTCAACACAGCATTACGAAGGTTGAAAACCACTGTCCTAGAGCAACATTTTGATTTTCATTAATCCTTTGACAGACAATTTGACTGCCTTTTTCTGTGGGCCATTGTAAAGAATGCTGTTATTAATATAGATATACAAATAACAGTTCTTTTGGTGATTCCTTAAGGTTTTGAAGAGCTACCATACTCTCTCGATATGTCACTTTATACCCCCACTGGTGATGCTGCAAAACTCCAAATTTTCATACCCTTGCCAATACTTCATTTTATACGTTGTTGTTCCAATGTGGATGAAATTGTATGAATCAGGTGTTGTGTTTTTAGAAAATATAATATCTCCATTAATTCACTGAGAATTTTATATATGCATACACTGTATTTGCCTTGAAGAGGTACTTGGCTGTTATTTAAGTTACATTTATTATTGCTGTAAACAAATGCTAGATGAGAAGCAAGTTAAAGGAAGCAATTTGGGGGGTTACAGTTTAAGAAGAGGTGACAGTCATAGTGGGGAAGGCAGGCAGTGGGGCTGTGAACCACTTGAGAAGAGGTGACAGTCATAGTGGGAAAGGCAGGCAGCAGGAGTGTGAAACACCTGATTCTGTAGTCTGTAGTCAGGAAACAGAGAGCCAACAGGAGATGGAGCTGGCCTAACAAACTTCAAAGGCCCACCTCAGGTGTCTCAATGTCCTCCAGCAAGGCTCCCAGAAGGTTCCCTATGCTTTCAGAACAGGGCCCCCAGCTGGGTGTCAGTTTTTCAAACACGTGAGCCTATGGGGGATATGTGACACCGCAACACCTAGCGGCCACGATCTAGTTAAACACACTCATTCCATAAGCAAACTCCACGTCAGAGAATTAACGCCATTCCTGACTCTTGCTCTGGTGTTCCTCCCAGAAAATCAGAATGTTTTGGAAGCCAGGCAAGATAAGCAAACCAGTAACTTTCCGCTTTACTTCATCTCTCACTTTTTCTTGCTTTATGGATAAATATTTGCAACCTCTCAATGCACAGAAGTAGATAAAGAGCAAGAGAAATATAAATCTGCAAATGAAAGACCTATAAGACATGGCATTATATAAAGGGTTCAGTGGAAAGTGAAGGGTTCAATAATGGAAAATGAGCGATTACTTTTTCACAAATGGTGCAGCAAAGTGTACTAAAATCAGTTGAGTTTCTCTCACTCAATGATGGATAAACAATGGAAGACCTGCTATTGTTGAGTGTGCAATAGTGAAGACCTGCTAATGTTGAGTGTATAATGTTAAAGATGTGCTGTTGTTGAGTGTGCAATAGTGAAGATCTGCTAATGCTGGGTGTGCAATAGTGAAACCTAATAATGCTGAGTGTGCAATAGTGAAGACCTGCTAATGTTGAGTGTGCAATAATGAAGACTTGCTATTGTTGAGTGTGCAATAGTGAAGATTTGCTAATGCTGAGTGTGCAATAGTGAAGATCTGCTAATGCTGAGTGTGCAAATAGTGAAGGCCTGTTAATGTTGAGTGTTCAATAGTGAAGATATGTTAATGTTGAGTGTGCAATAGTGAAGATCTACTAATGCTGAGTGAGCAATAGTGAAGACCTGCTAATGTTGAGTGTGCAACAGTGAAGATCTGCTAATACCGAGTGTGCAATAGTGAAGATCTGCTAATGTTGAGTGTGCAATAGTGAAGACCTGTTAATGTTGAGTGTGCAATAGTGAAAATCTGCTAATGTTGAGTGTACAATAGTGAAGATATGCAAATGTTGAGTGTGCAATAGTGAAGACCTGCTAATGTGTGTGCAATTGTTTGGGGGAAGCTACTGTGTGAAACTGCTAGATTTAGTAGAGGGATGAGTATTGACTATTGCTGTGTCATTTTCTATTCAGATGAAGAGATTTTTGGACTTGATTTTTAGAGTTCTCAAAATATTTGGCGAATTGGAGGTAATGTCGTCTGTAAGTATTTGAAATTGTGCCTAAAACCAGCAGCAAAAAAAGAGTTGCTTGTCTAAACACTCAGTCACAGGATCCCGCCCCTTGCTGCAATTGATCATAATACAAAAATAGTCACGGCACATCTGTGAATGTCTTAAAGCAGAACAAAGCAGTTATTCTGTTGTTGGGCATGATTACAACAGCCTCAAAACCTCAAAGACATGACCACTGGGAAACAACAGCAACAGAGCAACAGCAATGTAAATCTAAGCCACGGGCTATCATCACCCCACAGGAATTGGGACAGCCTACACAGAAACAAAAGAAATTCTTCATGAAGCAAAGGAAATTCTAATAATGTCACAAATCTTGCTGCAAAATCCCCCATCTTGCTCCTTTTAGAAAACTCCCTTTTCCCTTTATGCCTATCTGTATCTAGACTGTAAACTCCAAGGAGGCCAGAATCTTCATTTCTTGATAAATAATCATTTCTGCAGGGATCTGCTCATTTGCAGATACATGGGTACACACAGTCAGCGTCTGATGAATCTATGACTGGTGAACACTGTATATGAGCAAATGTGTGTGTGCACAATTGCCAGAGTTCTAAGTTTTATAACCTCTGGAGTTTTATTTCTGCATTGGACACCTTGAATTGTTCTTACAAGGACCCATCATCCCTGTTTTTAAAATGATCTCATCACTGTTCAATTCCATTCTACCTGTTATGTTAAAACACCATAGACTGGCTCCTCAAAGACATCAGACATCTATCACTAGATGTCTTGAGGCTGAGAAGACCAAGATCAAGGGGCTGGCCAGTTTTTGCTTTGTTAAACTGTTGTGGAATTTATTCTGCCAATAGCCTTTGGAGTACCAGCCTTCAAGAATGGCTTCTTGTCTGTGTATGTGAGCTGAGAAGACCAAGATCGGGGGTTGTTCAGGTTTTTGTTGTTGTTGTTGTTGTTGAAGTTTGCTTCTTAACTCATGAACTCATATCCTTCCATGCGGAAGAGTGGGAGGAGCCCTGGAAAATCTTTTGGTTATAAATAAAGTTTTCATTCAAAGGAAGTCTTCACTCATCCAGTTACCATCCAGTAGCTGCACCTTCATGGCCCTGAGTATGATCTCTCTGGAGATGCTAGCACAAGCCCTGACCCTCTGTGGTGTAGCTCTTGTTTGCGAAAGAATATCCTTTGATGACAGTATATCATCTATGTAATCAATATAGCATATCAGCTGCGTGTAATCAATATAGCATCTCAGCTATGTGTAATCAATATAGCATATCAGCTACGGTAATAAGTATAGCATATCAGCTACGTGTAATCAATATAGCATATCAGCTACATGTAATCACTATAGCATATCAACTATGTGTAATCAATATAGCATATCAGCTACGTGTAATCAATATAGCATATCAACTATGTGTAATCAATGTAACACATTAACTATGTGTAATCACTATAGCATATCAACTATGTGTAATCAATATAACACATCAACTACATGTAATCACTATAGCATATCAGCTATGTGTAATCACTATAGCATATCAGCTACGTGTAATCAATATAGCATATCAGCTACATGTAATTGTTACAGGAACAAGTGGGCCTGCTTTTGGTCCTGGCCACCCTGCTAGCTTACACCCGCAATAATCACACAGAAACTATATTCATTTAAACACTGTCTGGCCCATTAGTTCTAGCCTCTTATTGGCTAACTCTCACATCTTGATTCAACCCATTTCTATTAATCTGTATGTCACCACGAGGTTGTGGCTTACTGGGAAAGATTCAGCATGTCTGACCTGGCAGCTCCATGGTGGCTCTCCCTCTCCTTCTTCCCAGCATTCAGTTCTGTCTACTCTGCCTTTCCCAAGTGCTGCCCTATCAAAAGGCCAAGGCAGTTTCTTTATTCAACCAATGAAAGCAGCACATAGACAGAAGAACTTCCTACACCATGTAATCACTATAGCATATCAGCTATGTGTAATCAATATAGCATATCAACTATGTGTAAACAATATAGCATATCAACTACATGTAATCACTATAGCATATCAGCTATGTGTAATCAATATAGCATATCAACTACATGATTTCTAGCTTTGGGCAACAGCAGCTCTATTTAGAATGCTGAGGCCAAACCCAAGTTCAGTATTAATAAAAGATGGGAGAGGAACTTCTGGTTCCTGTGATTTTAATTTATATATATATATATATATATATATATATATATATATATATATATATATATATATACATACCAATCCCACTTTCCCCTCCCTCCTCTCCTCCACCTTTCCCCCACCCAACCTCACATCCATTCTTCAGAGAGTGTAAGGCCTCCCCTGGGAGGTCAAGTTAGTCTGTCCCATTTACCTAGTTGAGGCAGGACCAAGGCCCTCCCCGCCGTGCCTAGGCTGAGCAAGGTATCTCTACATAGAGAATGGGCTCCACAAAGTCAGTTGATGCATTAGGGTTAGATTGGCACCACTGCCAGTGGTCCCACATACTACCCAAGCCCCACCATTGTCAAGAGGCCTAGTTCGGTTCTATGCAGGTTCTCCAGTTGTCAGTCCAAAGTCAGTGAGCTCCCACTAGCTCGGCAACTGATTCTGTGGGTGTCCCCATCATGGTCTCGACCCCTTTATTCATATTATCACTCCTCCCTCTCTTTGATTGTACCCCAGGAGCTCAGTCCAATGGTTAGTTGTGGATCTCTGTTCTGGATTCTGTTCTTCAGTCTGTTTCTGGATGAGTGTTCTAGCCTCTCTGGGGTTGTGGACTCTAGGCTGGTTATTCTTTGCTTTATGTCTGATATTCAGTTATGAGTGAGTAAATACTATATTTGTCTTTCTGGGTCTGGGTTATCTTACTCAAGATTTTTTTTCTAGTTCCATCCATTTGCCTTCGAATTTCAAGATGTCATTGTTTTTACCACTGAGTATTACTCCACTGTATAAATGTACCACATTTTCCTTATCCATTCTTTGGTTGAGGGGCATCTAGTTTGGTTCCAGGTTCAGGCTATTATGAATAATGCTGCTATGAACACAGTTGAGCAAATGTCCTTGTGGTGTGAGTGTGCCTCCTTTGGTTGTATGCCCAAAAGTGGTATTGCTAGGTCTTGAGTTGATTGATTCCTAATATTCTGAGAAATTGCCATACCGATTTCCACAGCCACTGTACAAGGTTGCACTCCCACCAGCAATGGAGGAGTGTTCCCCTTACTCTACATCCTCTCCAGTATAGGCTATCATCAGTGTTTGTGATCTTAACCATTTGGGATGGTGTAAGAGTCTCTTGACCTAGCTGTTTCTGTTTCTCTTTGTGCTTGCCTGTACCAAGTCCATGGCTGAAATGCATAGGAAGTATTGCACCTGAGATTAAAACCAGTTGGTATTTCTTTAAAATGGATTTATTCTAAGTAGCTCAGATTCTATGAATAAGAGAGTACATTTTGTTCTTGTCCCTCAATTGCTATGAATGTTCTTTGTTGACAGATGTGTGTTCTATTTTTAGGCAGAAATATGTGAATCTCAGTCTCACTCTTAGAACATTTAGAAATCAAAGTTGAATTAAAAATATTCAAGCCTCCTGCAAGTCCACAAGGACTTCAGAAACATTAAATAATATTAAGCCCTCCTCCAAAAAGTAGAGTATTGTGAGCACGTGGCTACTAATTAGCCAGATACATTGCTGGAAAATGACAAAGCAGATGTGTACTGAGAATCCATTTGCTGTCTGTTTCTTCCTGAAGGAGGATTCGGTGATCTTTGCATCTGCAAAAGATAGAACAGACAGCTAATCCAGGACACAGACATGACCAGAAGTCTGGGTTTGCTTTCAGTTTCCTCTTAATCATTAGTCATGATGATAAACTCTTGATTTACTTGAATCCCCAATTTCTATTGTCCTGAGTAAGATCAAAATTGTGAGTCAACTTGGTGAACTGATGAGTTTTATTAGGACTGCTTAGAGGAGCAGAAATGACTGGAAGTCAGCTGCATCACCAAGGCCCATCCCAGCATGGGTGACAGCTCACCTAACTGGAAATCTGGAGCACACTGAGCAACCTGGAGGCAGCTTACCAAGGAGAAAGTGTCCTTTCCTAGTGGCCCGGTCAGACTGATCCTCCTCTGGGCATTTTAGCTAGTTTCTGATTCTTTTAGGATTCTTGGTTTGTGTTAATTTCCTCGAGACTGCTAGGCTTATTTCTGTTTCTTCCAGGTAGTTCTGAAGTTCAAGCCTCTTTTAGGGAACACAGCTTGTTCAAATGTAATTCCTAACATTCTTTACTGTTTATATACTCTTGGGGAGTGGGAGCCTAATGAGCTTTGTCAGTTCCAGGAACTTCCTAGAGCTATTTGAGTTGTTTGCTTCCTTTCTTGGTGTAGGAGTTCCTTTTGTTTGTGTGTTTCTTTCATTGGTTAATGAATAAAGAAACTGCCTTGGCCTAGTTGATAGAGCAGAACTTAGGTAGGTAGAGAAAACAGAACTGAATGCTGGGAGGAAGAAGGGCAGAGTCAGAGAAGCCATGGATCCTCTGCCTGAGATGGACGCTGGTTAGAATCTTCAGTAAGCCACTGCCACGTGGCAATACAGGGATTAATGGATGGGTTAAACTAATATGTAAGAGTTAGCCAATAAGAAGTTAGAGCTAATGACCAAGCAGTGTTCTAATTAATACAGTTTATATGTGGTTATTTTGGGTGTAAGCTAGCTGAGTGGCCGGGATGAACAAATGGGCCCTCCTATAATACTGTCTTACTAAACTTCTCTGCAGGCTGGATCACTTTGCCTCCCTTAGGAGCATCCTGTCACTTTACCTCCCCATAAATACCTTGTCTCAGTGTGCTTCCCTCCAAGCTGGAAGATTTTAACCTTGGAGGAGACAACCATACAATACTCTACCCCTTCCTCCAGCTTTTATATTCTTTCTGCCATGTCTGCTACAATGATCCTTGGAAGAGCTAATTTAGAAGTCTAAAACTCTATTTAACTCTAATTGGGTTTTGAAACTTTGTGTCTTTTTAACTTGTCTTTCTGTTTCCAGAACACAGCTGGTGGTAAGCCTTGGCATTTCTTTTTCTATAAAACACTGGTGAGAATTGTGTCTTATCTTGATGATCTACATCAAGTGTATCTTAGAAACTTTTAATTAATTGTTTGAACACCTTGGTGTTAGTTAACGGACTTTATTCCACCTTGGAGAGATAAGTGTGTCCCTGACCCACATGGTGTTGCTTAGTTTGCTTTGCTTTTTGACTTATTCATATAACTGCAGGCATGTAGGGATTTGTAATGAAGGTGAATGGTTAAAATGGAGGTTCTTTATTATTTAATCTCTCATGCAAAAATACTTGTAGGTAGTTTACAAATAATAACAGAGTCAAGTATTAGTGACTTTCTGTAGACATCATTAGGGACAAATCTATGGGGCCACTGCTGCTCTTTCAGATCCCGAGGGTGTCTGGCCTGTATATACCTACTTCTTCATTAAGAGCTCATTAGGCAACACCCCTGCAGAGGCAGTGCTGGATCCTTCCTTGAACTGCAACCCTGTCTGCTCCTGCTTGTCTCTGATCTTCAGTGATTGATGGTTTTCTGATCTTCAGGGAGAGAGAGAGATCTTGGCAGTGTCCCTTGATTGCACGGGTTGTGTACAAAGGTCACGTGGCCTTCACCCTATTTTTCTCAGAATCGATTCTTCCCAGAGGAACTTGTGCTGTAGTGTTCCCCCTCTATGGAAGTCTCCTGAAAATTAACCTTACTGCAGGCATTTGCCGAGTAACACAGCTATAATTATGCTTCCCTAAGATGTCATTTTATAGCCACAACAGATCTGATGAGAGATATTTACAAAAGATAATCTTGGCACCTCCATCCTTATTAAAATATATTTGTTCTCAGCAGTGTCATTTAAAATGAAAAATTTCTAAGAATATTTTTTTCCTCTTATATCAAAGGCACTCAGGTTTTCCACATCCAATAAAATCATTTTCTTTTTAAAACAGCATGATAACAAATATAAAATAATGCTTATTGGTGTCATGAAGTTGTCTAAGCGTTCCTTTACCACCATCTGTGCAGAAATTAATTCCGCTTATATGAACTATTTATATCTTACTAAATTATTAAATTTCTGCATATATTCCATTCTATATTTTATTAATACCTGTGTCTCTATTAATAAATATGAATATGCATTATTAATAATATTAATAAATTAATAAATATGTATTGTTTAGTATGGCTTTGGCTTATGAAATAACTGATACCCATCATTGATCAGTCTAATAATGATAGGTGTGAGTTAAATAAATCCTGAGGCCCAAATAGCCTGGGAAACTTTCCCTTCCCACTAGAGCAGTTTGTCATACAATGCTCAGGAATTCAAATTTTGCTGGAGGGTATCTGACATTCTAAACTGAAGGAATGAGGAATCAAGAAGTTGAGTATTTTGCTTCAAGAAGGCATTTGACTTAAGCAGGTATTTTGGTGAATCTGTGGTCAGCATGTTTTTCACAACATTTGTAAAGTAACCCTGTTCCGAATGTTCCATTTCATGTGAGCTGAAGACTTTCTGACAGGTGCTTATCAACTGCACATTCTTGTTTTGCAGTAAGGTTTTTCTGCAGAGTATGAGTTGACTTTGGAAACACCAGTGAAGTTGGAGATTAGGGGCATAGATGCCATGCTGAAGACTAACAATATACCTGAGTGTTGCACTGGCTCATTTAACAAGACCTGGGATGCTGACATAGTACGGTGATCTCCTGGCTCTAGGTTCATCTTAATTATCATGTATTTGAGTCTAAGATATATATATGGTTAAAGATTGTAATAAGGCTATCGACTGATGTGGCATGAGAGCTCCAAATACCTCTTAGCATGGCAGAAAACCTGCATATTCCTGTTTCTCTGCTAATTCTGTTTTTCCTGTGGATAGCAATGACACCAGCAATATCTGAGAACCACACCAAACAAAGCATTAAACATGGCCCTTAGTTAGGACCTGCCACCAACTAGCATAGCGGTAAACGCTGTGAAACAAAGAGAATGAGAAAAAAACAGACTGGTCACATCATTTGAGTGCGGGTGAAATCGGGAAGACAGCTCAGTAGTAAGAAATCCTCCCCAGCTATTTTTAAAATATTTTTTTATTAAAAACTGTTTTGATAGTTTCAGAATTAAAAACTAATGATTCCTGATAGCAGTGAAAAAATGCTTTCTATTTAAGACTGTGATGAGGGGACTGAAGAGATGGCTTGGTCAAAAGCACTGGCTGCTTTTCCAGAGGACCAGTGTTCAATTCCCAGCTTTTACTGTCAATAACTCCAGTGAATACGATGCCCTCTTCTGGTCTCTGTGGGTACTGCATGCCTGTGGGGCACAAACATAGCCACAGACAAAGCACTCATGCACACAAAAATTAAAAAAGCAAGCAAGCAAGCAAGCAAGCAAGCAAGCAAGAAAGAAAGAAAGAAAGAAAGAAAGAAAGAAAGAAAGAAAGAAAGAAAGAAAGAAAGAAAGAAAACTTCAGAGGACTACGGTGAGAAGTGCAGACTATTGGAGTAAGCATGTGTTTGAACCCTGAATTTGCTTGTGTTAGCTGTGTGAGCTCGGCAAAACATTTAACATCTCATGGCTACATTAATTCGACTCTAAAGCAAGATGGATAAACCTAATTTATAAGTTTTTATAATTAAAGGAGATCATACAAAGAAATCTAAGCATACCAGGGAATCAGATGTCCTTAAAACACAACAAATACAAGAAAAATCAAAACGCAATTTAGCAAAAGCAGAGAGAAGCCCATGGTTATACAAAGCCGACCATGCAAAGCCATGCCTGCCTTTTACATAACCTGCCCAACCTGCTTATGTAAGGGCTCTGCCTGCGTTGCTGCTCCCTTGCTCTCCTGCCTCCCTGCTCCACTAGATCTTCGTTTCCTAACAGCCAGGCTGATCTTTCCTTCCATAGCCCCGGGCCAAAGCTTCTTCTAGCCGGCAGAGGCTGAGCAATTCCCTTCCTTCTTCAATTTTGTAACCTTGAAGGTGTTTGAGCAGTCTGAGCAAATACGCACCTGCAGGTTTTTTTCCTTGTGAACTCTTCCATGAATGACATTCTTCCTCCACTTTTCACACTTATTGCACAAACTCAAATTCCCTTCTATCCCTTGGCATTTTCTCTAATTGTAGTTAATGAGACATTTTCTATATTGAGCTTTTCCAATTAGTTAAATTTTCCTTCTTTTTCTAATAATGGAGTCATGACCCATTGCCTGAAAAACAGATCAGTAGAATTTAAAGCAACCACTCCTCTTGTTGGTACTAAATGCCACCACTTTGATTTGTTTTTGTCCTTTGAGAATAACCGAAGCGTTGAAAATAATGCCCTGCATAGATGTAAATGAATGCTTATTTAAAATGAGATTTTAATTATATAAACCACAGAATTAAGGGTTCTGTTGTCCACTAAGACTGTGGATCTCACTTAAGTTGCTGCTAAAAGACAGAATTGCCAGCTCAAGCAAGCAGCACCTCTGAGACCTGTTTATCTGAGCCCCGTCTAGGAATTAATAGAAAGCATCGTACAGGACTCTGCCTTCTTTAGGGGAACAACTTTTTTTGCAAAGCAGAGCCTCAAAGGAAAAGAGCAAACCTTTCCCTAGGTTTTCCATGATGAGTGTGTCACCTGGACCCTTTGGCACAAAAGAAATATTGAGGCTCAGTATTGACTCCCCATCTCCAGCCAAAGGAAGAATTTTCTGTGCAGCGAGAACAAGATTTTAGAGTCACAAGTGAGGGCTTCTGGCCAAGATGGTGGTCAGATCCCATTTATGCTGCTATCAGGACATCTATTCGGCGGTAGAATCTTCATTCTATTATTTGAGAAGCATAAATACATATTAATAAAGAAGAAAAATCACTAAGGAATGGCTTAATGGTACTTAACTAATAGGTTGGAATAAAAATTGAATACACAACAGTGAACTAATGTCTCTTGCCTGTTACTATGGTTAATAGCCTTAATGACATTTATTTTTAATTCAGATTTATTTGTTTACTTATTTATTCTATGGTTCATGTTTATTTATTTATTTTTTTATTAGAAAGGGTTCATGTAGCTTTGGCTGGCCTCAAATTCACTAGATATGTGAGGATGATCCTGAAACTCGAATGCTCCTGCCTCAGCCTCCCACGCTTGTGTGAACACGCCCACAATGGCTTGCCATCAGATCTAACCAGGCTTACCACCGGATAAGTCCAGGTTTTGCTGTTGTTGTTTTGTTTTTGTTTGTTTGTTTTGGTTTTGTTTTTATTCAAAAGAAATCTTGTCATCATTGTGCTCATGTGGACAGTAGAAATGCCAATCACTGTATGGAATTGCTGTAAAATTATGTAAAATATTTACATATAACTTTACAATGCTGTTTTTATTATTGTCATCCATTTGTACAATATATCTTGACCCGCTCCCCCTGAAACTTCCCCAAAGGTTCCAACACATATCATACGTCCCTCCCAACCTCATGTCCTTATTTATTTTATTTTTTAACCCACTGGGTCCAATTGTTGCTACCCATATGCACATGAGTATGTTATATGTAATTTCTAGTCCATTCTTGAAGCGACCACTCTGGGAACTACAAGCAGATAGCTCTTTGGATTAGCAAGCTATTGCTGCACTGCATGCCCACTCAAAGCAGGCAGCCTAAAAGAGCCATGGATCAGGTTCCCAGTTCTTCACATTGGCAGCTCAGTTTCTTCATTCATGGTTATTCATTGGCTCTCATCTAGGCTTCTTCCTGTTTATCAAGTTTGTCAAGAGGGCCCATTCGAAAGAATAAGGTTCTTTTTTTTTTTAATGAGTATTTGTGTCTCTCCCCTACTCAGTGACGTCCAAAATATTGAACATTAGTCAGTTTGGCAAAAAGTTAAGCCAGTCAAATGTAATCTGCCCACATTTTGACATCTCCAGCGTGGCTGTCCCCTGCTAAGTTATAAATATTGTCATCTGAGGATCTTCAGGGATGGAGGTGGAGCCCTACAGAACAGACTGGAGAGCAATGAGTCGCTCACCCGGTAATCCCATCAGGATCTATTTGTAGTGCAGCAGGAAAGAATTTCTCATACAAGCTGTTGAGTGTTAGCAGGCCCATCCATGCGCTAATCCCCTCCTTTCTAACCCTTCCCACAGTTTCTTGGTATCTTTTGCTAACATACTTCACTCTTCAGTTAGCACATATGTTTCCTGCGTTGTCACTCCAGGACCTACTTACATCCACTTGTCCTTGCATCCCTTTTGATTTAGCTTGTAAAAATTCATTGTAATACTTAAATACAAATGCTATTGATATGAATTTTTGGAAGCTTACATCGGTATGTCAAAATGGCAAATACTTAAATTTGTAAACCAAATCTTTGATGCTTCCATTAAGAAGACAAAACAGCTGGGTGGTGATGGCGCACGCCTTTAGCCCTGACACTCAGGAGGCAGAGGCAGGCAGACCTCTGTGAGTTCGAGGCCAGCCTGGTCTACAGAGTGAGTTCCAGGAAAGGCTCCAAAGCTACAGACAAACCCTGTTCAAAAAACAAAACAAACAAACAAAAAAGTCACAAAACATACTTGATAAAGGTAATAGGAGCTAAAGAAAGGTAATGCAAACTAAGTAATTTCTTTAAAAAATAATTTTCTGTAGCTCTCCATTCAGGTTTAAGAATAAATATAGGATGTCTTCATTGAAAATGCAAATGAGATTTCTTGTATGAAGTTATCTGTGCTTGCCACATTCCATCACTGAATAATTTACCAACAGATACTGAAGAACAACTGGCAGAAAGTAGAATTATTGCTTCATAATTCACATTATAATATTTTGGGATTGTTTCTCCACAGTGTTATGTGCTTCTGAGCCTGGGCAAGTTTCTCAGCCCCTCACAGTATGAGGAAAGGGAGGCCCACAAGCTACAGGGTCCTTTACTAATCTAAAACTTTATGATGTTTTGGGCCATCGGTTTTATTATATCTTGTTTTCTTCTGTTCTGTCAACCATGTAATGAAGACTGAGTCTGGACCCAGATATGAATTTATAATTTGTTTCTTGACTTCTGAGCTGGGTGAGCATGAACAAAATACCCTTTTCTGAGCTTCTTGATGTGTGAAAAGAAGAGACCACTGTCCTCTTGAGATCCCAGTCCATTTATCCTCCTGAGATCACAATCCATTGAAAAATTTCCAAAACGCCAAGAATAGAAGACTTCACTGGTCAGGTCCTCGATGAGTAACAGTCTTTTTCTTACATTACACCATTTTAGAAGTCTTGGATCTGCCTTTTCTGTGGCCATCTCCTGGCCTCTGTGCCTATAGATAAGAGCACAGTGCGTGAGAGTATATTAGGTAGATGGCAAGCTGTAGAGGGTACTAGATAGATGGCGAGCTATAGATCGAAGAGCGCCACAGCTGATACGACTCTTTCCTGTCTTCCCTTTTTCCTCCTTCCGACTTTCCTTGGTAGGAAGAGCGATGCCATCTGTGGACAGCAGTTATCCTTCTCAATATATGGTTATCTTTTGTCATTGCGGCCTAGCATCAGTCATACTTTCATAGAAGAAATACATCCAAGTCTTAAAAAAAGAGATCACTTGCTTCCAGTGGAATCTGAAACCTTTCCTTGCTCTTTTTTCACTAATAGTTCATATTATGGCTGGCTATTATGTCTCTCAATTTTTGAACCTAAAAATAAAATGGCTTTGTGAATTACATAAGTCATTAAAAAGTAAAACAGTATGTGAAGTTTAGGATAAACATGTTTTCCAGTACTGCTTTGTATAATATGTCATATTTTCTAACGTCATAGAAACGCATGCAACATGTTTACAAAACTGGCTACTGCTACCTAGCCGTAAGACAAGTGCCATAAAACCAACTCCTCAATGGCCGGGAGAGGCTCTGCCTGCTTCATTATTTAGGCTGGAGAGATGGCTCAGTGGTTAAGAGCACTGTTTGCTCTTCCAAAGGTCCTGAGTTCAACTCCCAGAAACCACATGGTGACTCATAACCTTCTGTAATGAGATCTGGTGCCCCCTTGAGAAAGAGACCTGATCAGTCATCCTTAACAACTTAGACCATGAACCCCAATATGGACAAGCTCAACAGAACCGCCATATACAGGCTGCCCATGCATGCCAGGGCATAAATTTAATGTTTTATTCAGTGCCAGCATTGAGAACATACTGTTTACAAAGTCTATTCTTTTAAACCTAGTATATTATGTCAGTATTTAATATATTAGTATATATTATACTGTATATTGTTGTGTCAATAAGTATAACCCTACATCATCACAATCAATGGTCATATAGTGTTCTGTAATGCAAAATAGTCACAAGTTCTTGATCTTCTTTTGTTGGAATTGTATTTTATTTTTGTTACTCATTTTTGTCAGTAACAGTTTTAATCTATAGCTTGGAGACCAATTTATTCCCTACATCTTTTTCTCTCAAGAACTATTTTCAGTAATTTTATTTATTTACTGAGAATTTCATTTGTGAATACTATATTTACATTTTCTACCATCCCTTTCTTCCTGGCATCTCTTTCCCCATTCCTTCTCAAATTCATGCCTCCTCATTCTTTAATTATTACTGTTACATACATACATACACACACACACATACATTTACAAATATATCCTCATGAGTCCCCTCTGACTTCTTGCATGTGTTTGAGTTTAGGGCTGTCCACTGAGGACTGGACATGTCCGGGACCCATCTCTAGAGAAGACTGATTCTCCCCTCAGCAGCCATTGATTGCCTGCAGTTCTTTATCTAGGGGTGAGGCCTTGTGAGATTTCCCCACTGGCATGTCAACTGATATTTTAGGAATTCTACAGACAACCGTATTGTTGAGAAAACATGAGCACAGCCTCCCTGTCATTTCTCACAGTCTCACAGCAGGCTTCCCTGTCCTTTGGGGACAGCTTTCTGCCCTCCTTTTCTGCAATGTTCCCTGAGATCTAGGTGTGAAGAGAAGATTGCAGTTGTATGATCTGGGGATGGACACACCACAGTCACATGTTCTCAGGATTCTGTGGTCTCCAGTTGTAACTTTCTGCAATGGTTTCTATCTCTGCAAAAAGATGCTTCTTGGATGAGATATTAGAGCTACACTCATCTATTATTGCATAATACTTGTGTAAGCCTAAGTATTTAGAATGCATTTAAAATAATACTGGTTGAGGAAAGTGGCAGTATTCGGTGTTTAGCTAGAGTCCTTGAACTTAACCAGTCCCCAGTAGTAAACTAGATTTCTAGAATCAACCATGAACTCCCTCCTACAGAGGCCTCAGGCTCAATTAACTGTTGGTTACTCCCCAGAGTGTAAGTGGCATTCTTGCACCTTGGAGAGTGTCTTGACATTCTTGTCATTATTGTGGTTAATATGCATTCTGGCTGGGTGGGACCATTGATTGGTTTTGTCCCTTAGCAGCTTGCGTACCTCCTTCCAGAAGTGTTCACGTTCTCAGGGAGGTGTTCCAGCTCAGTGCTTTCAAGTGCACTGTGTGAAGTGTGTGGTGTCTTCCATAGTAGGCTCTTATTTCTGGGAGCCAACCAAAAGAACAGGCAGTAGCCTATATTGTTCTGTAAGTCTCATGGACTCTCCTGACCGGTGACTATTTTGCTGAATTAATTCCTGAAAGAATTGTTAAATTTAAGTAATCTTACCGTTTAGGCAAGCACTACATCTTGCCAAGCAGTCTTCCGAAAATTTGTGTTAATTTACATTTCAGTCCACAGAGTAGCTATTCATTTCCCTGTACTTCAATAGATATTGTATTAAAAAATTTTTAAATAATTTTAAAAGATCATTTTATACCAAATGTTGAATAGCAAAAAATGTTGAACATTCTTCTAATCAATTTTAATGAGATTATTTGAACCTCACAGAGATATCTTACTGAACTTGTATAAAATAAATGCTATTTAGTTTGATTAATTTGGTTAATTTAGAAGAAATGATAGGGAAATACATATATATTTTCCATTGGTTTTCACATCAGTACACTCACTATAACATGCTTACCTTGTACAATAAAATCACTTTCTGTAAACCGTATTTCACATTTGAGTAGTTTGACATTGCCCATTGAAATCTATCCTAAATGAATGTGAAATCAAAACACTGTAAAACTTAGCGAAATGTTTGTGTTATGCATATTTCCCCTCATAGAATCAGATGTTAAATATCTGTGTGGGGGCTGTTTTGACAAGGTAAATGCATTATTATTTATATCTCTGGGTGCACCTCCTTTGAAATAATGAGCACACGTAACAGCTGACTATGCACTTACATAATTTTCACAGTTAACTGCATCCCTGTCAGCACGCTGTCAAGATACAGCTTGGGTGGTTTGGTCTGAGACTGACCCTGCCTTTGATTCACGCCTGCGATTTTAATATGCACTTTTATGAGAACAACAAACCAAATAATCCTTAGTTATACTTCCTGTGTTCTCTGATTTGGGATTCAGGACAGTCATTCATACTGCCTCTCTATTTCTGGATATGTGATCCTTTTTTTTCACCCTTGAAGAACTCAAGGCTACCTGAACATCCAGAGACAATTACTTTCTACTGTCATATGACATCAAGTTCAATTTGATATAATCAATTAATGATAGCCAAGACATAATTTCTTCCATTGCCAAAGTAGCCAGCATGAGAACTTAAGAAGAAAGATAACCTACAATATGGAAACTAAGAGGGGAGAGAGAAGAGAATTTAAAAAGAAAGTGGTTAAAAGGATGTGGAGAGGAAAAATCCAGAAACTTGCAATTTGGTGCACGTTATACCAAGAAATGATAACAACTAAGCAAAGAGAACAGCTTCTGTCTGTTGGGACTGGGATTACTATGGAAAAGAAAGGAGCCAAAAAACATCAAAGGCAATGTTCCAATAGGGAAGCAAAACTATGACCAACCATGATGCTTAGCCCCAGAACTTCACACCTTCAGAACGGTTGTTCTAACTGCATAGGTGCTTATTGAGGTGTAGACCTTTGCTCTAGATATTTTGCTGTGTGATCTTCCTTATTTGAAAATTCCTTATGATAAAGTTTTAATTATTAAACACACACAGAGAGAAAGGAGGTAGATTTGAACTGCAGTGTTTAGACAAGCTTAAAGTCATCTGGAGAAACCTAAAAAGAGCCCCTTGAGAAAGCCCTGTGTGCAACAGGTGGTGGCCACCAGAGTAAAGAACCAGGCAACTTAGTTACTGGTTGCCAGCCTGCCCCAAATTAGCACAGTCATGAGTTTTTCCTTGAGATTCAACAAAATGTACCTAATTTGAAAGACATTAAAGTTATCTCAACATGATCAAGAAATTTCTCTTTTTCTCCTCAAATTCAGCTATAGCTATTAAGAGGTTTTATAAAATTGGTAAGATGGCTACGACCCAGTTTCAACACCTTGGGTGTTAAATGTTACCTCCCTTGGTCCTACTTTATTTGTCTGAAGTTGGCATCTAACACAGTCTGCTACGGGAAGAGCCTGTGCTGATCAGATGTGCGTCACAGGAGCCATTAACTACTGCAGGGCTTTGGGAGTCTTGATGAGGCTTACTTCCCATGTCTCTGAATGGAAAACCTTTGTCTAGGTTTTGTGAATCAAATGAAATAGAAGTCAATGTGTGCTAAAAAAAAAATAAATAAATAAAATAAGAGGGATTCCTTTGCCATCACAATCTATATAAGAAAGATCTGCAGAAGTTTATGAAATTAAAAACATAACATAAACTTGGGTAAATAATTTAAAGAAAATGAGACAGAAGGGAAAAGAGAAGATAAAGGCCACCTTTAAAGAAGGGATTTGTATTACCATAAATGTGGGATGAAATTAGTATTGCCTTTAAAGCCTGACTATACCTCGGTTTCTTCTTCAGTCTTTCAGGGTGCCTTTTTAAAATAGTGAACAACTGTGTTGTCATAAGATTATTGTCTACAATTACAGACATGTAAGGAAAGATATTCCAACCTGAAAAATACCAGGTGGTCAACAGCCCAACTACAATTCATCGGGGGCGTGGGAGTCAAAGATCAAATATATGTGACAAATTCCTCCTAACATACATAGAAGCTTTGAACCCACAGGACTGTGTTTTAAGCACATTTCTGGGGATAAGTATCAGGGTGAACTGTTTATAATACCACTTTGACCATGGAAGTACAAGATGTGAGGCAGTTACTCAATACATTGAGTTCTCATAGAGACGTATAATATATTAAGTCTTAGTATTGTAGTGTCTACAGTATTTTCTACAATGCCACCTTGCTCAACTCTCAGTCAAAACCAAAAGGCTTAGTTTTCATCATAACACCATCCAAAGCAAGGGGAAATGCAAAATGAGGCATTTATGTCTATTGGCATGCCAACATTCAGACAGATAGCAGGTATTCTTCAAATCCACTAGCCTCATTAACCAGTGTAGAATAAGTCATCTTACACAAAACCAACGTTCCTATTTTAGGTTCAAAACAGTAACTGAGTTTGCAATGTCAGCATGAGAGGCTGGATGGTAGAGGAGGGCCTTTTATGTACCCCCGTAAGTCATGGAAACTCACAATTTAGACAAAAAGGGCACTGGCAAGCCAGACACGTCAGGAGAACATCTGAAAGCTACTATTAAGGCTGCCTCTGTGATGTTGGCTGTGTAGTGGCCACTACCCTCTCTGTACGCAGACAGACATGGCTGAGAACTGTTCTCATAGGGGAGATGGTGGGAGACATCAGCAACTTGAGAGGCAGGGCCAACCCTTGGAAGATGGGCAGGGTAACCACAAGTGGATGCTTCTTCTCCTTTTCCAAGACTGTTTTTGAGTGCAAATAGCAGAAAAATCACAATTAAGCTTATTTAAACAAATACAACATTCAAAAACGAACTGCCTGAGGTTCACAGGTGAGGTGAAATGAGGTTGGACTTGTTTTCAACAACCAAACAAATATTTCCATGTACTTTCTGTTTCTTAACTCTATTTCCATGGTGATCATTCTTTCTGCTTCCCTATTCCATGGTCCTAAGATGGCTCTTTTGTTCACTTTCCGGACTCTTCATGATTAAAATGTCCAATCCTAGGTAGCCAGCCTTCTTCTGGGAACAGTTAAGACTGCAAATCTCATACATGCTGTCTCACACACATTCAGAAAAGTAGAGTACAAATGTTAGATTCTGAAGTAAAAATCTTGTTTGTCTTAAATGAATTAGCAAAGATTATTACCCCCACCCTACCCCAATATTGTAGCTGTATTTCAATTTATACCAAATAGCCTAGACTTGTGTCTTGGATCCTATTTTTAATTTACAGTCACACCAACTCTTCTTGAAGAACATAAGATATGTTATAAAGAAGTGGAATTACCAAACACTCGGGGTGCTGTTGCCAAGCATAAGAGGGCACATGTCAGGTAGCCAAAGTGGTGGATCATACACCAGTATAGGTACACTAAGAGAGAATCACTAAGGTATTTTTTTTATATTCATCTCAGACAAAGATGATTAAGCTACAGAAATTTATGACCCAGTTCTGGAGAGGACTCTTTCTGGTTTGTAGACAGCTGCCTTCTCACTACGTTCTCATGAGAGAGAGGGAAAGAGGAAAGGAGGGAAGGAAGCAAAGAGAGGGAGAGACAGATCTCATCTCCTTTGTGAGTAAGTAACCATCGTAAGAGCTTCAGCCTTGTGAGCTCATCTAAATCTAACTGTTCCTCAGCATCTTCTTTCTCGGGTACCATTCCGTAGGGGGAGGGGGCTATGGCTTTATTTAGTAAGCGAATTTGAGAAAATGTGATTGAGTTCATAGCATTCTTCCCCTTCCCACTCATAACCCATTTGTGTTTCATCTCAGCAGTTGGAAGCGATTCCAAAATAAATTTTAGTCGAATGTCCAAATTCTTTTCTAAGTACTGCCTATATCAGGTGTGGGTGACATAAGTATGCTGTTTCAAGGATAGAGAGATGGCTTGGTGGTTAAGAGTTTGTATTGCTCTTGCAAAGGACCAGAATTTGTCCCCAGCACCCACGTCAGGCAGTTCACAACTGCCTGGAGCTCCAGTTCAATGGATATGATGCCCTCATCTGCCCTCTGGAGGCACTGCACCTATGCGCACATACCCATACCCTATATATGCATAATTTAAAATAACAACTTAGAAACATCCTGTAGTTCTCTTCATGGCTTTACAGAGCCAATTATGAAAGGGTGGTCCATCTTTAATAAGCTTCAAGTGTGCTAATATCTGACTAATGACTGTGCACTAAGACTGAACGGTTCTACCACTATAAGCCTGGGCAAACAGAGAAGTCACATACTTCCAAAATGTAGTGGGCTGGGCTAGGATACACAGACATCTCCTTCTGAAAAGGGAGAGATACAAAAGAGGGAAGAGGTCCCAGGCAGCTTCGGCTTAGTAGGGCAAATACCATCAGACCTTAAAACACTAGAACAACCTTTGGGGGTTGATGTTCTGCCCTCTAGGTCCTGAAAATGGGAATGTCATCCCGAAGCTCTGCCTGTTTGCATCCCTGTATCTCTCTATGCTGAATTCACTCTCTGTAATCAGTAGGAAACAGTTTGTTTGCTTAGGCCTGTGTGCAACCCGGATGACTTTTGAATACTTTCCTAGGTGTCTCTTTTGTTTATAAAGAAGACTGCAAGTTGTAGTCAAATAGCTCTGTGGCCTTTTCTCTAGATTACAAATATAATGGCCTCTCTCCATGTCATTTAGCCTCCATCCCTTCCTTGCAAACAAGCAGAATGTCTGTTGCTCACTCTTACCTGTTCTCTTGGCTCCTGCTAAGACAGGTGATTGGAGCCAGATTTTAGGCCCATAATCTCCTTATCACGCTGGTTAGGCTACACACTTGATGTTGCCTTTAGAACAAGTAGTTGTGGGTTTTGCAATGTAGATAAGATGAAGTTTCCAAGCCTCCAAGTTCTTGTTCATTTCTTTCCTGCAAGCAGGAATAAGATTCTGAACCACACCTTGAATATTTTGCTTTAAAGTCACTTCTGCTAAGTATGGTTCGGTTGCTTGCCTACTCTGCCATCCACAAAACACTAGTATGTAAATCCTTCTGATTTTCGCTGCTTTGTAACAAGGACGGCTTTTCCTCTTGCTTCAATAAAGTACCCCTGTTTATCTGAGGAATCGCCAAAATTGACCTTCTTTTTATTATTTCCAGTGTAAACCTCAAAGCTCTTTGAATGTCCAGCCCCTGCTCAGTTCTGACATTACTCCTTTGTGTGTTAAGAGAACACTAGATCAGAAATATGGATCAAAATGTACATACATACTAGCAGGTTCGTGGGTGTGGAGACCATTTAATAGAGGGGATAGACATATGCAGGAATTGGAGCTGCAAAATCCTAAGATCTGTAGACCGCAAGCTGGAAAATAAAAAGAGCCAATACATGGTTCCAATTCAAGTAAGAAGGGTCTGAGAACAAGAAACATAGATTATGTCAGTTCTAATCCACAAATCTCATGTTGGGGCTTGGGAGCAGGTAGCAGACATTTGGGTCCAGGTATCAGTGCCGGGGAAGGTGGTGACCCAGCTTGAGCAATCAGGCTGGGGTTCTCTCTTTCTCAGCTCTTTCGTTCATTTAAGGGCTTCAGTGGACGGACAAGCCCCACCTGAATCAGGAAGGGAAATCTGCTTCACCCAAAGTAGCAGTTCAGATATGTCAATCTCGTGAAGATATGTATGCATGCACAGAGAGAGAGAGAGAGAGAGAGAGAGAGAGAGAGTTCAATTAGTAAACATACAGCTTTTTTATTTAATACACACTTAAAAAAGAGGGAAGTTTGACATTTATCTCATACTTTCAGAAAGTAAATATAAGCAAGAATTATTAGACGCTGCATGGGCTACAAATTACCAACAGAATCCCCTGCTCAGTCGTGCTGCTGAGGAACTGCAGAAGCACGAAGCAGACACTGACATTTTGAAGACATCTTTCATTTTTAATCTTTTAATTGGATGATGGATATGGTTGGAAAAATCAAAAAGAGAGTGTGATGTATACATATATAATTTTCCATATTTGTTTATTTTGGTGTGCCTTTGTTTGGAGGTCAGAGGACAGTTTGCACGAGTCAATCCCTCCTGTCATTTAGGATCCAAGGATTGAATTCAAGTTCTCAGGCTTGATGGCAAGCACTTTTACCCTACCCACTGAGCCTTGCTGGTGCGTGCGTGTGTGCGTGCGTGCGTGCGTGCGTCTGTGTGTGTGTGTGTGTGTGTGTGTGTGTGTGAGTGTGTGTGTGTGTAGACGAGACAGAGACAGAAAGAGAAAGCACATGGATTTCCTTGAGAGAACACGTATGTGCCAAAGCCAATGTAGTTTTAGAGGTTAGCCTTTCTTTTCAGATCACATTGACTCTGAATTTAGATAGGATCGCAACTCATTCAATTATATAATTTTCAAACTCGTTTCAGAGTACAAATGACAAACTGGAAAAGAGCAACCGATTCTTTAAAAATGAATATTGATAATGAAGAAATTGACAAATGGCAGATGGGGGTGCTTATTCATGTTAAATTGTTTTCTCAAAATTATGTTTTTTTTGTTTTTTGTTTTTTTAAAGATTTTTATTTATTTATTATGTATACAACATTCCTTCCATGAATGCTTGCGTGCCAGAAGAGGGCACCAAATCTCATCATAGATGGCTGTGAGCCACCATGTGGTTGCTGGGAATTGAACTCAGGACCTCTGGAGGAGCAGTCAGTGCTCTTAACCTCTGAGCCATCTCTCCAGCCCTCAAAATTATGTTTTATTGTAATAGTATAATTATGATTCAGTTAATAAAAGATATTAAGAAAAATTTATGTATTATTTTATAAGGCGTTTTAATATTATGTAGAATACCTCTTAAAGAAAAATGCTAGCTATATCTTTGTAAATAAAATTTGATAACAAACATTTTGAAAAGACTCACTGCAAGTAACTGCATTGAATATTAGCTATTATTTTTCTTTGGGGTAGTAATATTTTTCTTTTACTTTTTTAATAGCCAAAACTTTCTAAAATATATATGTGTGTGTGTGTATTATTCTAACTAAAATAATTAAATTTATTACTTGCAAGGAATATTCCAGAAGTTTTCAGAAATTAGATCATTATTCTAGTGTGTATAAATAACATAAAATTATATGGTAATGAGGTCAGTCAAGTTAATCAGGAAAATATCCAAATTGATATCACACATTTCATGTAAATATTCTTGGCAAGATATAATCTCTTTTTAAATATTTTTCTTCCAGATTGCAAAATTAATATCTATTACAAATAACATGTAAAATGGAAAGCAGCAGAAATACAAAATGTGTATTTAGTGGTGATATTTAAAATGATAATTTAAGCACTAGTCTTTGGGGACTGTCTGCTGGCTGCTTTTTTTCCCCCTCAATTTTTATTTTTCTATTCAAAAACTGACACTTCCTCCCCTTCTTCCATTACCCTCCCACTCCCCCACTAACCTTCCTCCTTCCCCTTCCATCCTTAAGAGAGGGCAGGGTACCCTGCCCTGTGGGAAGTCCAAGGCCCTCCCCTCTCCATCCAGGCCTAGGAAGGTGTGCATCCAAGCAAACTAGGGTCCCAAAAAGCCAATACATGCAGAAGAGACAGGTCCCAGTGCCATTATCGATGGCTTCTCAGTCCGTCCCCATTGGCGGCCACATTTAGAGATTCCGGTTTGATCATATGCTCATTCAGTCCTGGTCCAGCTGGATTTGGTGAGCTCCCATTAGATCAGGCACACTGTCTCAGTGGGTGGACCCTGCTGGCTGCTTTTTAAGTTATTTGTTCTGAAAGTAATGATCTTGGTGATTGATCAACCACAATGACATCCCAAAGGGGAAATTTTAATTTCCTACATCATAAATTACATATTTAAAAAGAGTGTTCTTGCCATTTAGATAACACTGGAAATACTTTGCAAGAAAAACTATACTTCTGGCCAGACTTGGTGGCACCCTCCTGCACCCAGCGACTTCAGAGTCCTGGGCAGCAACAACATGTCCTATTCTGAAGGAAAAACAAAACAGGCAGTGGTGATGCACACCTTTAATCCCAGCACTCCCGAGGCAGGGGCAGGTGGATCTCTGAGTTCGAGGCCAGCCTGGTCTACAAAGTGAGTTCCAGGACAGCCAAAGCTGCGCAGAGAAACCCTGTCTCCAAAACGAACCAAACAAAATAAAATAAAACCCGTACACTTCAGGCCAAATTACCTAGTAATTTTAGGCATGAAGCTTCTTCATTATTTCTGTGTACATTCTACATGTAAGAGAGACGTATGTATACAAATTATTTTTATAGCATGTTTTTACTTGATTTTTTCTTTATATTTTGGAAAAGTAACTTTTAAATGTATTTATGTAGAAAACTTCACAGTATTTTTTAAGAAAATTATTATATTTATAAACTATATTCCTTAATAACACTTGCAATTGATCTCCAGATTTTACAGTTAGCTTTCATTATTATTATTATTATTATTTAATAATTCCTTTCATTAACTTTTTTTCAGCTAGCACACAATAAAATGAAGTTTAGTAAAATGTTTTCATACATGTGTATCACTTTGATATTTAGATAAAGTGTATTGAACATGGTTGCACATGCTCTGGTGTTTAAATTACTGTTTCAGAGCTGAACCAATGTTTTCTTTTTCTCAGAAGTTCTGTGATACCATTTTCAGGTCTTTCTGGACATGCTTGCTTCTGCCAACAGGGGGCGCCAGAGGAAACTCTCCCTCATTTCTGTTGGTTTCCTGTGGCTTTCCACCTACCCTTCATGCATAGGCAACTAAGATTACTTCCAGAAGCAGCCGCTGAATCTGATTTGCAGAATCAGGTTATTATGACATCCTCTTTGGCAACTTCATCAACTGGCGGGTCCTGTTCAGGCCCCCGCAGACATAGGAGGCCTGAACGCTTACTAAATAAAAGCCCAGCATAACCAGATCGATTTAATTTCAGATTAACACTGGATAATCATTTGGTCTGACTGTGTTCAAATATTACATTTTAACCACGTGTTTTATATTTAACTGCAACACTGTTCAGGCACAGTTCTCTGAGCCCTTCTCTCAGCTCCATGCTCCCAGTTTCTTCTTCCTGCAGTTGCCACCGTGATCGCTCAGGCCTTCATTCTGTTCATTCTGTGTGCTGGCTACACTAACTGATCGATCCAACACGCGTTCCTAGAGCAGAAATACCAAGGTCCGAAGGGCGGCAGTGAATGGTTATCGCCATGTCTGTTTTGATTGTGGGGTCTTTAAGTTGACTCTGACCTTGCCCGAGTCTCATTGCTGGCCCACTGTGAGACTTGGGCCACGCCACTGTATTTATGGCCGTGCCTGGTCACACACTGACCACATGAAGCTCACTGCTTCTAATTGTCATTCCTTGGCATGGAGCTCCTTCTTGGATTTATTCCAACGTCTGTCTCTCCCCTCTGTCTTTTCTTCTTACCTGAAGTCCTGGGCTAGCCATGGTCTTGCTTCCCGGGCCTGCCAAAGTAAAAAAAAAAAAGAGCTTGTGGCTTTGACTAAGCAAACTGACAGGAAAGTCTGGGCAGAGCCAGAGAAAAATAGTGCCATTTCTGCATGCCTTGTCATCCTGGGGGAAGGATGTGGAAAAGCCTCCTTACTAAACTTGCTGTTTGTGGACTCCGATGACCGGAGCTTAAATGTCAGCTGTGCTCACTAGCCTAGCTGTGTGAGCCCTCAGCAACGTTTTTTTAAACCTTTATTCACTGCGACATAAAGAAAACATATAGGCCTCCAGGATATTCTATCATGTTAAATAACTCGTGTAAATTTCTTAAGAAATAGCCAGCACATCAAAGAACTTAAATGTTTGCTGTTTTAAAAAAACTAACTCTTGATGGTAGCATTTGAAAATTCTGCTTAACTCCTACCGCTGGGTGGCCTGTCCCAGTGGTCACTCTCTGGATTCTCTGTCAGAGAGGACACTGCACCGTAGACTTAGCTTCCCTTACACAGCTGCGGAGGCTCCATTTTTGCTGGACCTACTTCCTTAAGCAGAAGAATGGGGGGCAGGCGTCACCATTAACAAGATAGCTCAAACCTAATTCAGGTTCTCTTTGACAGACCCAAAGATTGTGGGAACCCAAAGATGCAGTCACTGGAAGTATTAGAACAGCAAGCCCACTGCCAAGTTGCTGGAAGATACAGTCTTACTGATTTTGCACTTTGGAAATCTGAACCCAAAAACTAAATAAATAAGCAAATAAATAAATACATAAAAGTAACCAGAAAGTTCCCATTCAGTGGTTTAACAAATAATAGTTGAATTCTCCATATGAAGAAACTGACCTAAAGATAAAGATATAAGGTTCACACAGTGTGCCCAATGGCACATAAAAAAATAGTTAACTGCCGTGGGCCACTTCATGCCTTTACTCAGGATCTCTAGTTCACTGAAATATCACACAAAGTCGGCAAAGCTTCAGTTACTTATCAGTGTGTCACGGGGCTTAAAGAGAACAGCCGCGAAAATAAAATAGTTGAAGGATCCAAATAAGCCACACAATCGAGGTAATCATAAAATGTGGCTTTATGGACTATAGAACCAGGATAATTTTGTTTTCCCAGTCAGAAATCTCTTAGCCTCAGTCATCCCTTTTGAAAAACAAGCTATTGTTAAGGGTAACAAAGACTCACTGTTTGTCCATGCCCAGACTGTGGTAAACATTACACAGCTCCTTGACACACTGTTCCTGAGAATGCTCTGGATAGTAACTCATTCTCCAGGCAGAAGTGAGAAAGAAAGGGAAGGCTTTGAATGGTTCAGTCACTTGCCCAGAGTTACAGTTTTCTGGGGGGGGGAGGGGGACACGACACAAAGAGGCACAAGGATTATTCTCAGGTTGGGGTCTAGCCCCATATTTGAAATCACCAAACTGCATCTGCTTTGCTTTATGTAATTGATCTTTAATGATCGGATCAGCCCTGTCGCTCAGTGAAGCGCGGAGCAGTAGCAATTCCCAAACAAACTCACAAAATTTTCACTGGTCTCAGGGCAGCCACCAGGATGCTGACACCACCCCGGGCTCACAGGCATTCCATGGGTCTCCGCCTGTAGCTAATAACATCCAATCTTTAGTCATAATTTAGTCTGGGAAACTTAACCTATAACCAGCCACTGACATGAGTCTATGCCTCTTGGCTTACCAAACAATATTTTAAATGAATCAAATAGACAATAATAAAATAGATATTAAAATACTTATTCTTTAAAATCATATTTTTTGCTCCTCATCCTCTTAGTCATTTTAAGTGTGCAGTTAAATATATTCTCACTGTTGTGAAATAGTTGTCCAGAATTTTCATTTGCAATCCTAAACTGTATGCCATTAAATCATCTCTCTCTCTCTTCTGTTCTCAAACCCTGGCAGCCACTAGTCTACTTTTGTTTCTATGAATCTGAGTACTATATATACTTTATAATGTAGGACTTTATAGTATTTTTCTTTCTGTGACTACCTTCCTTATTTCACTTAGAATGTGGTTCTCAACCTGTGTGTTGTGACCCCACATTTTAGGATGCTTGAGAACCACTGACTTAGGACAATAGTTTATGAATTCTTTAGCGTGTAATAAGGCTTCATCCCAGGGGCTGGAAAGGAGAGATGGCTCTGCGGTTAAGAGCACTGACTGCTCTTGCAGAGGAGACGGGTTCAATCCCCAGCACCCATATGGCAACTCACAACTGTCTATAATGCCTGTTCCAGGGATCTAACACCCTCACCCAGACATACATACAGTCAAAACATCAATGCACATTTAAAAAAAAAAAACAAGACTTCCTTCCTGTTTAGGGATAGTAATATGCCCATGTTTCCTGTGTCTGTTCTACAATGTATTTGTTCATCTCTTCATTGTGAATGCTTGGATGGATTAGACCTCTTGGCCACCCTGGCAGTGCTGCTTGCTCTGTAGCTATGAAGAGTCTGCTTGAGATCCTGCTCTCAAATACTTGAAAATACTCCCACTCGTGGGATTGACAGATGCAATAGCCATTCAGCTCTTTATCTGAGAAATCCCATAAGCTTCCACATCACATTCCCCTCTGACATAGCTTACATTTTCACTAATAGCCTTTATCTTCAGTGGTACTTATTATTATCTGTGAAGCACTTTATCTTTTTATTTAATATCACTTTGATGTAACAAGATACTTGGATGCCAGAAATCACAGTGCGACTTAAGCTAGTATTTCACAAGGAATGATGGGTGCCAAACAGGCACAGGATTCCAGCCCCGTCAACGCGTTTAGCTATAGAAGCTAAATGTTACCCTTGGACATTCCTTAAGTAAATGAATAACTTGTCCTTTTGAACCTAAAACAGTTATTGTGTCCCTGGGCTTTGGGCCATTACTGCCTTACTCAGAATCAAGAGCTTCTTGATGTTAGGCAGAGGGGGACTGGAAGGGCACAAACCTCTTACTTCAACCGTCTTCTAATGATGGAGAGAAAACTGGGTATTCCGAAGATGCCCTGGACTTGGAGGTTTAGATTTCAAGAGGGAAATGAACCCAGTGCAATAGCTAGACGATCTGAAACACAATGCAATGAGCTACAGTCACAGAAGGCTGGATCTGAAGGAAATATGGCCAACAGCCATGAAGCCGCCAAGTGAGTTTCTAAAATCTTGTCCTGTCTTTTAAAAAAAATCTTTTCATTTGATTGAAAATCATTTGTTAGAGAAAGTTAAGACCTAATAATGAATCCCAGCTATTAACCAGATAGTAGGATATTATGCAAACATCAAATTTGGATATTTACATATATATTTGTATATTGTATGTTCTTCTATGAAAATCAGAAATTGCTTACCTCTAAAGAAAAGTTTCATATCAGAATTACCTAATATTTTGGTTCTGTGATACGAATGTAAAAAATCTTTAAAACCTCTTATTTATATTCATATTATTTGTTTTTTATTTCTACCTCCCATTTTGAGTATAAACCTAAATGATCAAATACCTTCTTCCATTCTAAATATGCAAGTGTATAATTTTAAATTATAGTGCACTTATTATCATCCTTATTTACTTTGTGAACACCGATATGGTAGTGAGAATTTATTCTATTAAAATGTATAAGTTTTAGCACTCTATAGCCAGTGACTATGAAATTTTCTAAAGCTATCAGATAATTTCAAAAACACGTCAAGATAAAGAGATTTGGTTTGGTGATTTACCTCCTTATAGAATGTTTGTCTAACATGCCTGAAGCCCTAGTTTGGATCTCTCGCTCCACAAAAATGAGACATGGATTTGGAAAGTGGAGGCAAAACAATCACAGTTCAAAGTCATCTTCAACCATATGAGTACCTGTCTCAAAAAAATTAAGCCAAGAAAAGGGGCCCATAGATAGTTTTTAATTTGCATACATATAGAAAAAGACCAGTAATGATCAAATTTAGAGCTCACTTGAAAACATATAAAAACCTTTTGGTTTAATAAAATAACATGCATGTGAGTAAGTCCTAGTTAATAATAAGTTATTAATAATGTCCTTGTTCTGCAGTAGTATTTCTTCCCACAAAAGTTGTGCTCTAGTGAGCAGGCACATCAAGTAACACAGCTATGTCTTCACCCTTGTCCAACTTCCTACTTTTGTGCTGGGTGGTGTTACTCAGTAATGGAGACCACAAAAGAAAAGCAGACATCTTCCCTTCCATTTATTTATTGTGCTTGTGTATCTGTGCACATGTAAATGCATGAGTATCGGTCATCCAACAACTGTATGGGATCAGTTCACTCCTTTCACCTGGAGGATGAACTCAGGTCTTTAGGCTTAGAGAAAAGCACCTCCACCCCCTAAGCTACTTCACCAGTCTCCATTTTAAGCCAGCCTTCGCTGGTGTTAGAGGCAAATTCCTGATTGAGATGACGAGTGATGATTAATAATAAACTTAGAGGGAAATGCCACAGTTAATGCAGAGCAAACTAAACCTGATATGCACAGCAGTGTTGTGGTTCCAGTGTTCAAAAACACAGTAACACGGGCCTGGAGGCAAGGCTCGTTGCTTAAAAATGCCCAGTTTGATGCCCAGAACTCACAAGGTGACTTACAACGGCTCAACAACTCTAGTTATGATATCCCTGTTTAAAACAAAACGAAGCAAAATCATAAATAGTTTCCTTGTAGTCATCGACCATGCGTCTGACTTCCAGAATACTGCATTACAACTGCCGTGTGGAGGAGCGGCTCAAAACTCAGTCTGGACCCTTGGTTAGCTGGTGGGCAAGCCCTCTGGTTAGTCACCTTGAAGAAGGTTCACGCCCTTTTATGAGAGTACTTGATTTAGACCGAACCCTTACAGGGATGGGGGCAGAAGCACTGACCACTTTCTCCAAAGGAATTCTATACCAGCGTCTTCCCCATCAATGAGTTTAAATATTTGAGGGGTATGGTAGCAACATCAGACCACGTGAAGGCTCTTGACATCACATTTAAGATGCAGTTAAGTTTGTCGTCCAGTCTACAGTTTCTGCTCAAAACTAGAGCAACGATCTATTTCCCTATGTCTGTGACAATGTAGTTACGCTAGTTAAAAGGTTTGCCGTTCATTTACCGCTCTAATTGGCAGATGAACCTGAAGAGCAGGGTCTAAAGGTGAGGTGGGCTAAAGCCTCCTGCAATAGCCAGCTTTATTCAGAGCATCAGATAATTTATAATTGGGGGGTTTAAGAAGAATCACATGAGTAAGGCCTTCAATCACAAGGACAAGGCACACGTGGCAAAACCATAAATAGCAACACTGAAGTGAACTCACTCCTATCCACCACACCTGGTGGTGGGCATGAAAACACATTCTGAGAAGCACACAAACGCATTCCGAGAACAGTTCTGTGTTTTGAAGAAACTGAGGTCACGAGATGCTTGTTTTCTTACAAGCTCTCAGAATTCTCACACAACTATGTGTTTGGACTGTGTTCCAACAATCATTAATTAGCTTTTTTATTTGGAAGGGTCTGTCTTTTCCCAAAAAGAAAGACAACTTCAAGTTAATTGTGTTGAAATGTATAATTTCTATAAACATAAAACTAAAAGTGTAATTTTCTCCTGAAATTTAAACACTTTAAAAAATAAGCACTTTAGATGTCTGATTGAATAAACATAAAATAGACAAAACCACCCCTAAGCACTTACCCTTCTATAACTAATAGATCAAATGTACAAGGTGCATAAATTAGATTCTCCAAAGTATTTCGAGCATCTTGAGGTCAGGACTGGGAAGAGTTTCGGGAAAAGCAGGCAAATCAAATGCCACCAATAAGAGTCCTCTCTTTGAGAATCTGAGGGGATGCTAAGGGCATTGGTCTGTCAGCAATGATGACCAATTTCTGGGTCACTTTAAAAAAAAGGGGGAGGCTCTGCTTAATATTCACACAACCTCCTGAGTGAAGTGAGGCTGAGAAGACTCTTGTGGACAACAAGAATCAATGGGCCGCCATTCTTTCTCTTCTGTAAGAAAAAAGAGTCCTCTCTTTTCTGTAGCTAACAGTGAAAGAATTTGTCCGTAGCAGACAGAGGCCAGAAAGACTAAAATTAGAAGTAGACCCCTGCCAACAAAATAATGAAGTTGAACAGCAAAACCAAGAAATCTAAGGCTAATAGGTGGAGAAATAAAAAAAAAAATCTTTTTGAGACTTTCACAATAAAGCTGGACCTTAAAAATCTTTCTTAAAAAAAGACCAAAAGTTACTGATATTTACAAATCTCCTACACAGCAAGTTACCAAAACATTCACTGTAAATATGACAGTCAGCAGCAATGTTATTGGCCTACTCCTTCATTTGGTGTAGTTGTAATGGATTAGTTAAATAATGTCAAATAAATAAATGAATAGCCATCAACCAGCTTAAAAACTTAAGCTTAGCAAAAATAATTAATGGCCCCTGGTATCTGCCATTAATCTTTCTCCTCTCGGCACCTGCTCAAGACCCATCATCTTGAATTCTGGTGTTCTGAAAAATACCTTTATCCTGGTATTAAGTATGAGTGTGGTCCATATGATGATACTCATTTTGTGTCCTCCTGAATAGGAAAACCATTTGGAAAAGGAGGCATCTGGTATGAGAACACTAACAAAGCTAAGAACATAATAAAAAGCCTTGAAGTAATAGAAATATGCAAAAGACAAGAAAATCTGTATTTTTTTTTAAAAGGCATTCTTAACAGCCTCAAAAGAATGAACTACATTGTAGGTGTAAAACCAGAATAGTAAGGCAGTAAGGCACAAAGTCATGTTCAATAACAAACAGAAAAAAAACTCTAAGAAATTATATCTGTAATTGAAGAAATTAAAAACACAGCGAACACTGTTTGGATGTTGATAGATTTTTTTTTTTGGAAGCTAGGACAAAATGATAGGGGCATTGAAAGCAAGAGAGAGAAATCAGGAAATGCAAGGACCAGTTACCAAAGTTCATCATTCACAGGAAAGCTTCCTAAAGAAATACCAGAAGAGGGAACGCTGAAACATCAAAGAAATAACACAAGAGAAGCCATGCAGAACTGAAGGACGCGTGATTCCACATTCATCCTAGTAGCCCAGCATCAAGAATCGTGGCTAAAGCAGACTCACCCGGGCATATTATCATGAAGCATCAGAATATCGGTGCTAAAGACCAGATCTTCAGTTTTTATAAAGGCATATTTTAATGGATGGATAACCATAACAGCAGTGCTTTTTTATAGCGCTAGAAGCTTGAAATAATGGAGCATGTCTTTGAATCGGAATGGGAAATTATCTCTTAGCAAGCATGCTACTAACACTGTGAATTAAATGTCAAGAAGAACCTAACCAGTTTCAGATATGTAATTTCAAAATACTCCCTCATGGACATAATATTGAGTGTTCCACCAATACAATAAAACAAGAGAGAAAACGTAAGGAATTTAGGGAACAAGGGCTCTGCCAGAAGTGAAGGGCTTCATCCGCAGGACCATTCTAATAACCCCAGATACCCGCTTTCCAAGTCTGAGCAGAGCATCACGAAGAGATCAAAGAGGTGGTCTATGATGGCTGTGAAAAAAGAAGCAGGAGCCAGACTGTGGTGGTGCACACATCTTTAATTCCAGCACTCAGGAGGCAGAAACAGGCAGATCTCTGTGAGTTTGGGACCAGCCTGGTCTACAAAGTGAGTTCCAGGGCAGCCAAGATTACACAGCCTTTAAAAGCCAAAACTAAGAATAAAAAGTTGGTAGCTAACATAATGTGTTCAGAATAATTGGCAATTTTCTTTAGTTCTTAAAGAAACTAACTATAAAGCTAAGCTCACAAAGAAATAAACAAAGGAATAAACATAACGCTAGATAAAAATAACATAAACATAAAGGAACTAAACATTGATGCTAATCTGACAAAGAAATAAGGCCATATTGAATACTCATATTTTTACAAGGCATGGAATAAAGGGGAGAGAGGAGAAGAGAACACAGATTGATAGAATAAATGCGATCTAAAGGCATCATGTGACTTTGGGAGTATACAATGAAATAAAACCCTTACTATGTATAATCAATATATCCTTAAAATGAAAAAGAAAGAAAGCCCTTTGTGCCCCCAAGCCACACTTTAGCAGTACTAATTTTTCATCATTTCTGTACTTACATAGTTGATTTTCTTTAGATTAAAATTTTTTCATGGTCTCAGTTGAGTTTTTACAGAAATGGCTCTGGTTAAATGGAATGAGACACAAAACAAAACCAAAGTCATTAATCGGCAGAAAGGACCAGTGGGAGTGGTGTTGGCCAGGCAAGGAGGGAAATATGGAAGGGCAGGAGCAACCATAAGAAAACATTAAACTCATGTAGGAGATTGTCAAATAACAAGATTAACTAATAAAAAGGTATGAAAAATAAAATAGTTACTCATTCAGCTGAGGGGATTGTTGTCAGCATTTCCAGTAATGTGTAGGAGCTGGAGTCAAAACTTGGACTCGTAAGTAGTCATTCTAGAATAGGGTTTCTCAATATCACATTTAGAAAATTGTACTGAAATTACAAGTTCGTAAGGCAGGTCCCACATTTCAATGGAACTATTTAAACCCACTTATCTTGCTATAACCTAGCGTATTGCATGTTCCCTAATTTTCTTTTGCTATAAACTCAAGACATTTTATCTAATATGTTTTATAAGATATATGTATGTTACTCCAATCAGATTTGCAAGGTCTTCTATTTAAAATTTTATGATGTACCATTTCACTCACTGATTAGGAAACCAAGTGAATTTTTCATAGAATGAACACATCAGCAGAAGGTAGAAAAAAATAATTCGAGATAGAAGAGAGAAAGAAAGAATAAACACACAGACATGTCAGTACCTTCAGTGATTAATGCTATGGAGTAAGAAAGTCTCAAGGCAGGTAAAGGAGACTAGAATGCTGGGGCCGGGAATACACCCCAGTTTTCCTCAATAGGGTAGAGAAAGCCCTGTTGAGAAGATGGCAAAGGTAAGCAGAGATTTAGAGAGACGGGGGAGTTAGCAGATACTGGGAAAATGGAATCCGATGAAGATGGAGGTTAGTGCACTGGGGCTAGAGTTTGCAACTAGGCAAGTGCGACTCAGAATGAAGTGGTCATGAAGAGGACGACTTGGGGCGATTGCAGATAGATAATAGGGGCCTGACTGTATGCATATTGCAAGCTGTTCCTTTGAATTTCGTGATACAGCCCTTACTCTGAGGGAAACGAATGGTTATTAATGACTCTCAGCAAAGAACTGACATAATCTGCCTCCCACACCGAAAGCTTGGTCCTAGCTGGGCTGTGTAGAATAGACTGTTAAATCAAAGTCAAAATAGACCATGGTTAGGAGTTTGCTGTGACTCACTGATCATTGGACTTCAGAAAACGTGACAGGTGGACATATTTTGTGTGTTTTAAAAGCAGAGCGAACAACTGGTAAAGTAGAAAGAGGGAGAAAAGGACAGAAAGGGGAACTGAGTGTTCTTCAAGACAGTTTTAACCATGAAGTCTTAAGTCTGCTCCCAGCTGAGAACAATGAGAGTAGAACAGGTGTGTTGAAAATACGGTAGTTTATTTCCTAACATTTATGTTAAGTGTCATGTGTAAGCCAGCTCTTGAAATAGGATAAGGTTGCTGGAACTTTGAATCTAGAATTCAATGGGAGATCTACAGTAGAAATATTAGTTTTTGAGGCTTTAATATGCAGATGATAATAAAATATGGATAAATTCACTAAAGGAGGAGACATAGATTGGTGACTGAAAATTTTTGCCTCTATGTTCATAAGGAATATTGGTCTACAGTTTTCTTTTTCTTGTGGGTCTCTCTGTGTGGTATCAGGGGTAATAATGTCTTTGTACAAAGAATTAGGAAATGTTCCTTTAGTTTCTATTTTGCAGAAAATTTTAAGAGCATTGTCATTAATTCTTCTTTGAAGGTCTGGTAGATTTTTAAATTGCTGCTTCTCTTTCAGTAGGAGTTATTGGTCTGTTATAATGGCTTCTCTGATTTATATAATGTTATGCCCAAACCCACGAAGACCCCAAAAGCCAACAAGGAGTCCGAGTCCCATATGTAAAAGCAAAGAGCCTTTATTTTATGCAAGTTTGCAACCTCGGTCTCTCTGCATGTCCAACATATTGGAATAAATGGAGAGCCCCGAGCTCAGTTAGAGTTGGGTTTTTATAGTAGTAAAGGTGGGGTGAGGGGTTTCTGAGGTTCAGGACCTGTGATTGGCTGACATTTGTCTAGGGGTGTTCTGGTGAGTGTGTGCTGGAAGGTGGTCCTATCTACAGTGGTTGGAACGTTAGGCATTTCCTTTGGATAGTCTGTTCTTGGGTGGGGCTCAGGTAATCTTAGTTTATGGTCCTTCCTGCAACCAGGTATTGCTTCAGGGTAAACTACTGAGACTCAGGCCTCCATTAAACTTATCCATGGCTGAGTCCTACTCTGGCAGGTGATAATGGTTGGAAGTAAAGAACTTCCTTTGGGTGATCTGTTCATGTTTAGCTTATCATACTTATATATCTAGTTATCCATTTCTTTTAGGTTTTCTAATTTGGTATAGTATAGATTTTTAAAGTATGCCCTTAAGATTCTCTGGATTTCTTGTGATGTCCATCTTTAATTTTGTTAATTTGGATCTAGTCACTCTGTCTTTTAGCTAATTTGGTCAAGGGTTTGTCAACCCTATTGGTTTTCTCAAAGAACCAACTCTCCATCAATTCTTTATAGTATGTGTGTGTTTCTATTTCATTGATTTTGGCCCAGAGTTGGTTATTTCTCACCATATACTCTTTTTGAATGTTGTCTCTTCTTGTTCTAGAGCTTTCAGGTATGCCAAGAAATTACTAATATGAGATCTCCCTAATTATTTGATGTAGGCACTTAGAGCTATGAACTTGCTTCTTAGAACTGCCTTCCCTGTGTCCCATAGGTTTTGGTATGTTGCATTTCGTTTTCATTCAATTGTTAAAAGTTTCTACCTTCCTTGTTAACTTCTGCCTTACCCATTTTTCATCCAGTGGTTAGTTGGTCACTTCCCATGAGTTTGTTAGCTTCTGTTCCTGTTGATAGTTAGCTTTAATTCATGGTGCTCAGGTAGGATGTAGGGTGTTGCTTCAGTTTTGTTGTAGCTGTTGAGACTTACTTTGTGTCCAATATGTGGTCTATTTCAGAGAAATGAGCTGTCAAGAATAAAGTATACTTTTTCTTTGTGTGTTTGAGTGGGATGTGTAGTTGTCTGCTGGATCCACTGGATTCCTGACATTATTTAACTCCACTTTTCTCTGTGTAGTTTTTGTCTGCATGGCCTGTCTGTTGGTGAGAGTGGGGTGTTGAAGTAACTTGCTATCACTGAATGATGTAATCCCTCATTTGCTTTTAAAACAAGCAGCTTCTTATAATGTCGTGTAGTGGTTTAAAGCTCCATCTATGAGTTCCCTATTGTCTCTGCATGATTCTATGCAGATTACTTAAGCTCTTCACACAGTTCCATTTGTGATATCTAACTCAGAATTGCTGTGAGTTACACAGTATAATCGTCGATCAGGTCCCATTTCCTGATTGCTCCCCACTTGTGGGAAAGAGAACAAGCCAGAAACAAGAACTGTAGCTCCCTCCGCAGTCCAGTTATTGCAGGACACGTGACTGCTCCCCACTTGGATAAAGGCAGAAGACAAGAATGGGTTTTCCTTGATCCCTGAACTAAATGTTTCCACTTATCCAGAAAGAAAAGCTAGTTTACACCTTTCTGAAGGCATTGCTTCTTTGTTTATCTCACAGAAGATAATGACTTAATGCAAAATGTGAATGCTGTTACTCATTTAGTGAGAAACAAGAGGGCACTAGGCCTTAGAACATGGCTGCCTTTGTTCCAAGGCCCTGCTGCCCCCTGCTGCTGGAGACACAGTTTTCCTCCTCACATCCCTAATGCTGTTTACAGAGTCTCACTAAAGAGGAACTCAAGTCCCCTGGGTGGAGGGAGATTTAGGATTAGAATTCTCAAAGTCTCTTCCTCTTACCTTATCATCATCTTACCCTGACCCCATTAAATTCAAAATCAAAGTGTTCATTTAATTCCCATTCATGTGCAGAAGTGTAAGATCAGACCCTCTCACTGAAGCAGGTCAGTGTGTGAGTAACTGGTCAGCAAACAGGAAGGAGCATCAACATGTAAATTAGATCCTCACATGGGCATTAAGTATAACAATAGCCCATATTTATGGGATACTTGAGAGCTCAAAACTTAAGTTCCCATCACTGTGGACTCAGTGATGGAAGCAGGAGAAAGGTCAGGCTAGGAAAACTAGAAACTAGCGATGAAATGGAAAAATATCTGCCATGCTTTTGAATGTGCAGGAAACAGCAAGAACAAAGTGAAATTACCCTGTGTGAGTGAGAAGGAGACACGGAACACCAACAAACCAGCGTAGCAGTTTATTAGAGGGGGGTGCGTACAGACCTGGGAAACTGTGCAGAGAGGGGTGAGGGATGGCGCATCCAACTTTTAAAAGCTGGCTAGCACATGCGCACAGGAGGTTGGCATGACTACGTCACACTGATGACGCAGATGACCGGCGACTCAGCATGCGCGCAAGTGTTTAGCTGAGTCGCATGTGGATGTAACCACGCACGGGTCACTTGGGGCCCTTTGTGCCCGACAGCCAGTGTGCACGTGTCTGCCTTTAGAACCCGGAAGTACAGCCTTATCTGTTGCTGAATAATTACACAAAGTCCCCTCCTTCCCGCCACCACCACCACCACCACCACCACCAAAGTGAGTTTGGTTTATCAAGGATGGGAAAACAGAAGAGACATGTCTTGAATTATTAGAGAAGCAAACATAAGAAGCCAGGCGCGGTGCTACAGACCTGCAATCCCAGCATTTAGGTGGAGGAGGCAGGAGGATCGGGAGCTAAAGCAGTACGGTGGAGACCATCTTGGAATACAGCAGACTCCATCTCACCTTCCATCCCCTAAAAAGGAGAGGCCCAGCACGGAGGATGGCCAAAATCTGGGAAAGAAGTTTGGGTTTTATTACAAATGACAAGAGGAAGGAAGCCACCGAAGGACATTTAACTTGAGGGGTGACCTAATTGATGATATAAGACACTCACTCTACACGTTGAGAAAAGCAGTGCCAACCAAGAGTTGGTAACTTAACCCCACTAACGCCTCTTCTGGAAGCGTACCTTCCCTAATCCCCTAGAGACCCCTCTCCAGAGCCTGCGCCTTAGTTCATATTTGCCGGCCTCTGGCTCTTCTCACTGTCTCTCTGAGTGACTCCAGCACTGGGCACTAGCTATGAAAAATATCCGATGATAAAATAATAATAAATAACCTTCCTTAATTGTGTGTCATACCCTACTGTTCATGTTGAGATACCAGTTTTTCTTCCTAATGTAACCCGTAGCTGGTGACATTGAACTTGTGGCTATTTAAATCACCATGTCATTAGCCTGGTCTTTGCAAAGTCTAGACTTCACATCACGTACTTAGCAGTAGAGTCCTTTTGTTACTTCTTTTTAGAAAAATATGAAGAATAGCCCATGTTCCTAAGTGGGAAATTGCTTTGTATCTGAACTTTCTTCCCTGCTTTGAAATGTTTCTAATTTCTCTTCTTCAGTTAAAAATATTTTTCTTGGGGTGGCCGAGATGGCTCACCAGTTAAGAGCACTGACTGCTCTTCCAGAGAACCTGAGTTTGACTTCCAGCATTCACATGGAAGCTCACAACTGTCTGTAACTCCAGGTCCTGGAGATCTGAGTGCTCTCTTCTGACCTCTGCATGCACAGGCATACATACAGGCAAAACCCTGACACACATAAGCAACAAAATTTTTTAAAAATTCTCCTTGCCCAAACTTGAAGGAATTTTTTATAAAGTTGCTTTATATCACTTTATTCACTTCCTTAAGAGAGAACAAAATCTCCGTTGCACACATGGACTCTCAGAACTGAATTTGAAGGTCCGACAGTCCTCATTCTTGTTCCTTTAAGCTATGTATTTAAGGGACCACAAGGTAATAAAAACCAACTTTTTCTTTTATTTACGTGAAAGTGTATGTAATATAAGATCAAAAGAAGACGTATGTTTAGCTGCTGATGACATAGATCCAGATAAATCGTTTAAAAAAAAACTATTTACTGTGTTCTTTTAAAGTGGTCAGAGATAAACAAACCCTATGATGTTAACATGCTTTTTTTTTTTTTTTTTTTTTTTTTGCTATGCCATGTGTGGCTGTATGACTCCCATCTTTGAGATGGATCCCAGCGTGCAGGCTCTGGGTTTCTCATCTGTCTTCCTCTGAACACCTTTTCAGCCGATTGCATTCACCTCTCTCTCCCTGGAACCCCAATTATCTTTAGAAATTAAGTAGTGTATATGTTGTGAACTTGTACAAAGGCAGCAGACCAAGGCTGTTTGGGAGAGAAATTCAACCTAAACTCTGGTCCCTAGACTGAGCTCCCTGGTACAGCTTGTATCCTCCAAGGGGAGTGTCCACTTTTGATTAATAGGAATAAAGGTATCATAGAGTATTGGGCTCAGACTGACAATGGGTTACGGAGCAACGTGGTTTAATTGATTGTGATTTAATTAAATCCATTTGCAAAAAAGTACCCCGTATTAAGACCTTCTTTATCCAACACTTCGCTCTCCTGATTAGCTGATCTGTTTCTCACTGTGACTCATTCTTCCTCTGAAACATCACATCTGCCTCTTCAGGCCATGATCACCTCTCAAAAAAAAAAAAAAATGCCCCTGCTTTGCTTGTCTCTCCGTTTCCCTTCACTTTTACTGTCACTGAAGCATAGCCCTGAATTCTTGAATGAGTACATTTCAGCTAAGGACTCTGGAGTCACCAAGGGACTTGACTCTTACACTCCAATTAGTAACCTAGTTAGCCATAGAAACTCTGACTCCTCAAACTTCAGTTTCCAGTTCGCAAAATGGAAGGCAGTGCCAGTCCCTCCCTTGAGGGCCTCCCATGAGATAACATGTGCTTAGCAAAACACAGAGTGCTTCTGATTGTGGGCTGCTTCCTGGAATTATCAGTACCGCTTGAAAGGGGACCAATGAATTAAAAGCAGAATTTTCATCTTGGCCTGCAGTGCCTTCCACATCGTGGCCCCATTCTACAATTATGGACTTACCATGTTGTCCTTACATTTGTGTTAATATGACATAAACCTGAGCAGTATTGAAGCCTGTGACATTTCCTAGACAGACCCTATGTTTCCCTACCCTGTTTTTTCCTCTCAGTGTTGGCTTCTATTTAGAAGTTTTCTATTATCCCCTTCTTTCCATTGCAGTGGACCTTTTGAGAATTACTTGCACCCTCAGAGTTTCCATGAATGAGTATTTATGTTGACTCTTTACAAAGCTACTAAGCCAAGGCTGTTTGTGAGAGAAACTCAGCCTAAATTCTGCCCCCTAACCTGAGGTCTCTGGTAGAGATTGTATCTACCGAGAGGAGTGTCCGCTTTTATTTAATTTGCAAAAGGCATCATAGAGTACTGGGCTCAGAATGATAGTAGATTATGTATATAGTTTGTTAATTGATTATGAGTGAATTAACTCCATTTGCAGAAGCAAAATCAAAGTTCAAGGTGTTTGGCTACTTTGCACATTTACCATGACTCTATGCAGACAGGAACTAATGGGTTCCAGCATGTAGTATGATTAATAAAAAACCCAGAGACAGATATTGGGGTTCAACCTGAAGACCAGAAAAGCAAAGCAGCCAGCCACTATCTCAGCCCCCACCACCACCACCACCAAAAAATAATGGCGATCCTGTCTCCAGGAATCCTCAGAATGAGATTGAGACTGAAACCTGTCTCCTCCCATCTTACATTTCTCTCTAGGACTGAGTTTAAAGGCGTGCACCACCACTGCCTTATTTCTGCAGCAAACTGGTGTGGCTACTAGGGTTAAAGGTGTGTGTCACCACTGCCTGGTCTGTGTAGCTGATTAGTGTGGCTGTTTTACTCTCTGGTCTTCAGGCAAGATTTAGTTATTAAAATACAAACGAAATATCTCAACACCAGCATCTTACTGAGCCCCAGCACATAGTCACTGTATCTCAGATGGCTGGATGGCTTGTGTGAAGAGGTAAACCAACTCTTAAATGATGCATCTGTTTTAAGGTACAGAAAAACTGGGGCAAGCCAAGTTAGCAACTTTTATTACAGTTTCTTATGGCATATTTTCAGAGCAGGTCACAGAATGTCCAAGGGAAATAAATGCAGGTGTCTGTAGATTGGGCCTTAATGTTTTCACTGTCTCACTGGCGGTTTAGAGGAGATTTGGCTCTCGCTGCTGAACAGTCTGGTTTCTTCTTCCTCTCCAAGGAAGTGAACCTTGCTGGGGTATGTCAACATCAATATTTCTGTATACGAGGACCTTCTTGTCTTCTTTTACTTTTTGTTGCATATTATGGCCTGTGTGTGGAGGTTAGAGGACAACTTAGTGGAGTCTATTCTCTCCTTCTACCATGTCTATTGGGCTTAGCAGCTGATACCAGTACCCTCTGAGCCACCCACAATGGCCCTCGTCTTCTTTAAAATGGATCCAGATCAAACTAATGCAGCATTGATTTCAGATTACAGTTTGTGAAGCTAGTCCTGAAGCCAAGAAAGTTGGGAGTTGCTCTCCTTGTTGCACATGAGAGTAAAGGGATGATGTAGGACCCCCCATAGGAGCCTCAGGAAGAATTTCCATACTCCGTATCTGTTTACCACTGGCTATGGTGATTGACTTTAAGAACTCTCATCTTCAGTTGAGAAGCAGCACTCCTGCCTGGAGACCCGTGATGTTTGCTTTTGTCTTCCTGCGTTTGTTCTAAACATGTACCAATCCTCTCTTCTAAGAACAAGTTTAGTTGAAAACAACAAAAATGGTTAGCACCTAAATAATAAAGATGACAGCCAATGACTGTATGAAGCATGAAATTTAGAGCCCCCGGGGACTGGCGAACACTGACTAGACTCAGAACTGACCTGTGGACACCGGCGGCAGAGGTCACCCATGAAGAGAACTGGTCTTTCAGATAATCAAAGGTACTCAGTCTTTCCAATGGTACACACTCCCCCGCCAGGGCATGCATGGTGGATAATGGCGAAATGGAGATGCTGGAACTGGGGACCTCCTGCCTGATCAAACAGGCAGCTCATGTTAGAACCTGTGAGTGAATAACCTGTAGAAATGCCTGCCTGTTGTTGCCGAATGTTTCAGTGGAAGTTGATATTATTGTTGGTATGAAAAACCTCTTGCTCTTCACATATTGGCAACAAGTTAGTTCAAGCACATTTTGAAGCTTGTAGACAAAATATGTTCTCCTCTATGCTGGCCAGGTGTGGCTTGTGGGCCACCAGGTTGCAATTCTTGCTTGAAATTAGTCTAGGGTCTTGAGAGACAGTTCAGCTGTTAATGCACTTGCTGTCCTTGTGAAAGAACCACGGGTCTCAACACAAACACCAGGTGGCTCACAATTGTCTATAACGCCTGTTCCAAGAAATCTGACACCCTCTCCTAGTCTCCAGGGGCAGCTGCAGACCTGCACGGTGCAAACATAGATAAGTATGTGTGTGCGCACACACACACAAACACAACAAAAATAAATCTTAAAACGTTAAAATAGTCTGGACTCCCAAAAAGGAATATAGACATAACAAGCTTTTCTCCTTCATGAAATACTCAGGAGCTGCTGCCTTTGCCATGCAAACGGGGGCCTCATCTCTTCTCATGGCAGAGCTGTAACTCAGGGGAAACAAAAAACAAGCGAAAGGTAGCATTTGTCTAGTTTTTATGATCACCTTTAAAAACGTACAATAATGGTAGAATAGGATGTGTCCTCCTTGCTTGTAAATGAGCCCACAGGCATGATAGGAGTGAGGCATCACCAATAAAAGTGGCAAATGAAACTCCTAGAGCAGGATTCATGCTCCTGGTGACCTGATGAGATTAGAATTCAGCACACACAAGCATTTCTGAACATACGTGGCCATTCCAGATCCAGCTTGTTTAAGACCCCAATCCAAGGAGACCAGTGAACAGGGACCCTTGTAAAAGAAAGCAGGGATAAAGGCTTTCTGCTTGGAAAAACTGCATTCTAAATGTTTCCTGATTTGTAACTTTTCTTTTGCCTTTTTTTTTTTTTGCATTTAAATTGGGTCCTCACACATTCTAAGCTTTACCCCGACTTCTACTTCGTACTTTCAACTTGTCATATGTCATTTTAAAAATTATAAGTTTCTGCATAGCACTATACACTTTGCACTCTTCTGTTTATTTAATTCATTCAGCTGTTTACTAAATACCCTCTTGTCCCATGTGTGCCTTCATCAATTTAGAAAACATGCACCTACTGGCCCTTGAGAGACTTAAATTCCATGATTAGTACTATGGCATGGTAGGTCCTGGTATGTCAAAAGACACTAGAAGACATTAAAACAAAACAGGCTAACAGAGCTAAAGACAGGGTGTATACAGTATATGGATGTCAGGAACTTTAATAAACTACAGAGGGATGGCCAGATATTTTGTCGTTTGTTTCCCCTTGAGTTTTCTATTTTGGTTCTTTTCCTTTATCAAATCAGCGTAAATAATGTTGTGAAGGAGGAACACACACTACGTATACTCACAGAATACCTCTCCTCTCCTCACTGCTTTCTCTTCGGCTTTTATGACACCGCGTCTCTCACTCTGTGGCCCAGAACGGCTCGCAACTCACTGTGTAGCCCGGGACGGCCTCAAACTCATAACCAGCCTCTTGCCTCTGCCTTCTGAGTGCTGATTATGGCCTTGAGCCAAACATTCCTGGCTTCAGAATACCAGTTTAAAGCAAAGACATGAAGCACTATGACCTGAATGTTTGTATTCCCTGAAATTCGTGTAACCCTAACCTCCAAGGTGATTGGACTGAATTAGGTCAAGAGGACAAAGCTCTCATGCTTGGGCTCATACTCTCATTAGCAGCACCACAGGGATGCCCCCATCCCTCCCACCATGTGTGGTCTGAATGGCACATGGCTGTCTAGGAAGAAGCAGATGCTTACTGTTCACCGCCTCTTGGTCTCATGAGATGTTAGAAGGAAATGTGCTTTTCTGTATTTCACCCAGTTTGTAGCATTTGGTTATTATAGCCCGAAAATACAGGAAAACAGTCTAGCACCCATATTCTACATTAGGGAAGGTTTTTATTCTTTCCAGTTGTATTTCCTGTAAGACTTTATGGTTTATAAAAAAATGAAGTTGATAGACTTGCTTTAATTATTCTGCTGTGGTGGTTCTCACTGCTTCCTGCTGACTGCCTAATTTGTAATGTTCATGGCTCAAAAGGTCCCTCCTGATTGGTCTCTGCTCACCACTCTGTATCCTCACATTGGCTTCTCCATCACTGTCCACACTGAAACCATGTCAGGCGAATCCCTTTTCCTGCTTCTTACGCTCTCTTTCTCGCATCAGGACCTTCAACATGCTCCTACGTTTCTCCCAGCTACCCTCTCTCTGCTTGGGTGTCTTCCCTCATGTGAGCCTTACCAGGTTACACTAACTGTGAAATTAGTGACCCACATCACCTTCTCCCCAGCACTCTGTGCCATTCTTCAGCATGGCTTTGGCTTCTCCTTTGGTGCTTGCTCGTTTCCTTATCTGTGAGCTCCCTGCAGGACCAGTCTGTTGTCCATCACTTCATCTCTAATGATTTAGTTCTCGATTTATGACCTCTATGATGTTTCAACCATCAACAAACTGACTCTTTGTCCAGACTGCTTAGAAAGCTCTGGTGCTAAACTTGCCCATGCAGTATCTTCTAGGTCCCGCTTTCTTCAGTCGCATAGGTGTCCTGGTTGGTAGAATTTGTCTTCACAGTTTCCCTGCATCCTGTTACAGTATGACCCTTAGCTTCTAACTGAACTTTTAAGCTTGCTTTGGTGACATGGACCCCTAGTATGACTGAAATATCACCCATGTCTGCTTTTGAATTTTTTCTTACATTTGAAGACGACAGCGTAGTGGCTTTAGTCATATCTCTTCTGCAAGTGTCATGATTCCCGAGGCATCTCCTACAGACACATTTTTGGTCACCTCAGTTTCCTCCTGCCAGATTCTTGATGGATTCGTCACAGTTCTGTCACTACAAAATATATGATAGTTTCCTCTTCTCTTAGGATTGTTCCAGTTTGGGTCATTACTGATGTCTGGCTGTTGCTGGAGGCTGTTTGTTCGTTCCTGGCTGCTTAGACCCAAAATAATTACAAAGATACTGTACTATTTGCGATACTGTTTGGCCAATAGCTTAAGCTTATATCTACTATATCTACCTAGCTCTTACATCATAAATTAACCCATTTCTATTATTTTCTATTTTACCAGGAGGCTTGTGCTTAACCAGCAAGGTTCTAGTGTATCTGTCTCCTACAGTGGCTGCATGGTGTCCCACTGACTCCGCCTTTTTTCTCCCAGCATTCAGTTTAGGTTGTCCACCTAGCTCTACTCTGCCCTGTCACAGGCCATTCATTAACCAATCAAAGCAACACATGTACAAAAGGACCTCCCACATCATCTGGAAGTTTCTATCCTGCCATGACTGCCCTTCCTCCACTCAATGTAAACAAGCCTGAGCTGTTTGGTGTGCTCTGGCCTCTTCCTCCAGGGCTCACTTCATCTTCTTTTGCTAAAGCACATATTCTTTATAATGAGAGAAAGAGTTCACAGACATCTTCATGAATCTAGAGAATCAAGACTTTGTTGACAGAACAACTAACAGTTGGAATCATTACGTCAAGTGAAAATGAAGGAAATAATAGAATATGATAGACTACAGATAATTCCTCATTCTTAATCATCCTCTCTAGAGATAATAATGACAGATTGATGAGGAGAAATGATAGTCGAGGTTTTAGTTTTTAAATTCACACGTTTTTATTTCCATTTTTCAAGTGTTCAAGACCAATCTCCAGGCTTTGAACACGCTAGGAAAGTGTGTCACCACAGTGCTGTAACTCCAGTCCTTGACTGTGAATGCATAAGGATTTCCCAACACTTAGTCAGTCCCTCCATCCACAGGTTTCATTTGTTTCCCACAAGCTCTTGGAGCCTCTTTTATAGATGATATTTGGAGGGCTTAGAAAATTCCCTGCCTAGGATGCCAAAGAAGGTATAGAACAAGGACACCAGCCCAGGCGCTTCTTCCGTTCATTCCTATCATGCCTCACCGTTTGTTGGCTGTATGCTTTCCATGCCCTTCCAGAACCTTCTCTCATTTAATGTAGGGACTTGCGTGTAGACAAGAGCCTATCAGACAGAGAATTTCTTTATCCCCTAGAAGAATTCTCAATTGACATAAAGTGCAAAGTGGAAAAACTCCAATGGTTACTCTGGGCCTTGCTTTCTCTGCATAGTGTTTTAACTTTTGGCGCATGATGAAGAAAAGAATGGAAAGTGGATTTTATTTAACAAGGTATAACAAACAATATGTAAAAATATTCAGTCCAAAGCAAAGTTTATACCAAAGAAAAAAAAATATAAATTATTATACTACTAATAATAATCACAGAAATGATCAGGCCAAGCAGTTTCTTTATTAATTAACCAATGAAAGCAACACATAAACCAAAGGACCTCCTATACCACATCCCTACCAGTAGTTGCTCGGTGTCTCTTTGAACAGTTCTGATGACAGGAATGCACCCAGTCCTTTGCCTCTCGTGTTGCTGCTGGTGGTGACAGTAATCCCTCACCTAACATCAGCTTAGTGCATGCTAACAGTGAATATCCCTTACCACTAAGACCAGAAAGGTTTCCTTTCTATTTTGTGACTGTTCTTTTCATTCTTGTCACTGTTGAAGGCTTCATGGGGGGAGGGGATACAATCAACTCCTGAAATGCAAATGGTCTTCATATTTAATGTGCTAGTGAGTCGAGACAGGGTCGCCCTTCATAAGTCTGGCTGTCCTAGAACTCCCTCTGTAGAGCAGGCTAGCCTTGAACTCACAGAGATCCACCACCTCCCTTCAGTGTTGGGATTAAAGGTGTGGACCACCACACCCTGTTCATCTATCTATCAATCAATCTATCTATCTATCTATCTATCTATCTATCTATCTATCATCTATCTATCCATCTATCAATCTATATATCTATCATCTATCTATTATCTATCCATCTATCTGTCATCTATCTATCTATCATCTATCTATCATCTATCTATCAGTCTATCATCTATCTATCCATCTATCAATCTATCTATCATCTATCTATCCATCTATCAATCTATCAATCTTCTGTCATCTATCTATCATCTATCTATCCATCAATCTATCCATCCATCCATCCATCTATCTATCTATCTATCTATCTATCTATCTATCTATCTATCTATCTATTTTTCTGTACTGGGGATTGAGTCCAGGGCTTCACCTGTGCTAGTCAAGCACTCTTTCCAGGACTCTAGGTCCCTGCCCTCTGTGTACGTTTGTTATGAGACGGGAGCTCCCCAGGCTGGCCTTGAACTAGTCTTTTTATATCCTCTGTTGGCCTTCAGTTTGCTCTTCTCGGGCTTCGGCTACCCAAGTAGATAAAATTATAGCCAGTCTGGCTTTGCCTTACATTTTAATCAGTATTATAAGATGTTTCGAGAAGAAATTATCTGAAAAAATTTTGAGAAACCAAGAACACACAGAAGTAACCTAAAAATTACAGAAATGAAATGGAAAATTTTTTTTTGTCAAAACCTGCACTATCTGTGGAGAGCTAGCTCTGTACCATAGCCACTGGACCTTAAATAAGTTAAATATCTGTAAATCACTAAACAGCCTTTAAAGGCTGCAGATACCTTTTATGAATGTATCAGGGAGTCTTTCTTAAGACCAGTGTGGGAAGCTAAACCATGATGGTAAAGTCGGGAAGCTTGGCTGGCAAGGGAAAAGCTTGGCACTGAAGAGTCCAGCAGTCATGACCGTTCCTCAGTGGCATTTGCAGAACACATTAAAACATTCTGTGAATGGTAGTTATGCCTATTATTTGAATTGTCTTCTGTATGCTGAGTTATCAGCTACATGCTTTATATATCTGTAGGGATTGGGGCTAGTTTCATTTTTGGGTTGGGGGGACAAGCGGAAGGTTTCTTTGTTTGTTTTGTTTTTATTTGTTGAAGACTTACACAATTTTTTAAAATTTTTCTTTGTTTTAATACATCCCAACTACAGTTTCACCTCCCTCCCTCCACTCCTTCCAGTCATCACCCCCATCCCCATTCACTCTTCTTCCTGTTTTCCTTCAGAAAAGAGCAGGACTCCCAGGCACATCAACCTAACACAGTCCAACAAGCTACAATAAAACTAAGCACAAACCCTCCTATAAAGTCTAGGCGAGGTCACCTGGTAGGAGAAAAAGGATCCCAAGAGCAGGTTGAAAGAGTCAGAGATAATCCGACTCCCACTGTTAGGAATTCCATAGAAACACCAAGCGAAACAACCAGAACATATATGCGGGGGCCTAGGGCAGACCCCTGTAGGCTCCACGATTCTTGCTTCAGTCCCTGTGAGCATCCATGAGCTCTACTTAATTATTTCTGTGGGAGCATGTTCTCTTGGTATCCTTGAACCCTCTGGCTCCTATGATTTTTCCTCCTCCTCTTTGGGGTTCAGAGAAAGAGAGATCCCAAATTGGAAATCCCCACTGGGTTCCTCCCCTTGAAGCTCAGGAAACCTCCAGGATTTACAAAATTATTTTTCCCTAAGGCAGGGTTTTTCTGCAGCTTTGGAGCCTGTCCTGGAACTCACTCTGTAGACCATGCTGGCCTCGAACTCACAGAGATCCACCTGCCTCTGCCTCCCGAGTGCTGGGATTAAAGCCGTGTGCCACCACCTCATGTCTGATTTATGGCATATTTAGAGTGACCTAGTTTTACAGACTGATACTCACAGACATAACTTACCAATATCAGGCCTTGACAGACAGGAACGGTGGGGTTTGGCACAGGACTTAGTGACTCCCATTCCTCTTCTCAGTGGCTTTGCCCATAACCCTCAAGTGCCCTCGCCACACTACTTGTTCCCCAGGAGAGACAAATTTAAATTCTCACCGCTCTTAATCACCCAGTAGTGACTCACAGTTATGCAGCTATTGACTTCTCTATTGTGGTCAGTTTTTAATTTTAGTCTATAATTTATACATTTTAATCTTTTAATAAATTTGTTCTGTTTTTAATTTTTTTAATTTCATAGGTAAACCCAGTTTAATCTGACTGTTGTCATCCTCCCCTCTTGTTTCCCTCCTCCATTATCCACCCGAAACATCCTTTCCCACATTCATGTCTACTGTTCTGCCTTTTGTCCCACTGAGTTTAACCAGGGTTGTCTCTGTGTCCGTGGGTTTGGAAGTGTCCATTGGAGCCCAGTGGGTCCATCAGTGGGCATACAACTGAAAGGAATGTCTTGCAACCCCCAAATCCATCAGTAGCTCAGTGTAGCAGGGAGGGATAGGACCAATGGAACCCCTTTCTGAGCTATGATTGACTGGTGACAGGGTCCCATCTTGCACAAGCCCATTACAGTCAGCAGCAGTCACTGCCATGAGATCCTGACCACACTGGCTGGGTCATAGCCAGAAGCTGGCATTTCACAGCCTTTCTCCCTGTCTTTGCCTCTTATATTTCTTTCCTCCTCCTCTTCTTCCTAGATCTTTGAGCCATAGAGTGGGGGTTGCAAATGTCCTGTTTAGGGCTGAGCAGCAAACAGCCACTTATCCTCAGTACCTTGTATGGCCGAGCGGCTGTGCATTCCTCACCATTTATTGTGAAGGGAAGTTTCTCTGGTTACGTCTGAGATGAGCTGCACGTGTCTGTAAGTGTGAACACTGCTCTTTGCTGACACAGGGAACAGGATCGCTCTTGCTCGCTGACTTTGCTTTGAGCAAGAAACCTGTTCTTCTCCTTAAGCCTTGAACACAAAGTCATGTTGTCATTGATGCAAGATCCTGTAAGGAGCCTGGAGGGTGGGAGGAGGTGGTTAAAGGTGATTGCTGCAAAGAACAGGACACAGTTCCAACTGAACATAGCTCTTGCTCCGAATTTAGGGCTAGCCCTCCGTGGTGGCTCTTCCTCATCCTTAGGTCTCTTGACAGGTTGCTTGACTGTTTGCCTCTGTTTTTGCAAGCTGTTTGTACGAACCCTCTTCATTTCAGTTCTCCCAAACTCCCTCAAATCGAGAAAGCTGTTAAGCTGTATCCACCTACCAGGGACTTGATCCCGTTTGTGATTTAGTAACTCATTGAGGAATTCTGCTGGCTAAGGCACCGATTGCTCACATTCTCCATCTTTGCCTTTTCAAAGGACTGACTGGGGAGTTGACATTCTTCAAGCAAATCCCAAATCAACCCTATACCAGCTTTATTCACCATGGCCCACCCTGCACTTTGAGTTCTCCAGAGAAGCAGAACCAGAAGCATATACAGATTTGACATAGAAAAAGATAGACAGAGATGCGCAGTGTGTGTGTGTGTGTGTGTGTGTGTGTGTGTGTGTGTGTCCGTGGACCATGGATGGATGAGCATATACAGATATACACAGAAAGACTAAATGAAAGGGAAAAAAGGAGGGAGAGTGAAATTTTTAAAGTTTATGTTATTATTGGAGCTAGCAAGTCTGAAATTTATATGGCAAGCTACTAAAAATCAGTCCAAATTCTACAGACAAGGCAAACTGAGAACTCCAAATAGATTTTTTTTACACTATAACCTTGAAAACAAATTGATTATTTTTTATTTGGAAAACTTTTCTTTTCTCTTAAGGCCTCCAATGATTGGATAAGGCCTATTCTCCTTAGATAGAATACTCAGTTTTATTCAAAATCTACTGATGTCTCTGTTAATAACATCTAAAACACACTTCCATAGCATCTAGACTGACATTTGACTAAATAACAGGGCATCTTCAACCAGTCAAATTGACTCATAAAATTAATCCATATCGTAGATGGACTAGATACAACTGTGGTCCTACCTAAAGTGTGCTTAAGAGGGGTTGATATCTAATTAGACAGTGTATTGGATGATATAAATCCTATTTATCATTAAGACTGTAACCATGCTATGGGAGGTTTGCCATTTTCTTCAGTGATGGGCCCCTTATAAGTTGCCCATGTTTCAATAATCCTCTTCTCATGCTCATGAAAAAAAAAAAAAAAACTCGATGGGTCACAAGAAAGAGCATCAAAGTAAGAAAGGACTTATCGGGAAGGGTGGTTTTGGTTGGAGAGAGAGATGAGAGCATGTAATAAAGGTAGAAGATGACTAGAGTTCTTCATATACATTTATGGAACTATCAAAGAAAAAACACACTTGCAGGATTGTGCAGTCACTCAGCAGGTGAAGGAGCTTACCACCATGCCTGAAAACCTGAATTAGATCCTTAGAATGCACGTGGTGGGAGGAGAGATCTGGCTCTATGTGGCAGCTTGTCTGCTGACCTCCACACACATGTTATCACATGTTATGCCGTGCATGCACCCACACATACATACTTGTAAAAATAATTATGAAGACTTGCAAAACCAAAGCCCGGTGTCATGGCACACACCTGTAATCCCAGAATTTGGGAGGCAGAGACGGATGGTTCAGGAGTCAAAGGTCAGCCTGAGATAGTGAGTTTGAGGCCAGATTTGGCTCCATGAGATCCTGTCTCAAAGTAACAACAAAAACAAAAACAAGAAAATTAAAAGGAAGCAATCATACAAAGATTTAAAACTTTAAAAACTACTACTTTTGTTTCGCGTGGACATAATACAGAGAATTTATGTAATCATAAGCTGCTTCGTAAACGTGTTAGTTTGCATGACTTTAAACGTGGGACCAAAAGAAGAGAGGAAGAGTATATTGAATACGCCTTTCTAGTGCACAGCTGCTTAACAAATGGTGGGGCAGCTGCTTGGAATGGCATGAGAGACATGCTAACTTCTGATCGTTGTTGCATAAGCCTTCCTCCTCTGCTCTTATACAGTTGCTTGCAGTATGCTTGTATAATACAGTTGAAAGTTCCACCAAGAAGGAAGCATTTCAGAAATGATGCTGGCTGGCTCTTTATGTCTAAAAGCCTGCAAGTATGTTTGTTTGGACCTGTGTATCCGTGGATACAATGCTTTGTCCGTATCTTTTCAGAAAGAATTTGAGTTAGCATGGGATGTTATTTGTCCTGGTCAGTCTTCCATATCAGATGGTGGTTAGTACTTGGATCACATGACCTTCAATTGCAAGCTCAATGAGGCTAGGTATTGGGACTTTCAATTTTACCCTAAGGTAAAATTATGCCTTTGTCCCAGGGAATAAATTCAATAATTTACTTATCAAATTGTAGTGATAAAACTTAAGATAGAACGTGGTATTTTGTATTAGTAATTTGGTTTGGGAGGCTCATTATATTAGTCAAATAATTTTTTTTCCTGTCCAGTGAGACTCAGCCTAGACTTGCCTGTTTAAGTCCACTATTTTCTATAGAGTCAAGACAGAAAGAAGCTTTTGTTTTATTTGATTTTTCCCATTTATTTATTTACTTACTTACTTATTTATGTGTGTGCCTAGCTGGGTATTGGGTGGGCATTGTGGAAGTCACAGGATAACTGGTAGGTGTCAGGTTTTTTCCTTCCACCCTGTGGGTTCCAGGGATGAAACTCAAATTCTCTGTCTTGACAAGTACCTTGCTTGATAAGTCATTTCACTAGCCACAGAAATAGTTTTAATAATTAAGAAATAAATAATAAAAGTCTTACTATAAACCTCAAATAGGATGCTTCCTGCTTACTTGGGTTGAGACATCATAAGAACAAAGTTCCAAACAATGGCAAATAATTGTCTTCAACAGATGCTTTTCATGCTCCTTCTTGAAAGAATAAAAACAAAATAAATAAATAAAACAATAAGCTGGGCAGTAGTGGTGAACGCCTTTAATTCTAGCACTCAGGAGGCAGAGGCAGGCTGATCTCTTTAATTTGAAGCCAACCTGGTCTACAAGAGCTAGTTCCAAGACAGCTAGGACTGTAACACAGAGGAACCCTGTCTCAAAAAACAACAACAACAAAAATTAATTAATTAAATGACAAGTTATGCTAATAGGCATATAACATTCCATTTCTCTTAGTTTTTGATCATAATCTTTTCTTGTAATGTAATGCCACTCTTGCAGCTTGATGCTATATTGTTAGATAACAACTACGGTGTATAGTTTTCTATGAAAGATAATGTCTTACTTCTGTAAGTACTTCAGAGGAATTTGGAAGGGTTGCCAATATGGTTCAAGGCTCCAGATGTGGCTCAGTGGTATAACACCTGCCTAGCATATGAGGAACCCTGGGTTTGATGCCTAGGATTGATGAGAGTCAGAGAAGAGGAAAGGAAGGGGAGGGAAGAGAGGGGAGAAGAGAGGAGAGGAGAGGTGTAGTTCGGTTGTTTGTTTGTTTTACCCTTTGGGTCCATCACCCAGCTCCCAAGTAAATACATGGAGACTTATTCTTACTTATGAATGTCTGGCCTTAGCTTGGCTTGTTTCTAACCACCTTTCATTAACTTAAATTATCCTGTCTACCCTTTGTCTCTGAGCTTTTACCTTTCTCTATTTTATATACCTTTCTTTCCTTCTTACTCCATAGCTGGCTGGGTGGCTGGGTGGCTGGCCCCTGGCGTCGTTCTCTCCTTCTCCTTTTCTCTCTCCTCTCTCTTCTTTCTCCTCCTATTTATCCTCTCTGCCTCCCAGCCCCACCTATCTATTTCTCCTGTCCAGTTATTGGCTGTTCAGCTCTTTATTAGACCAATCAGGTGTTTTAGACAGGCAAAGTAACACAGCTTCACAGAATTAAACAAATCCAACATAAAAGAATGCAACACATCTTTACATCATTAAACAAATGTTCCACAGCATACACAAATAACACATCTTCAAATATTTCACAATGAAGAGAAAATATGAATTTAAAAATTTTTAAATTTATTTTTTGGTATAGACTACATGTGATTTCTCTATGCCTTCATTTTATTTTCTGTAAAATGTTGATACTTACCAGTACAGCCTTGTGTCTGGTATGTAAATTTTTAACAATTATATTTAGTTCCTATTGTATTTATAGTAAATTACCAAAAAGTTATTAGCTTAAATATTACAAATATGAATTCTCAATAGGGCAAAGTCCAAAATATGTCTTTCTAGACTAAAGATGAAGTTTCAGCAAGGCTAACTTCTCTTCTAGAAGCTCCAGGGGAGAATGTCCTCTCTTGCTTTTTCAGATTTCTAGAACACCCATGCATTTCTTGGCTCATGGTCTCACACTGTCTTCAAAGTTTCTCATATCTCATCCCTTTGATTCTGACCTTCCTGCCTCCCTTTTCCATTATAAGGGACTCTTGTAATTACAATGTGCCAACAAAAGTGACCAAAAAAATAATTCCTACCTCATCGTCAGCTTACTAGCAACCTTTGCCTCTGAAAATTCATTAATTCCCAATCAAACGGTGACATTCATAGGTTATAGCAACCAGCATGAAGACACATTTAGAGGTCAGGTCATCATTCTCCCAACAAGGTCAGAATACCTGCCACTCTGCAAACACCCAACGAATGCTGGCCTTTGCCATGCTCAAAGAGCCCTTCCCGTATGCCTTGTTATATTTAGGTGAGAAGATGCCAAATGACCAATGTCCCAGAAACCGAGTGAGCACAGAGCTCCAGCTCACTGAGTTTCAACACCTTGTACAAACATGAGTTCTGGCCCTCTGCCTAGAAATCTGAAGAATAACTCACACAGTGTTGTCACGTCTGACCTGGAGCCCTGTAGTTTGAAGCTGTCCCATTTTCTCCCCTTTATATGTCTTTTCTTTCTTAAGGGTATTTTACTGCTACAGTGACAGTTTGCTCACACAGCTGATCCAAGGCAAAGGAAGTTGAGTGCTCCTGTTTCTGTCAAGGTTAAAACTCTGTGAGGCCAATCCTGAGGTTGGCCACTCTCCCGTCCCCACCCCCAGTGTTCCATGTTTGTCTCCACTTGTCTCCAGAACTCAGATACATCTCTTTGACTCAAGCCATCTCAGTCTACTGTGAGAGAAACACAAATTCATTCTCTCGTGTGTGTGTTTGTGTGTGTGTGTGTGTGTAAACATTTGGAGTCAAGTGCCCACTCTTACTTCCTAATACTTTCTGGAATCCCCGGAGGTCCTCTTCTTCAATGTCGCAGTCCCAGTATAATAGCAAGGGAGACCTACTTCACTTTTCATCATTGTTATGTAAGCTTCCTTTTGTCTGTACTCAGAGAGTTTGTAAAAATGCCCATGTCATAGGATGAAGGGTCTATCAAGATGGAAGCAGTTCGGAAATTATCTAACCTGGTTGCCTACACGTGGAAGCATGCGGGCACCTCAGTCTACAGACATAGCCTTCTGTCTCCTTCTTTCCTTTCTCCCCCAACTTGTACCAGCACCCCAAGAAGGCTCAGTTCTTCCCTTTCCATTTATTCTACCTTAAATCTGTCTTCTGCCTTGTATTGAATCAGCCCTGTCAGGATGCTAAAGGGCACCAGAACTATTTTTAAGCGCCCACCATATGCCAGACCCTGTGTTTAGACATTCTGCATATATTGTCTTGTTTAATCCTAATTTGATGCCTTCTTGGGTAGATAATATTTCTCCTTTTTTCACTATAGATGCAACTGGGACACAGAGAACTTCATGTCGGCTAGCAAAAGCAGCAGGGTATATGTAGCAGGGAAACTTCAAAATCAGATGTGCCTAATTTCAAACTCCGGCTTTTGTTCAGGTTCCTGTCGTTTGGTTCTGGCATGCCTCTCCTTCCGGGCTTCCTTGAGTTCATGTGTTCTGTGGCCTAAGTTCTTCTGGTGACCTAATAACAGATGTGCCATTCTCGCTGGTGTTGTTGCTGGTTTCTGTGGGCAACTAAAGACTGCAGTGTGTACTGTTTTGATCGCTGGTCAAACATCTCCCTTGCAGATTAATCCAGGTGCATTTCTCATGGTTCCTAAGGGCAGCTGCGGCTAAAGAAGGAAGTTTTCAGGTGTGGGTGGCTTTAGGCTTAGGGTCCTAGGGAAGAAAAAAAATCCGGATGAATCCATCTTTTTTTTTTTTCATTAAAGATCAACCCTTAGTAGACCCTGTGGCAGGCCAAAACATGCTTTTGGTCTCCAAACAAAACACCTACAACGGAAACAGAAACCAGTTTAGCAACTTCCCTGGTGAGGGTAGAAGGTTTCATGTAACTAAAGCCTCCCATTGTGCCTCTCTGGTCCTGTTAATTTGGAAAGCTGCAAGGTTGATAGTGTCCTCTAAACTCTCTGCTGTGAAACCGTGAATTTACGTAGCCAGTGCTTTATATCCTGTATTCCCTTAGTAGTAATCTGAATCTTAAAGTCCGTTTGCTAGAGTGGACTTTGTACCTCCTACCACTACTTCTACCACTCTACCTCATCCTTTCCTGAGAGAGAAAGAGAGAGAGACAGAGACAGGGAGACAGAGACAGAGAGCAGTGATGGCATGGACCTCGGGGCTAGTCTGATCTACAGAGTGGGTTCCAGGACAGCCAGGACTACACAGAGGACACCATATCTTAAAAACAAAACAAAACAAAAAGAAAAGGGAAGGAAGGAAATAAAAAGAAAACTACACTACAACTGGAACAGCATGGTCTAGGAAAACCACTTTCTAGGTCTTAAGTTTTGTTACATACAAAAGAGGTCAGTTTCTTAAACATGTCCTTGGAATACACCAGAGCTATTCCAATAGTATCAATAGTACCTTTCCAAAGTTGATTTTGTACCATTTCCCCTTTAAGGGAAATGCCACATTTAGCCCAATTAGCCCAAAACTCCAAACCACATTCTAAAGAGTCTGAACTAATCCACCCTTGTAATCCCTGCTGCCATGATTCTGCTTCACATAGCACACGGATGACAATCATCAACTCGGAGGTGGTCTCCTATTTTCAGGATGTATCTCTCTGTAATCCATTGCATGACTTGTGGCTAATTTCTGAAGGTCAAATCTGATCCTGTTAATGCTCTACTTCAAATCCTAATTGTATCCCCGTGGCTCTGAGATTAAAATCAAAATTGTCAAAAGTAATTTACAAGATCTACGAAGTCCAAGATCCCTTGCTTCTTGGACTGTCATCTCTCTCCCCTTTCCTACCTCTGCTAAGCCACAGTCAACTTCATGAGATGCTAGTCTTTTTTGCCTTGAGCACTTTCTTCGCCCCCATCACAGTTTATCTTTCAACAGTATACACTCCTATATATTCAGCTCACTAGTACTTTAAACTCCAGCTTCGAAGACATCCTTTAACTCATAGCACCCCAAGTATGATTCATTTAGAAGCAGATTTAAAATATAATACAATTATTAATACATCTGTTAAATTCCCATATAACATATGTGCTTTCAATCAGTTCAATTTCCTATAAATATTTGTTGAACATCTGTTGTTGTATGGCTAGCTTCTTCTGTTTGGCTCATTGAACAGACATGGACTGCTGTCTGACAGTATTGGTTTGGATACCGAAACTACGTTGAACACCCTCTGCCCTTAAATGTTAGTAAAGGTAACTAGCAATAAAGTAGTACGAATCACTTGTTGGATATATATGGGTGCTTTCCAACATGCATCAGTAGTCAGAAGACCGCCTGATGAAACAGTGTACAGCCAGAGGCTTAAACAAAATGAAGAAGCAAGGCCAGGCCATTGTCTGGGTGGAAAGCACATTCAACAAGTGCAGGAACTCCAAGTGCAAAATCCAGCTAGGAACAGGCTCAGCATGTTCAAGAAACAGAAAACAGGCCCACAATGATTAGCAAAAACGGCTCTGGGAAGGGAATCTATGAGCCAGAACCTGTTAGCGTAAACAGCGAATACACTCAGTCTTAGTATTAATTTCAGTTGTCCTAAAGATATTCTGTGCTGTTTGTGGAGGAGGAAAGAACACTGAGGGTTGAGACCCATGGAAACAGCCTCCCTAGTAAAACTATTGCCCAGAAGACAGGGAACAGTGCCTGGAACACCAGATGCTATGTTAGGAATATAGCAGCCAGTGGGTCAAAATTTTGGTCACTCTCAAACCAGAGATACTGGCCAGACAGCCTTGCAATCTCTCTTCCCTCTGGCCTTTCCTAATCCTGTTATTCCATTCTGCCGGTTTCAAAACTGAGATAGCCAACAGTATGACTCTTTTCCATTGTAGGTGTTGATGGAGAAGGCTTTTTGTCTTTGAACTGCAGTAGTGAATTTTGTTGGGAAGTATAATACATGGTTTTAAAATATAAAAATGTTCAATTTTTCATAATTTCCAGACAGATGGTCAAAATAGACCTGATGTGGCATTATTCTACTTTATATGCTTTCTGTATGGTAAAAACAAAAAAAAATAGAAGATATGACTAAAGCTTGCTGGTAGAATACATAGCATGAGACCCTAGACTGCCAATAAATAAAATAAATCATTATATTATTTAAAGACAGCATTCTTTCTCAACACACCTAAAAGATCTTGGACTATTTTTCAAAATGATTTCTAGTCCATTTCCGTTTCCTGCTGATCATTACCCAATAATTAGATTCCCGCTTCATGTTACCATATCTCATCTTTGTGTGATAGCCACAATCTTAAAGGCTGCAAATGTGATCAGAATGCTATTTTGAGTCTGTGTTAAATAGAAGAGAGACCGGAGCAGAGAACAAGTTGAAATGAAAACAGCACACGGGAAACGCTCTCAGTGCAGCGGAATTCTGTAAGGTAGAGGGTAAAAACCATGCACTGTTTGACAGTCTTCCCATGCTGGGCTAAACCTGCAGTTCCAGCATTTGGAAGCCTGCCAGGAGAATTTCAGTGAATGGGGGGCCAGCCTAGGCTAAGGAGAAAGACACCCCCCATTCCCATCTCAAAAGCAGACTAAACTAAGAAACTGTCCACTCTTGATATAAATATTTTAACCAAACCCTAAACTCTTTTTATCGCTATCTAAGGGTTTCCCTTACCTTTATGTGTGTATTTTGAATTTTCTAAAGCAAGCATGAAGAAAATTTTTGTTTTCAAGACCTGACTCTTAAACATTTCTACATTGTTAAGAATGTGGTGTTAACAAGACTTACCTTCACGGCAGGCAATGTTTGAAATACCCACCCACACACCCTCAAGGTCTGTTCCAGAGCTATATAAATAAGTATTAAAAGGGCAGTTCTTAAACATTTGCTGAGTTTGTTCTTTCAGGGCTCACACAGGGAGAAAGTGAGTTCTGATTGTTGCCACCCTCACTCTCTAACTCCCTCCTCCCCTTCTCCTCTCTTCTCTCTCTAGAAATCCCCTTCCCACATTCATGACATTTTATCGTTATTCTGGTCCTTTGGTTTCATTGGGTTGTTTGTTTTTGAGTCGCACTGAGTTTAACCATGACCATCTGTGTGACCAGGATTTGGAACTATCCATTGGAGCTTGGCAGACTCCTCAGTAGGTTCACAACTGAGCAAGGACTGTCCCTCCACAAGAATCCACCAGTAGACAATAGTTCAGCAAAGGAGGTAGGGTTCTATAACACCCCCCTAAAAGAACCACTTTCAACAGAAAGAATTTCTGGTTCATTTGGATAAAAGCTTCACAAAATTTAAATTGGTTTAATAAAGTACAAATAGTAATTTTATATAGTAGTGCATGACTTATACCTGATTAGTATAACACTCAACTACAGTTCTCTGACATTCGTATTAGGTAAATCATAACACGATCTGACATATGGAACATGCATATTATTTTTGCCAGTTTTTAAAATTGTAAAATTGGCCAGGCAGTGGTGGTGCATGCCTTTAATCCCAGCACTTGGGAGGCAGAGGCAGGCAGATCTCTGTGAGTTCGAGGCCAGCCTGGTCTACAAGAGCTAGTTCCAAGACAGGCCCCAAAGCTACAGAGAAACCCTGTCTCAAAAATCAAAAAAATAAAATTGTAAAATTGATTTCTAAATATATTTAATTGTAATTAAATTATGAAAAACTGGTAACTGTCATAAATTAACTCCATTGTTCTGTAGATAGTCAACATGATAAAAGTAAGGAAAAATTATTTTTAAGGTTTCTGAAATTTTGTTAGAAATAAGTAGGTCTAGTGGATGAATTATAAGATCATACATCACCTTTAATATTTAGAATAAATCCTACCCATTCTTTGCCACAACTGACAACTTTTGTGTCTTTAAGAACAAGATGGGCAATATCAACCACACAAAGAGAGGATAGCTACTATTCGGTGTCTGCTTTTCTCCTTGGTTAGCTGGTTGGCCCACTCTATAGGATGACTATGCCATCAGACATATTTCTTGGCTTAGTGTCTATATTACTAGCCCTGTTGTAATAATTTGCAGCGTCAATGAAGAGTTATGCTTTTAACCTTAAAAGCCTTTCTTAAATTAGGTAAAAATAGTTGTGCAAAATGATGTTCTCTTTGTGACATGTCCGTACTTGAATAAAATAGACTTTGATCATATTCACCCTGTCTGTGGCCCTTTCTGGTCTCAGCATCATCTTCACTCTTTCCAATTCTTTTTTTTTTATATTTAAAATTTTGATTTTATTTATGTGTGTATGTGTTTATGCAGGGTGGAGGCTGGGGTGTCGGGTATGTGCATGTATGAGGTTTCTAGAAGAGAACATTCACCCTTTCCAATTCTTCATAGTCACCGTCATAGTCACGGTATCTCTGTTCTTTTTACATCTGACATGACAGAGAACAGGAGATGCGCATCTTTGTGAGTCTGCTTTACTTAGTTCACACAATAATCTTCAGCTTCATCTGTCTTTCTACAAACGACATAATTTTAATAATTTTCTCACTGAATAAAACTCCACCAGGTGTTTATCGAATTTTCTTTATCCCGTCATCCTTTGGTGAGCTCATGGCATAAACCTGCAGCTTGGTGATTATGAGCAGGGTCATGGCAAACTTGGGTCTGCAGCTGTCTTTAGCATAAGCTGGCTTTGGCTCTTGTGAGTACAGTCTCAGAAGTCTGTGTGTCCTTTTGTGCTTCTCTCTTCGTAAGAGTCATTTCAAAGCCTGCGCTTTCCGAGCGTTGATGTCATGACACATCCCACTTTATCCTATACATGCTAAATTATTCAATACTTACAACCCTTTGTGGTAGAAAATATTACAATCCTTGTTTCACGGGTGACAAAGCTGAGAAGAAAATGGGCCAACTACTGCAGTCTCGAGCCCAGACCAACCATCTCCAGGGCCTTTCCTACTCATTTGTGCATTTGTAGTGCCTACATTCGGAAAAGCATAGGTCTGTATCGCCCAGGGAGAGCCGGGTCACCACCACGAAGCCCAACAGAAGCAAAGAATGATAAATACACCCTCTGCTTAACAAGAAACATTTTCCCCAAGGGAAATCACAGAACTTTAAGGGACTTTTTGCCCTTAGTCACAAAATAGTCTCACAAGGGGGAAAAAGAGAGGGAAATAAAAAGTCTGCATTATCCGATGACTGGGTCACCCCAAGAACATGTGATGAGTTGTTCCAATATTTAGTCACTTACTGAGCACCACTAATCTTTATTATATGCTACTTGGTCTGGTTAAATCATTAGGATAAGTATCTTTTATTCCTGCAACCATATAGGACTTTTATGAGATATTTATGTGTTCTAGCGTGCAAACATACTTGATATCCAAGCCCTGTAAAAGCCAGGAAAAGAGAGGGACTGCAGGCACTTTAGAAATTTTAAGTGTCCTTCTTAACTACTAACTCTTCTCCCCAAAATGAAATTAAATCTTGATAATTAAATGTTGTCACAGAACAATATTCCTATTTTCTGTGAAGCAGACATGATTATTTTAAGGTATGCAAGAGCCCTGGTCGCTTTGCTTCCCAACTGATGGCTTTTGTCCTCATCGCTTCCCCCTACTTTAGACTCCCCCAGGACTGCCCCGAGGGGAGGTGCCTGTAGAGTACATTTCTGATGGATACACACTGCAAATAAAACACATACCTTATCTTGGGTTGAGGCTTTCTTCTTGACATTGCAATGGGATATTAGCAAATGGATTTTTATAATTATCCTGTCAGTAAGGAACATCTATAGTTAAAGGAGATGATTTCAAGCTCCAACTTTCTAAATCTTCCAAAGATAACTTTTTTTCTCATTTTCCTTCTTTGAAAGGTGCATCCAGAATGGCTTTGAAATAAAGAAAACAGGGACAGAAAGTAGATATACAAGCAGATATATTTAATTATACTTAAAAATCTCATTAAAAAATAAACTAAAATCCAGGCGAAGGTGCACATTACCTCTTTCAGAACTCAGGGAAGAGACTGAGTGATCAAGGATTCAGGGTCACTAAGGGCTATCTGGTGAGAACCTGTCTTAAAAGATTGGGTGTCACTCAGTGGTAGAACCCTTGCCCAGCATGTGCGGAGTCTCGAGTTATGTCTCCAGAACTACAGATAAATAAATCGACAAACTTAGACACTGGACACCATGTTATTAAAAAGTGCTTAGTGTGCACAGTCTTAAAACAGATGCAAGTATAATAAACCAAGTTAAAAAAAAACTTGAGTAGATTTATAAGCAACAGCATTTCTGTCCACAACATTGAAAAAGTTCATAAATCAGAATTTCTCAATGGCCTTTATCCAAAAGTGATGGACAGCCAATATTTTATCAGAAACTACTATTATGGGCATCTCTAAGCAAACTAAATGATTGATTTGCTATTGTAGAATCTTCTAAGACTAAACTGAGACCAGCAACTCAAGTCTATATTTTATTTTTTAGATTTTAATGAAAACAAATTAAGAGTAAGTGACAAAATATTGGAAAATACCCATCTTATATTGATTTGACATGCATGTAGATAAATAGATATTCAATTATGTGGGTGCCTAGAATATAACCAATTCATGTGTGTGTTTTGTGCAGAAGTGTGTAAATGTATACTGGTAGTTTCATAGTTATGTTACTCTTTAGTCATGAAGATGATGAATTTGGATAATGTTTACTATTGTGTGAGACTTCAGTATGTCAAAAGCTTAAACTGGCTCAGGTTTAGTTTTTGTGTGCTTTTCTGGAATAAAAAGGAGCCAACACCTCCGTGCTTACTACCTGCTACTATGGTTGCCCAGGCATCTGAGAATATGAGAAATTGTTTGAAGTTGAGCCCATCTTGAGAACAACTCTGTGTTCTCGTTCTGTTTACCATATTAACTTGCAAGAAAACGTTAAGATATTAGTTTTCGGGCAACATCTAACAGAAAAATTTTGAGAACAGGCAATATCTCCCAGGATTACTTTATAGCTAGCAAGAGAATATTTATGAAAGGTGAAGCGTTGTTCATCTGTAAGACTGTGTTATTAGCATCGTTTAGATGTAACAGAACGGTGTCTTGGAGTAGAATAAGCCAGTAACAGCATTAAAGAAGCCAATGGAGCTTAACAGCTATGAAACAATTACTCAAGCAGAGTGCAAGAAATTTAACTAGAAGTTTTCTGTAGGTTATTTTATTTATTCAGTAGCAATTACCTGGGATACTGCTGCAGCTCTTGAAAGAATCAAGTATAAGGTTTGTAATGGATCCAAATGCAGCTCCCTCAAAAACACAAGGCAAACATTTCCATGTTGCCAGCGAACACCAGCTCCCTCTAAAGTCAGAGTGCTTGACTTTTTTCCAGTTGCCAAGCAGCTTGCTACAGAGCTTTTATATCTTACCAAAGACCACCATCTGTGTACGGCATGTGAAATATGACATGGAGCCCTTGAGATGTGAGTTGTTGGAAATGTGGACTCCGTTTTCATTACGTCATTATCGTGTCTTCATCATGTAGCAACGATGCACTTAGTTCTCAATGACTTGTAAATCTCTGCAATTCTTCTCCAGGCTACGGGTTCAAACTTCCAGTAGGGCTTAGACTCATCTCTGAGTTTCCACATTCTGTTCCTGGTAATTGTGATCTTAAACCCCCAAACCAGCAGCAACATTGCATCCTGTTGAAACTTCCATGTACTCCCAAAGAAAGTTCTGGAAAACAGGCACTGACAGGAGAGAATATAGGGAGATATCCACCAAAGTCTTCTGCTGGATTCTAAAGCTGAAGAATATGAACGAGGAGTCAGAAAGAGGCAGGTTGTGGGCACAGTCATTTGTCTCTACAGTACTTACAAGGGATGTGAATTAAGAGTTCATGTGGGAAAAAGAGTGGTTACTATTATCTGTTAACCCAATTATTAAGTGTTCCCAGTATGGTAAGTGTGGCTTTAGCGAGAGAAGAAAATAAGCATAATATGAAAAAGATTGACGATGTCGTGATGAGGCAGCTGGAGATTCTGGAGTGGTGGTGGGTGTCAGTCTTGCATTCCAACCATGGTTAGCAGTATTCAAATACATGTCAAGCTATAGAACACCAACCTGGTTAATACCCAGTTTATCAAATCCTCGGCCTGTTGGTACAATTAGGACTGTAAAACTGAAGCTTGTTAAAGGCAGCCATGCCTTTCATTAGCTTTTTGATAAGGAGGTGCACAGAAGTTAAATACTGCTTCCCTTATCTCACTTCACGGCAGACTTTACAGGGTCAATTTAGTAACACATCATGCAGAACGTGCTGGCATGGCTTCCAAAGTGTTCACTGAGGCAAGAGCAGGTACACGGTCAGAGGGCAGATACAGTAGGCTGCCTGTGAAATAGGCAGCCTGTGAAATAGGAGCCTTTGGTTTTACACACTGCCACCAGCGCTCAGGGACTGGGCTGGGCTAGAGAAGAGGCCAATCTCCAGAAAGGAAGTGCTGTGTTACTGGGGAAGCATACCAACCCAAATCCCAGGCTTGGCTTCTTGAAAGCAGCACATTGCCAGCTAAGGTGGGCCTGCAGGGAGGACTGCAGCAATGTTCTGCACACGTAAAGGTAAGTGCAAACGCTTGCCAAGGCGCTCTGGGAACTTATGCTAAGCAGGTTTGAAGGGTTCAGTTCTTTTATTATGTGTTTAAAATCTAGGTGAGCTAGGTGAATCTGACAGTGCAGTTGGAAGTTCTATTGCTACTGCCTAGAGAAAGGGAATGCTTGGTGGGAAGGCCAGGGCAGAGGAAATACTATCAAAATACTAAGTCTGAATTGAATATGCATTTTTCAAAAGATTTTTTATGTGTGTGGTTTTGTGATTTGCTATAAGAGCTGGTAGTGATGGTGTTTCTAAAGGGAAGTGCTCCAAAATAAACTGATTCAGGCCATGGTTTTGGTCTGTCTTGTGTGCAGTGACATTTGTAAAAGTTATTAATGACTGCAATGCCCATATCTCCTTAACTAAAGCCATGCAGACTCCTAACGACAGTGATCAAGCCATGCCTTCTTTCTTTTATTAACCCTGTATTCTGGGTTCCAGAGTCTTGTGATCCATTTTATAAACCATCTTCTGACCTGCTTAAAAATTGGCTTATTTTTTTTCCTTTAGTGTTTTATTTATGACTTTAAGTCCTGTAACCCTCAAAGAAATAGGAGGCTTAAGAGTTTTATTTCTTCCTCCTTTTTCGTGTTTTAAACTCTTGATCAAACAAACCAAACTAACATAACCATTGATGGATCGACCTGGAGTTTTAAGTGGCTAGAATAGAGGTATAAAAAAAAAAGCAAAGCGTCTAAGTGCCCCCTTTGATAGTTAATGGCATGCAGCAGATAGAATTCATTATTGACTTTTAAAACGAAATTGGTCTACATTATGATTTATTTATAGTTTTGCCTTTCCAAAGATGTAATTAACATTAACTAGCTCAGTATTTTGTCAATCACAAGCTGTGTGTGTGTGTGTGTGTCAACATCAGCATATATAAGATAGTTTGTCACTTAGTCATATGATTTAATGATGTTAAAGGCTGTTAGTTCTATCAAATTAGTAACGAATTGGTAGGCATCATGAACAGCTAAAAGGTTGCGTGTTTCTTTTTTTTCACTTGGGTAATTTAAAATACGGTTATTTCACATCATAGAACAATTTGTGTAAATCCCATTCCAGAAAGTGGAATGAGTATAATTACAAATAGACAATTGAATTTTACTTTTCTAGCTCATCACACAGATACGATGATAACCCTAATGCATGCAAAATCATCAGAAAAATATTTAGGCAATTGCTTTCCAGCTAAACAACTATAATTTTAATCATAAATTTTAAGCCATAAATTTTAAGCCTTTAAGTCACTGGGGAGGCTAATCATCACACTCACAGCAAAGCTGAATTTCTAAGCAGTACTGAATGCTTAAATCAATTAAACTTAGTACAGTTCTTAATGGCAATCAGATTATGGTCAATTTAAAAAATACACAAAAATGGGCAACTTTAGATATGACTCTATGGATACTACCAAAAAAAATGAAACTCTTTTCAAGGCTGATGGATCATTCATTTCATATATGAACTAGAATTTACATTTTCTGGAATAGGAAGATCTGAGATGAATAGGATTCAGACCACATTTAAATTTTATCAAAGGTCCTGCCTGGTCAGCTGAACCCATTCTCGTCGTCTCTCTGCCATTCCAGCCTGTGCCTGCCCCCCTTACCCAGCGGCCCCCTTCTCTCCCTTCTAAGGGGGTGACTCATATCCCTTGGCAGCTCCACACACAGGCATCCTGTCCAAGTGAGTCTGCTTCCCTCCCCAGTTGTCATCCCTCTGAAACTGAAGGAGAGCAATGAATATTTCATACGTATAGCACTTAAGCATCTTCACCTCCATTATGCATTCAGCTTCTTTGTACCTATCTATAGTCACTTAATAAATGCCTATTGATTGTCAAATAAAGTTGTATGATGACTGATTTTGAGAATTTTTATGCTCTCCTGTAATCACTACCACTATAATTCGTTGAGTCTAGGATACATCTTCTAAAGCTAGCACTATTATTTTTTACTATTAAACATTATTTTACAGTGTTGGACATCAAACATGACATGCATTCTACTGCTGAGTTGAACTCTAAGACCTACCACGTTTTAAAAAAAAAGTCCTTGTGTTTTATCACACAACCAGTGGCATCTTGGTTTGATAAATACAGCAGTAAACATATGGATGTATATATTTTATCCTTTTTATATATATTGTATATGATATATATTTTATACTTTATGTATTTTACTTGTATAATATATACTTTATATTCAGATTTGTAAGTAATTTCTTCTCCTCATGTGGCTCACTTATAGCCTGTTTTGTCTCTCTTTAATGCTCTGCTCCTCCCTGATGTATTTGTATGGTGATTCTATTTTTTTTTTGTCCAAAGCTCTTAAGGGAAGCCTGAAAAACATGCAGAGATTATTATTAAAAATTTAGTTGCCAATGTTTAACTGTAATGAAATGGAAAGGGACCATGACTTTGATACTGAAGACCAAGGCAGGCATCAGGATTCTGCTTCTTAATGTATAGTAAGCAGCGTTACTTTCTATGCTTCCATCTAGAGAACAGAAACAGTATTGTTTCTTCATCATTGTAAAAAAAATGCTAAAACTGGTGGCTGGGGATGTGGCTCCTTCGCCTAACATGGGCAAGGACCTGACTTCAATCTCCAGCATAACGAAAGCAAATCTGAAAATGGATCTGAGTGGATTTCAGACTGTGAGAGGGCTCAGATGCTTGCAAAACATCTAGCCATTTGAGTTCAAGTAGCAGCTCAACAAAGCTGTCCTTGAACCTCCAAATGCACACTCGCACCTGTCTCATAAGCATGTCATATGCAATGCACATCAATAATAATTGATAAAAATATTGAAGATGAAACAGATCTATGTGAGAGTGTATTTAAAGCCACCAAGTACTGTCAAATTATGGTTTTTAAATATTAAATAATAAATTTTAAGGATCAACATTAAGCTATTACTAGGTTCATATGTTAGAAAAAGCATGAGGAAAGAAGAAATTATATAATTAATTAAAAATTAATAATGATATATTCAACTTTTAAATTATCATTGCTAATAATGATATGATCCATAAACGATTTGAAATAAAGCTGAGAATTGTGGAGTGTGCCTGCTGAAAGCCCCTCCACATCTGTCTATCCTGAATCTCAGCAGTGAGCATACAACAGCCTCTGAGAACGTCTGTGCTTTATTGAGTTAGCAAACCACAGCCCACAGCACCTCCTGGGGATTAAAAATAAAAGACACAGATTCTCCTAGTCCTTCCCTATCTTTGTTCCTTCTATTTAAGAAAGAACATAGTGCTTTTAGCAGTGAGTTTTCCATCACTGAAACTCCCAGAACAAGGTGTTTGCTCCTGTGGTGGTGTATTAACATACACCTATCCTGGTCACTCTGACTTTTAGGAAGTCTTTGTGACAGGTTTGTTAACCCCTCGTGTCAAGGAGGTGACAATACTCTTCATGTGCTTGGTCAAAGAAATTCAACTTTATCTGACTATTTTTTCGGTACCCTGTGGTCAACAAAGATGTTAAATGAAATAACGTGAACACATATTTTAACAAAGGCTTCCCCCCGACAAGAAGAGTTATAGGTATAAGCAAATGCTAACTGAGTAAAATATGCAACTCACAATAGTGCTGAGAGGTCCCTCCTCTGCCCTTCTATCTGTACGTCTACAGAGGGGATGAGATGCAAGGAGAAATGACTTAATGAAGTCGTCACAAAACTTCGCCATTTGTTTCCTGAAATTTTAAGGTTTCATCCTATAAATGAACCTCAGGAAAGAACACAGGTACGGACAGCTACCTAGGAACCAAATTCTTAGGTCCTTAAATAAAACAAAGCAAGCGAACAAACAAAAAATAACCTGGTTAGGTTATTTGTGGGAGAGTGTGTTTCCTGTAATATTTACTTTTTATTATACTGGATCTCACATTTTCAAAATCATAAAGCATGACTAAAATAAATAATCGTATTGTGTTTTTAAGACAGAATATTTCAAGTTCTTAAGATGGTAGTGTTAAATAAGGATGTTTGTTTTATAGTGATGAAAAATACAAGATTTGTTGGGGTTTTGTTTTATTTTAGGCCTTTTTTTTTTAAATGAGGGCCCTATGAATCATACATGACCTTATGCTTGCTGTATGATCGAGCCTAGCCTTTAACACCTAATTGTCCTGCTTCTACCTGCAAAGTTGTGGAATTACGGGCATGTGCCCCTGTAGATTATCTTGCAAAGAGGCAAATGTTTACTGGCTATGCCGTTTCTGAGGATAGGCTGCTTGTAAGAGCGTGAACAGAAGGTACTCTGCTAAGGCATATGTGGGTGGAAACTGGACTGGATGGAGGGCATTCATAGTCACCAGGTGGAAAGATTATTCTCTCCTAAATTGTTTCTGCCTTTCAAAAACTTTTCAATATCTTGTATATCTTCCTTGAGGTCTTTTGCTTCTCATGCAGGCCACTCCTTTTCTTCCAAGGAACCATAAATCACGAAGAAGCCATGTCTTGCTATACTAGAATAGGTTCTAAATTCAACCACAAAAATGAAGGTTTTATATATTTTGGTTGTCTTTGGCTTCAAGGGTAAATGCCAATGACTGTTTCCTTTCGAGTAGATGGTTGGACATAGTCTGCCTGGTCCAGGTGCTTACTCTGTCATTCATGATGGTGTCAGACCTCGAGCAACCAAAGGAAAGAGGAAGATGTTTTTCCACTGACGATGATTAAAAAAAGCCCATGCAAGTCACAGGCTCTACCACTAACTGCACTGCCCAACCCCCAGGAGTTCTTCCACGTGCTTTCAATGCAGTTGGATAGAAAACTCCAGTGTCATCTGACTTACCCAAAACACTCATACACAACGAAGGCTTGTCGCTGTCATATGTAAAATGTTAATTTTACATAAGGCATAAGACATTTTTGACATAGTATAAATAAAGTAATGTGTACTATGGTAAAAAAAAAAGGAAAACAATATATGAAAATGTTTATTTAATTACTACTGGGTCCTGTAATAAAGCAGAAATAGTACTATATACTTGGTAACACCAAGTTTGGAGTCTGGGGAGAGAGGCAGTCACTGGGAACTAAAGAACCCACTGACAAAGTCATTCTTGAAAGAAGCAAAGAATGCCAGAGACACAGGTTTTCTCCCTCAGAACTCTGCCCCACAGGATAGAACCAATTAGGAGAGATTTTTAAATTTTGTTTCAAGTGTTTTGGCTCAACATTCCAGTCAAATCAGTTACTGAATGGACTATTGAATTCTACTTGTGGTAGAATATCATCTTACTCAAATGCATGATGTAGACCACTTTGAAGATCAGGTCTCCCAAACAAACTCAACCACTTCTCCACAGGATTTAGACTACAGGGTACTAGGAAACAAGAACAAAAGATCCTATTTCCCACTTCTTTATTTTTGCTAAAGTATTAGGCCAACTTTCCTAAAGTATTTAGCTGTCAACACTCGACAGTATGGAAGGTCATTTACCGAGTTTGTTTGGTAGGAACTGCATACATACTGCGTACATTTCCTGGCAGTGCCTTTCTTTGGAAAGTCAGGTTTTCAGTTGATCATTTTCCTCATTACTCCAAACCACTCTGGACTTTCCCCACCATCATCCAAAGCCTATCAGTCATATCCAGCTCAGAGGCAGACTGCTGCACCTCAGGTCCTTGTCAGGAGAGCTTAGTGGTGGTCTCTTTTATCAACAAGCCATTAAAAAGATAATAAAATGTTTAGATAAGAAAGGCTAAGAAGAAAATAATAGAGTAATGTGATTGCCCGAGGCAGTAGGCGGGGAGTGGTCTAATTAGTTTGGATAATGATGGGGCATCTCTGAGAAGGTGTCATTAGAGCTGGAGCTCAGGATGGGAAGGGGGACAGGAAAGGATCTCACAGAAGAGCAAGGCTGGTGTTGAGAAGGGCCTTACAGTGGAAGTGAATTGGCTGTTTTCAGTAAATGGAAGTGTCTTAGTTAGGGTTTCTATTGCTGTGGAGAGACACCACGATCGTGGCAACTGTTATAACAGAAAACATTTAATTGGGACCGGCTTACAGTTCAGAGGTTTAGTCCATGATTATCATGGTGGGAAGCAGGGCTGCATGCGGGCAGGCAGACACATTGCTGGAGAAGTAGCTGAGAGTTCTTCGTCTGGATGGGCAGGCAGAAGCAAGAGAGAGTGAGCCCAGCTTGAGCTTTTAAAACCCTAAAGCTCATCTCCAGTGACACACTTTCTCCAGAAGACCACACCTACTCTAACAAGGCAACAGTGCGTAGTCCTTTAAAATACTGTCACTCCCCATGAACCTATGGGGCCTTCCATTTTCATTCAAACTACCACAGGAAGGACAATCATTGTGGCTAGTGGAGGAGTACAGAATCACATCTTAACACTTAGAACTGACCCTCACCTATGCCCACAAGCACCGGATTGCTCGTTAGGTGTGTTCTAATTGATGATTATTATAATAGAAGGTAACTTGAATTTGCTGTATGCTGCATAATTGATAGCACTAGCTAAATATCTATTTTCATTTTACTTCAGATTTCATGAAGTTCTTGAGATGTGCACCAAGCTACAAATATTTCATTGTTGTTATCATACATAAGCAAAGGCCCACTTCAAACGGACTCAGGGTTGAAGTCCTCTTACAGATACACAAAGCAGCTCTGGTTCTCCATACACACTCTGCATTGTTGAAACACTGAAACCTTCCTTTCACCCAGATTTGAATGTACTTGTGGCTTTAATATTGAAGGACTTTCCATTGTTCAAAAAAGAAAATAAAAACAGCTCCATTGAATGAAAGACCAAATCATCTCAGTGAGAGCTATATAGCCATGCTACACATTCTGCCTTTGTATTTTAATTGCTAGAAATAAGCCATTGTGAAGAAGTATATTACAGGCTGTCTCAGCCTGTTAACTAAAACCCGTTTGTGTAATGGTGGAAGTGGGGTGCAGGTGCCTGTGCAAGTCTAGAGGCCAGGGGAGGATATCAGATATCCTGGTCTATCACTCTCCACCCTACACTGCTGAGACAGGCTCTCTCCATCAGCCTGAAGCTAGGCTGGTAGCCTAGCCCTAGCTCCTATCTCAGCACCTATGGGACTGGAGTTCCAGGCACACACGTGGCGACACCCAGCCTTTAATGTGAGTGCTAGGATACAAACTCAGCTTCTGATTCTTGTGTAGTAAACATTCTCACCCACTAAGCCATCTCCAGCTCTCAACAAACTCCTTTTGTAGAGAAAGAAAACAAGGTATTTTTGACATTCATTTCCAAAAGTTAGGCTCAACCAATGCTTTTTATTGATTTTTGTCAACCTCTGTATAACAAAGCCTTGATTGGAATTTGGTGGCTTTTCTAATTCAGTCCTTTTCCTTCTTTTTTGTTTTGTTTGTTTTTTTGAGACAGGGTTTCTCTGTGTAGCTTTGGAGCCTGTCCTGGAACTCACTCTGTAGACCTGGCTAGCCATGAACTCACAGAGATCCACCTGCCTCTGCCTCCTAAGTGCTGGGATTGAAAGCATGCGCCACCACCACCCGGCCTTCCATGTTTTTATGTTGATGGACATCTACTGTTGCCTTCTCATTTCTTTGCTAGCTTACTTACCACTTACTTCACCTGGCTGATGAAATCTTTGTTATGAATAGCTTTCAAAATAGCTCGTTTTCTTACTTTGTTTTGAGTACTCATTTATTAAACTTAAGATAAAAATGTGAGGGTTTTATTCTGATTTCTTTTCTGCTGTTCTGCTGAGACACCCACTTGAAAAAAAATCTGTCAATCTGGCCTACTATTTTAGCATTTTATGGCATATTTATAGGTCCTTGTAATCATTCCTTTTTCAACCCACTATTGCAAGAGCTTAAACATGGAGATAGATCTTGTAGTTTTCTTCGCTAAAAACTGGGACACATTTTTTCTAACACGTTGGATAAATTTAATGCTTTATGATTTAGAAAATCACTTTCAGTATATTTACAGTGGATATACATGCACAGCACCAAGTAAATGTGGATGTGCATCCAAGCACAAAGTACACACAGATACATGTGTACAACACAAACTGCACTGTACATGTAGATGTCACGTAAACAACTTGAGTCAAAAGATCATGACAGTTTCATCAAAACTGGATCAGAGGCATGTCAGGAAGGAAGAGTGTTCGGGACTGACATGTGGAGATTTCAAAAGACAACTTAGTTTCTCCTGTGGTGTCGCTGTAGGTCCTGCTGGGTTAGCAGAAGGAAACGGTCCTTCCACACAATCTAACTTCTTCACAGTTAAAGATTCTCCAGTGTCCTTTGCCTTTCAGACTCCACATCTTATGTTGATTCTCTCCACAAAACAGCTGCAAACGACTGTGAAAGCTCTCGGCCGATGCTGTAAGGAAAGCCTGCATCAGTGTGGTGAATGAGAACCTGTGCTGTTGTGTAGACCTCCGTGGCAGGTGTTTGATTGACTGTTCTTGAATCACCGTGGTATCACCAGTGTGGAAAGATGGCAAAAATGATCGTGTTAGCAGGCTACCCAAACACTTCTTTCTGTTGCTTTCCAGCAACTAAGAAACAGCCTACTGATATTTAGCTCTTCCATTTCCAGCGAGGAGCTTAGCTTACTTTCATCTTGATTTTTAAGAGACAATCCAGACCTCATGCCAATCAGTAATAGTTAAAAAAAAAACAATTCAAAAGGTCCATTGCTGATGGGGGTTCTGGTTAACGGAAGCATTTGGGACATGAGTCCTGTCTTAGGTACTTTTATATTCTTGGGATAAGACACCATGACCAAGGAAACTTATAAAGGGAAATGCTTAATTTGGGGTTCACAGTTCAAGAGGGTAGAGCTCATGACCACCATGAGAGGGAACATGGTGACAAGCAGGCAGACATGGCACTGAGCCGTTAGCTGAAGGTTTCCGTCTTTTCCCACAAGCACGAGGCAGAGGAAGCTAAACAGAAATGGCCTGGGCTTTTGAAACCCCAAAGCCCACACCCAGTGACATCTCTTCCAACCAGTCCACACCTCCAAATCCTCCCCAAAGAGTTCCACCGACCAAGGACCCAGTATTTAAAACATAGGAGCCCATGGGGGGCATTCTCACTCAAACTACCAGGAGCCCTGATGTGTTTTCCGTACCAGGACGATCATTAAGAAAGGTGGATGTTTACCTGACATTTCAAAAGTATAGTATTCCACTTAGAAATCCCCCACGCCTGCTCTCACACAGAATGGCTTCATATAGTACTTCTAAGGGAACTCCTTCCTCCTGTCTCCCACTGCCCTCTGATCCTTCGAACACATAGCTTAGTGATTTTTCTCTCTAAGACCCCTTTAAGCTCTCCCACTCCCTCGGCTCGCATAGTCTACACGCTTCATCATGCCTTCCGCAGGTTTTCATGTTTGGTGATATGTCTTCCTAAGTATCTCTTGTGTTCTCCATTCTCTTCACACTAAGATACTGTCAAAAAGTATTCTATGTGCTGCTGTAAGGGATCAATTAGAAAAATCAGTCAAAGAATAAACCATATCATCAACATCTTTTGAGAACTTATCTTTTTCCTGGTGCCAGGGTCTGGTCAGGTTGCTTCTGTGTATTCTTTCATTAATATCCCACACCCCATGAAATCCAGGTGTTTTTCATAAACTCTATTTTACAAATAAAATTATTTTTAAAAAACGTATTTGGAAAAGTTGGGCAACTCACCCAAGGTCACATCTATAGATAGAAACAGTGTTGTAATTTTATCTCTCCAACTCTGAGGCTGATGGGTTTATAGATCTTACTGCTGTCTGGCGCTCTGCCTTGTGAACACTTCCACTTGTTAAATATTCATTTTTAGAACCACATTACTATAAAACTTACAATGTTTAGAAAAAAAATTTCTTTCTCCCCTTGTCCCCCAAGGTGAGGTGAGCCACCACTTCACTGGCTCTCTGGAGATGCTTAGTCTTCATCTGCTCTCTTCCGCCATCCTCGCCTTCACCATGCTGCACTGTGATCATGAGTGTGTCTTTATCGCTGCTCATCTGTGGGCAGTTCTGTTGGTACAGATGCTTATCTCCCCTGACTTTGCCTCCTCGGAGCTAAGCACCAGGCATAGCACCCAGCACGTGCTAAACGGTTGCAGGGTGAGGCAGTTTTAATTATGTCTTGAAGTATGTGGCACTCCCTTTAGTGATGAATTCCTGCTTCTGTGCTGTGTGGGGCTTCAGTCACAGGTCAACCGACACTCAGCGAGATTGCTGGAAAAGAGCGCAGCCAGACTTAAGAAGTGAATGGGCTATCAGAGAACTATTGCCTTCTGACATCATTCTTTTCTCTCCAGCAAACAAAGACATTCTTTCTTTTTTTTTTTATTTTTGAGACAGGGTTTCTCTGTAGTTTTTGGTGCCTGTCCTGAAATTAGCTCTTGTAGACCAGACTGGCCTTGAACTCACAGAGATCTGCCTGCCTCTGCCTTCCGAGTGCTGGGATTAAAGGCGTGAGCCACTGCCGGGCAACAAAGACATTCTTTTACCTGAGAGAGAAAAGATGGAGGAGGAGAAGCAGCACTTTAAAACAATAAAGTAAAATGAAAACCTTCTTTTAAAAAACTGCAGTTCCCATTCCCCATTTTACTCAGGAGTTCTTGTGGACTAGGGGAAAATGTATAGCACTTTCCTATCCAAACAATTAAAATGAGAAGGATTTAATTTTTAAAAAGTTATATCTCAAAAAATAGCAGCCTATTTTTTCTCTATTAATACTTGTTTTTATCTATTTTGCTCATCTATTGTTCCTTTAAAAACATTTTGCAATCATACCAACACTCACAGAATTTCTAGGAGGCCAGAGGATGCAAAAACAGTCCTAAATTTTATCATCTAAATAAAGGAGAGAAATCAACTGATAAGCACAAGGCCACTCAGTGAGTCAGCAAAGGTTCTAGGACTGGAGCTTTGATCTTCTGTCCCCTGATCCAGGGTCCTAGGCATCCAACTGATCCTTATGCCCTGAAAGGTCAGTTGTACAACTGACAAAGCAAACGGTTATTGTCACTGTCTTTATTATAGTTTTCATGTTTAGTAACATTTAAAAACTCAGAAGCACGTGTTTGTTTTTAGTTAGATATTGTTATGTCAAGTAGTACAGATGCGTTTTTATGATCTACATCATCCCTTAAAGAGCTTACATATGTCAAAAGTACCTTATCAATTGAAAAGCACATGAACAGTCACTGTTCTCCATCATTCCACTGAGGAAGAATGCAAACATTTTTAATAAACTGTTTTAGAGAGAACAACACCCTTGAGTAGTAGAATCCCCCATTCATTCTTGGGTGGCATTCAGTACGTGCAAGGTCAGATATAACTCTGAAGATAGTTACAGTGTGAAGTAATGTAATAGTGAACATGACTGAAATACAGGATAGTATTTCTATAAATAACAATCTTGGTCTTCAAAGAACTTCCTGCATCTGTCTAGGAATTTATAGATGAGCCCTGTTGCCTTGTCTTCTGTTATGGACAGAAGTTACTTCAAAGAAGTAAATTTCAAGATAATTAAGGCATCAATTCCTTAGATGTCATTACTTCATCTATAGTGCTGGGAACATGTTATGCCCCTGGCCTCCAAGGTTATTGCACAATTAATGGCATGCAAAAATGGAATAACTGTTAGAGTCACGAGACTAAAAATCCCCCCCATTGTGAAATCTAATGCCCCATCCTTCCATCTCCCACTCCCATCTAAGAAAATGGGCACAGAAACGGAAGCTTCTACGTCTGTGAGCCTCACACAGAAGTCTCTAAACCAAGTCTTGCTCAAGTCGGCTCCACTATTATTCTGTTTGGGGATGTATTATGCTGTTGTTTAGCTATTGGGCAGTTGGGGACATGTGTGTTCTTATCCTTGATAGGCACAAGAGTGATATGCACTAGGGTAGAATACAGAGAACATTAGATAGTGCAGAAGAGGAAGCGACTTGGTGGCAGATGAGAAAAGAGGAAGCACAGGGAGGCATATTTATTATTAGCTAGAACTTTTCATTTGCTAGATTTCTCATTGTTAAATATCCACTGTATATTTAAGTGTATAGAATTACCAATACTCATTCCTTATTTTTAATGGGCTTCTAATCCTAGGACTCTTCTTTAATTCCAGGCAGCTCTTACCCATGGCCACTACAGCTTGCTTTATGTTATGCTCCCACCTGCCATAGTGGGTTGCAGAGCAGGAAGTGAGGAAGTTCATGGGGCTGTTTGGGGTGGCAGGGAATCAGGGAGCTGTTGCTTGGAATGGAGACAACTAAATGTTGAAGATGAATTAAGTATGTCTAACACTGGTTCAGTGAGGAAGGATCAGGAGAGCAGGGTACATGTGGTGGGAGATGAGGGGTAGAATGCAGACAGGAGGAGCTTGAAGATGGTCAGTGGAATCGCTGAATGAGTCCTCTGTACTTTGGAAGCTACTGAAACATTTTGACATTTCAGTTCTTTTCTTGATTTCCACATCTGCAGAAGTAGAACATATCTATTCTCATAAATAACACATAACTACGTGACCACAAATAGACAATTGCAACTTCTGGTTTTCTAAAATGTCACAACTTTTTTAACAAATTCATACTAACTGTACAAAGCATAAAGTTTCAATATGACATTTCTATATATTGATATAACATACTTTGATTATATTCACCCCCACAGCTACCATCACTTCTCCCCCTCTTCTTTCCTTTTTTCATATCTCTGATAGTCCTTCTTCAACCTTCATATCTGTTTCTTCCTAGAGCCTACATGACAGCAAAGACATCATGCAAGTTTGGAGTGGGGGCTTCTTCTGCTTAGCACAGTGATCTCCAGTTCCATCTATTTTCCTTGAAATGATATAACTTAGCTCTTCATTGTGGCTGGATGAATGTCAAATGTATTTCTCTCATTCACAATGATGTCCATCTAGGCTGGAGTCATGACTTGCTATTTTCAGTAGTGCAGTGGTAAACATGGATGTGCAGGCTCCCTTAAGCAAGCTGGCTTTGATTCTTTGGAATATAGACCATTTATTGGAGTCAGTGGGTCACAGGATAGTTATATTTTTAATTTCTGAGGAAGCTCTCCACTGATGGTCGCCGTGCAAAACTAAGTCTGAGCTCACCAGCGGGCATTAGCAACAGTTACTTCTTCTCCTGGTCTTCACAGCACGTATTCACGTTTCCCTGGAGCGACTGTTGCTAGCTTTATGTGAGGATGATAGTCAACTTTACTAGGCGCATACGAATGGGATTTCAAATTGCAAAGCAACCCAAAGTCTTCAGGAATACTTGCCCTTAAACTGCTCATGTGTTGTATTTTTCATTTGTTAGTGGTTTTAACCAAAAATGTAATAGAAGATATTTGTGGGAGTTAAAATACTCCACAGTTCTGAGCTTAGTTTTGGCCCTTATAGGGAACATTACTAAGTTTTCATTGCACTGCTAATTCTTGCCATTTTCTTCATTCAACCAGTATTTACTGCACAGCTATTATTATTTTGTAATGAGCTGAATTGGGTCATTAAAGATCATAATCAGTCTACTAAGAAATATTGTGTCTAATAAGATTGTATAAACATTTAGTGATTTTCAACACAAACAGACACAGGGAACATACTGTTAATATGGTCATTTAATTACTAACTGAACAAAAATCCCATCAGTGAAGCCCTAGGACAATCTTCTGAGGACACTGCCAACTTTAATGTTTATTATGGTGTGCCCTGTACAACTACAGCCTCATTAGGATGCAATGCTAAATACTTAGTCTGGAAATGAAAATAAAACCAGAGTCCCTGGGAAATTTTAGTTTATATCCTAGAGAAGAAGGTTATTGAAGCCGGGTGGTGTTGGCGCACGCCTTTAATCCCAGCACTCGGAAGGCAGAGGCAGGCAGATCTCTGTGAGTTCGAGACCAGCCTGGTCTACAAGAGCTAGTTCCAGGACAGGCTCTAAAGCCACAGAGAAACCTTGTCTCAAAAAACAAAAACAAAAAACAAAAAAAAAAGGTTATCGATATTCATTGAGAAATTAGTATTGTTAGAGTCCCCAAACCAAATCACAGGCTAGAAAAATAGGCTTCCTAGAAAATGTGGAAGGAAAAAAGATATAAAACCAATCCAATTAGATACACCTTTCAGATTTTAGTAAAACAGTTCAGAGAGATAAAATAGTGAGTTCTGAGGTTAGGATCAAACAGACCCTATTCTCCATGTCTTGTAGGTTTATCTTCGCAGTGTCATATATTGCTTGAGCATTTATCCATTAAAACACTTTCTGATTTTCTCAAATGGCTGAATTTTTTAAAACAAATTTGGCCTAAGATCAGAACATGTTTTAAAGATACTTTTTTTCTGAGTAATTATATTCCATCTAGTTTCTTCTATGTTTGACTTTTATCAATAATTTCAGACGAAATGCATCCAAATGTCTGAAAATAAAACAAGTTGTCAAAAACTACTATTATCTAAATTTAGATGTGCTCCCTTTGTCGGCTAGTGCTTATCCTATATTCATCTGGATGTTGGCTTCAGTGAAAGCTCGGATGGAGGGATGGTAGGTGGTTAGAGGGATGGAGGGATGGTTGGAGGGATGGAGGGATGGTAGGTGGTTAGAGGGATGGAGGGATGGAGGGATGGAGGGATGGTAGGTGGTTAGAGGGATGGAGGGATGGAGGGATGGAGGGATGGTAGGTGGTTAGAGGGATGGACAGATAAAGAAGAAAACAAAACACTGTATATGCTGCCCTCTTTTCATTTAAAACATTTTTTCCTTTTGTCAGTGTAATGACGTAGTTTGCCTACAATCTCATGTTCTTCTTCACTCATGTCATATGCAAGTACTGTAATCCACAGACTACACGATGGTAAACCGTACAGCGCTTCGAGGATGTGAGTGACACTGTTCTGGTCTATCGCCACATGGATGTCTGCCGTCAGCTGCTTGCCTTTGGTCTCAGTAGTCCTTGTTAATTCTAACTGCCTCCGTAATATTATACTAAAAAAATAAATCTATGGAACAAATATGTTCACAGAGCTATAAGAAATATCTGAAACATATCAAATTCAAAGAAAAAAAGAGTGAAGTAATGTTGGGTTGGTGGCTTAATTTGTTTCTGGGCTGATCAACTGGGCCATGGAGGCTGACTCCTAAGTTATTCTGCACTGATGGAATTTACTCTAAAGAAAGGATGGATTTACAAGTCAGGGCTTCACCTTGTAATTGCAGGTTTCATGTTCACGTCAGTCATCCACTGTGTTTATAAAGCCAAAGTCAGTGATAAGGTTCAGAATGCATGGCACTATTATCTTCAGTATTATCTTCAGCCTCCTTCCACAGCAGTTTAGATTTCTTCAAATAACAAGATATTATTGCGGGGGCAGGTGTCTCACCAAACTGAACTGGCCTATTCCATAAATATAATGAACTTCCGAGACTGGGAAATTCAGTAATCTCTTTCAAAGTTACTTAAAACTTAAGCTTTCTGTTCCCATCCAAACTGCATTTCTGCTGACATCGAGAAGGTCATGTCATTTCTATGGGTTGATATTTGTTTTATATTTATGTGATTAAACAGCAAACCCCCTTGGTGTTTTCTACTTCTGCTGGTTGTTTCCGGAATACTTTGTATTATATTTTTTATTATTTAAATCTTATGATGAACTACTGAAAACTTGGATGAGCTTCTGAAATAACGTGAAAGGGGAGTTAAGACATGAAAAGTAGAACATCCAAAAGCTTAGAATTTGTAATTTAAGATTCTCCCAGTTTTGTGATATATGCACAGAATCCAGGAAGAGCGCTACCTAATTATAGTTGAACCTAAAATGGACAAAGAGTTGAAACACTAGTCTTCAAAGAATCAGTGTAACAACTGAAATTTTTGAAGGAAAAAGATTTCATAATCACCAATAAGAACAACATGCATCTATTGGACACTTACCATGTGTATGTCTTCATGGTAACCATCTAGAGTAGAAATGATCATTTCATCCATTCCCAGGTGAAGACACAAAATTATGGAAATGTCCATACCTAGTTTAAGGTGGCACACGCAAGAAGTGAGGGAAAGAGAAACTGAATGATAGAGATCTGATGCTCTCTCTTTAACACTACAGTTACTAGAAAGGCAGAGGAATTGCCATCCCACAGAAGGAATAGCTCACTGAGCCACACAACTCTGTCAGATGTTTGAAGCAAGTGAGCATGAATCATCTTGAGGTTTAAGTTATCACTTATTATAGAAACAGCAGTTCTGAAGGAAAATAAGTTAAAATAATAAATACCACATGGAAGAAAACACGCAAAAACAGGACATGGGGCATAGCCTGGGATAATTGACCCTTTGCATGGGGTATGCAATGAACAAGTTCAATGAGGTTTTTACAAGTCGTTACTTTGAAGTGGTCAATGCCTTATCCTAGCATGTTTAGGCCCACAGGAAGATTGTCTTTCCCAGCCTTCACTGAATCTTTTTTTTTTGGGGGGGGGAGGTGGAGTGGGAGGAGTTTGAGACAGGGTTTCACTGTGTAACAGTCCTGACTGTCTTGGAATTCACTGTGTAGACAAGGTTGGCCTTGAACTCTTAAAGATCTGCCTACCTCTGTCTCCCAAGTGTTAGAATTAAAGGTGTGTGCCATCACTTCCTGGCTGCCTCCACCAAATCTTAAGATCATCAACTGATTTACAACAGGAGGTTGGGAAACACTGGTCTTAATAACTAGAAATGTAAGCTTTTGCAATATGGACCTGTTGGGCGAGTTAAGCAACTGACTACATAAATACATTTTGGTCAATGAAGAATTTTGGCCAAGGGTTAGTTATTAAATTCTGCCATAGGACAACTACACATTTCGTTAAGTATGATAATGACATTTTAAAATGAATGCCCAAATCTTTGAAGTTTAGACACACACACTTAAGCACAACTGTCTGGAGTTTCCCTTAGGATGTCTCAGCAAAGAAAATAACGGTAAGGTTATGCAAACACGGCAAAACTTTAAAAATTAATGAGCATTGGCTATTCTATTCTGCTACTTTTGGGTGTGTCAGAATTTCCCATAAACTCGTTTAAAGACTGAAAGGATTAGTTTGGGGCCTAAACAATTTTATAAATAGAGGGCAATTCATTTGGTCTGGGGCAATTTTAGACATCATTCTGTTGAAAGGACTTACAAATCTGTCAAGCATCCTTCCTCAAGATGATTCCATGGTAGGTGTTATACTCTGTGTGTGTGAGCTATGGGTTTGGGATTTTATGCACAGTTACAAAGTGCGCATCAGCACTGTGATGATGTGTCTGAGCCTGCATCTTTTCTCATGGCACGCCTTCCTGGCATTCCCCTTTAGTGGCTCACTGATGGCCTGCTGTGCTACCTACTCATTGAAACCAAGCATTTACTAGAGAGTCGTGTACTGATCCCAATCTTTTGAGTACAGCCTAAGGCCTTTGAAGTATGTGACTACTTGGCAACCTTTACACTGGCATGTGTTTGTCATATAGAAAGACACGCCATTTAATAACATAAATCCCTCACTGTACTTGCTCACTATAAAGTGTATCATATTTTTCTTTCTTGACAAAGAGTTGCCAAAAGAATTCCACAAGTTATTAAAAACCAAGCCCCCTTTAACTTATTATATGACTGTGTTTATGGAAGTACATTTATAGATCCACAGGCTTCTTCCAGAGAAACTGAGGGCAGTTCTCAATGACCAGAAAATAAATGCATCTAGCATCCCCAGAGGTAGACGCCATACTGCCTGCATGTGAGCCACTGATGTCTGACTGGGTCAGGAGGCACACTGGCTTGGCAGAGTGAGTCAGCACACCAGCATGGACTGGCTTCCAGAATCCCCAATACAAGCAGCCCCTCTGTATGAGACTATGTTAGAGTGCATTGGTTTAGACTTAAAGGAATAATCTAAAAGATCTAAGTTTTTATTTAGACAAATATAGATTAGAAGAAATAAATGGGAAAATGAGCAGGCCAGGAGAGAAAACATTGGCTCCAACTCTGAGGCAGAATTGCTGATACTCGGTGCTACCTCTTACAAAGTAGGCACGCCAACCATCACCGGCTTCCTACTGCAGGAAGGCACATTCATAGATGTGAATGCTTTTCAGCTTTGTAGACAGTTTTTTTTTCCTCCCTCTTACATATTGTCCCAGTGGATGTCCGGTTCATAGCCTCTCTCTGATCCTTTGACAAGAATAACCTCCATCTAATATTCTCTCTTTCTCATTAGGCCGAAGTACAAGCAAAACCTGGAAGTCAGTTTGATCATTCCTTTGGCATTCTACAAACATGTTCCACACATCCCTCCACCCCTCAGTTGCCTGCTGTGTGACACACCGTTCTAATTTTCACAGAAGAAATTGTAATTAGAATAATAAGCATTGTGAATATCTTTGCTACTGTTAAAATTACTATGAAATATTGCAATATTTTGAGACCGAACATGTTTCTACTACTGCAGGTGGATTTGAGAGGGAGCATGATGTATAGTTTCAAAGTTGAAAGACTCAAAAGTAATAAATTTTATATATCAGCAATCATATTTCCTTTTTATATTTGAAAAATAATTACAGCTAAAGAAAAAGCTTTTATATATATATATATATATATATGTATATATAATATGTAAAACATATAAGTGAGCATCTTGTGTTATACAACCAGATGGGTTCTATGTAGAAATAAGACAATAATACAATACAGTTCAAGACTCATCTCTCAAAACAAGATAAAGACTAAGGAATAAAAATGAACACATGTTAAATACTGGATTTCCCGTCTTAATGGGAAAGCCAGTAACATTGCAGGCAATTCAAAGGACAACCCATAAAATGGGCCTATTTGTAGGTGGAGACCATTGCGGTGAATTTGCAGGTGGAAGCACATTTTTCTACTGCTGAGGAAAGTCAATCCAATGTCTACTGGACAGAGTTTGCATAGGTAAGAATGTATTTACTTGTAGGCCAGAATAATTTTGCATTGTTATTAGCTGGGCAAAGAACAGAATTATAAATCGGCTCCTCCAGAATCTGAATCCTGTGAGCTACAGCAGCACACTCTGGTTTCAAGTATAAATGCCTTTTAACTAGCTGTACTAAATCCCTAAGTACACAGCATGTACTTAGAGACTCCCTACTGTGGGACATTCAAAGTCCAGGCCCCTCAGGCTGACAGTCACAGGTTAGCTTTTCAGTTAACCCCTTTCCAGCATTTTTATTGTCTAGCCTAGGACCCACATGCCCTACTTAATTTCGCTAAAATGAATGACATATTCCCAAATTCTGATACTCTATCAAGCCATTCATAAATTGTCATCTCTTCCCAGATGCTGTGATGTGCTTTATCAGCTCTAGCTAGGAAGTCCTGTCCCAATTGGATAAGATGTTTCTAATTAGTTGGGTTTGATGATGGAATACCTAGGACTGTGTTTTTGGCTTTGTCTTTGGATGGATTGCTAAAGAAACTCAGTCAAAAACACTGACAGAGAGGGAGTTGAAGGTAACATAAATAGGATTTACGAGTCCACATTGTAATGGTGGTTAGTTTAAAACTGACTTCCTAAATATTCAGAACAGTTCCTTTTTCTAGGGTCATCCTTTGGTTAATTACAAGGAGAGCTTCATCCCAACAGGGGCTTCAAAGTCTTGAGAATGTGGAGGGAGGCAAACAGGGACGTAACTAGGATATTTTATATACCCAGCATGGTTTAAGGTGAGTTTCAAAGTATGGCAACTTGTCTCGGCTTGAACAGGATGTTTATGTGATTGCTCAAGATTCTTAAAATAAGATGGGGGTTTTAAGGTAGTATTCAAAGATGTCCAGAGTGCTCTTTGATTGATGCTTTATCCTGAGAGTTGATACCTTCAGAATGTTCCTAGATGATCCAAAAGGCAGGAAAGTAGTAGAGCCATATTAATGTAGACACCTACAGTGGTTCCCATTCTCAAAGACCAGAACATAAAGGAACAGAACAATGTATTGCGAGACATTGGCAAGGCAGTCCACAGCCACTGTGGACTGAGCGGGTAATAACCTTTCTGCCATCCTCACAGGCAGGGATGCCATGGTTGTGAATCTCTTTCCTTAGTCTCCTTCTAGTATGCCAAGAAAAGGCACTGGGGTTAGCACACCCCTGTGTCCTTTATCTGTTACAGTACTAATACCCCTGGAACCCACATGTTGACTTTCATATGTATGTTACAAGCAACATCAAACTGTGGAGAAATGGCAATCACATTACTGTTATTACTGGGTGTGGCACACAAAAATATGAAGTCATACATTTCCTTTAGATCTATTTTAGGTTTCCATGTCATAGTTTGAATCCCTGTGCATTTGGTTGGCTCAGGTCTTAAACGTGTGGATGCTAATTGCTGATGGACTAATTCTCTTCTGTTCTGATGATGGTTTCATCAAAGTGCTAGCCTCATATTCTGTTGACGAACTGATCACTGAGTTGTCTGATGGGAGGTAGGAGTTTTTGGAGGAAGTAGGTTACTGGGATGTGTCTTATTTCCCTCTCTCCTTCTTCCCCTCTTCCGCTCCCCCTCCTCCTCTCTCATCTTTCCTCCCCTCCCCCTTGCCTGTCTCCTTCCTTCCTTTCATCTTCCTCCTCCTCCTTTCATTTCCAATCAACCAGGAACCAAAATCTGAAAATTGAAGCCAAATAAACGTTTTCTTTGTTTTTCGTGTACTTTTTCTTTTCACAACAACAGGAAGCTGAAACAAATAATGCTCACTGGGATCTTAAGTGTGGGTGGCCAGACCTTGGGATAGAGCTCTTATATGTTTGTTATTAATTTTTCAGAATAAGCATAGCAACAGTTTTCACCATGGCAGGTCAAATGTACTTTATTTTTGCTGATTCTCTTCCGGACTTCTTTCCCTATTCCCAACTCCACCCCTGCCGCTCTCTTTCTTCTCCCATTAACCACCCTCCTTCTGCATGTAACCTGTATTGGGTTCTTTTTAATTTTATTCAAAACTCATGGTTGGATCTTTTTGGGTGAAAGTAATTAGTGTAACACCTTTAAAACACATAACCCTCTGTCTAAAAATAGCATACACACTCACATACGTACAGCACACACACACACTCACACATACAAACACATACACCATACACACACACTCCCGTGTACACACTCATACACACACACACACACACAGAGAGAGAGAGAGAGAGAGAGAGAGAGAGAGAGAGAGAGAGAGAGAGAGAAACTGAATAGCAAGTAAGCTTTACTTTGAGAAAAGAATTCAAGCTATAACATTTTATGTCACAATCATGTATTACTTTGCAAATCAATTTTCTGAAGCCTGTTAAAATGGATATATTAAAGTTACATCTGCTAAAACAAATTTAATCTTTTGAAGTTCAAATTCTACCCTGAGAAAATGTTTAAACACAAATTCTTAAAGAAATGGTTTTTAAAATGTTAACCAAATACACACCATATTTGAACATAATATTTGCAAGAATACCCAACCTACTTTTACAAGTTGCCAAACCAAACTAAAATATATGCATAAAATAAAGCTAAATCTACTTAGCCTTAATCATGACAAGTTACTATAAGCTTTCTGTGAAATTGCAAAGATTAAATTCATTCCAAATTTCATTAACGTTTTAAGAAAACGTGTTCATGGACAGCAATACAACTTTAGAGCTATTAAATACATGCTATCATAACAATAATGCTCACATGCAACGTTGGTTACTGGCTAAAGAAGCATCATCCTGCAAGCCACTTCACACGCAGCTCTCTTCTCCCTTTAACATATGGGCATAAATCACACCTCCTTTCTCAGTCCCCGATTCCTCGGTGCTAATTGCAGCCAAGTTCAACTGGTGTAAAGAGGACTTCAGAGATGGGATGTCTTAAATGGAACCACAAAGCTATTAGGGAAAATATACTTGAGGCTGAAAGAACAAGCACAGACAGACACGTTTTAAACTAGCAGCAGTCTGCTCCCCTCCCCATCCCTGTGAAGTGAGTACCAGGGCCAGCAGAAGAAGGCTCTCTATGCGTGGAACACATCAAGTGCAAGTGTTAAGGATGTTAGATAATGTGACCAGATGCAGGATAAAATAAGCCTTTCTTAAAACATGTTATAAAAGTTCCCCAGGGACATGGTATATTTAAGAGAAGATTTAATCTTTTCCAATGTCTCCTCAACCAGTATTTTCAATGTGGGCTCTACTGACCTTGGAATCTGGACATTGAAGGGACATCTTGAGCATTGTGACATTGTTGGTAGCATCCTTGGCCTCAACCTAGTGTATTCCTTGCTTTAGCAGACATTGTCAAATTATCCCTATGGGTAGGGTTGCCAGATCTAATAAGTAAAATGAGAGGACACCTAAGTAAATCTGAAGCCCAGACAAACAGCAAGTGACACTTTTGGCATAGATATAACCCATATAAATGCCATTTATCTGAAATATACCTTTAGCTGAGTCGCATGACCATCCAGGAACCCTACTTGGGTAAAGAGTGAAATATTGTACCTGAAAACCCCATGTGTTATGTGTGTCAATCAGTTCAAAGAGAACACAAGGGGACACTTGACTGACCCGCCACATGCCATCTCCTTCAGGGATTTCCAGGAAGCCTCCTGGTTGCACAGGGCAGCTCTATGACCTTCTTCACAGAGACAGTGTGCGTTATACTTGAATCAATGTGTGAAAAACACTTAGTGCAAAGGCTTGCATAGGAAACCATTCATCTTCTTTGCTTTATCCAGCGATTCTTCGGGAGATATTGTCAAGATATTTATTCTTCTCTGGAGTACAGTTTCATGAACAAGACAGGAAGCTACAGTGGACCCAGCAGGAAGCCTGTAGTAACTCTAAAACGTGTCTGTGCGTTGACATCAGCTGAGACATTTCCTACTGGCTCTCCGTATCCAACAACAGACACGTCTTCATTTCATGGGTCTGGGTGTGGCCTGACTGTGGGGGTTTTTAAAACTTGTCAGGAGTCCAAGAATATGGAGCAAAGGCTGAGCAGTCGGAGCAGAAGATGTCACATAACAGGGGGGCAGAGAAGGGCGTCAGCTTCCTTCTTTCCAACTCGGGGGCTGTAGGAAGCATCTGGGCCAAATGCAGGGAGCAGAAACAATTATTTCTTCCAGTCACTCAACAAATACATATCTGAGTGCCAGGCCATATTCTCAATAGGAGGGAAAATCTCTGCTCTCATTACAATCCTATAGAAAGACAGGAAATAAACAGGAGGTATTTTAGTCTAATTTGAAAGTCTAAAGCTAAGAGAAGTTAGCACCAGCCCTGATCAAGCTCTTCAAAGAAGGTCATGAGAAAGGGAAATGCGAAGAAAATAATGCGATTGGACAAAATCTTTGCTGAACTATGCACTTAAAACTAACATAAGCAAGAATGGCATATGGTCAGGTATAAATCATCAATAAATGATGGCAGAAAACTCTTCAGTGAGTGTCAGAAGGCCACAACCTCTTGTGAGGCTGTAACTATGTAGCAGGAACTCACTAGTGGGAAATTCACACACTAACACTGGTCAGGCAGGACAGGGAAGAATCTCTTTTGGGGAAGCTGTACATTGTTTACAGGTTATTAGAAGGTCGAAGTTTAATTCCCATGAGCTCTCTTCTTCTAGTCCCCAACAAGGAACTGAATGAAGAAGAGAAGAGCTAGGCTGTAGCGATACATAGGCTAAGATTGATGAGGATGTGCATCCAGGATGCCCACAGCTTTATATGAATGTCAACTCCTTGGTACAGGAAACTTAGTTACTGAGAAATTTCACGTGTGGCCACAGAACCATAGACCTTTTGGTAATACATCAGAGGAATTACGATATATTTGGAAAACATATACTGTACCTTATAACAAACACACAAACATATATATATATATATAATATATATATAGTGTGTGTGTATATACATATCTTGTTAGACGTTTCTGTTGTATTCAAATCTCAACTTGCTAAATTTGCAGTTTCTGAGAGTAGCTGAGTGATAGGTGGTTCTCTAAGGATATGGTTTGGAATCTAGGTTCACATATTGGCTCCTTTGCTGCTTCACCTTCTTTCTCCTCTTTCCCCTCCTCCTCCTCCTGATTGAGACAAAGTCTCAGTATGGAATTTAGGCTGGCTTCACCAATGCAGGCCTCATAATCCACCTGCCTCAGCATCCAAGTACTGGAACTGTAGGTATGTACCACTACATGTGCTTGTAGACCCCTGTCACTTGTGGCATGTGGCACAGCCATGCTTGGTAGCTGGCATAGTACACCACCATGCTCATCAGTAAGAGCAGTTGAGAGAAAGGAGTGGAGGCCGCCATCTTGAGCTCTTCTGTGAAGGGCCTGGCAACACCACACATTATCTTGCAATCCATCCGAGAGGAAGAGATCAGTCTCTTGAGAACCTCAGACCAAAAGGAATCTGAAAAACACAGTCTTGGTATGTCCTGAAGAAGATAAATCAGTCTCCATCTGGATGATGGAAACTCTTGGAGACAACTCTAGCTGGACAGACAGAGTGTGTTAGCTTCTTTCCCTGTTGCTGGGATGAACTGTGCAATACCCTGACAATGGGAACTCAAGGGAGAAAGTGCTTATTTTCACTTAGAGTTCGGGAGAGATGCAGTCCATCAGTCTGGGGAAACATGGTGACAGGCATGGATGTTGGAGCACAAGGCTGGTTAGTCACAGGGCATCCACACTCAGGAAGCAGGGAGAGAACAGGAAGTGGGACAGTGCTCTAACCCTTCAAACTCACCCCCCAGTGACCTGCTTCCTCCAGTGAGGCTTCACCTCGTTAAGGTTCTAGAGTCTTCTAAAACAGCTTCACTAGCTGGAGACCAGAAACCCGCTAGCTTATGGGCAATAGTGCACATTCAAACCAAAACATAAACTTTCGGAAAATGGTGTTGAATTGAAATGGAAGGGATATGGAAACATGTAGGCTTGAAATAATCTGTGGGGAGGAAAACAGTGATTATTTACACTCCAGACCTTAATTTTTTCTGCATGGTAGGAAGACATTGAGCAACTCTGCAGCACTGTTCAAAAATAAAGCCCGCCCATTGATGTGGGATATTCTTCTGTATATATGCTATTCTTATTGGTTAATGGATATAGCTACTTTGGCCTATGGAAGGGCAGGATATAGTCAGGTTGGAAGAGATATAGAGAAAGAATGGGCGGAGTCAAGGAGATGCCATGTAACTGCCAAAGTAACATTTTTGCACCGGCAAGCCACAGCCTACTGCCAATACAATGATAAGTAGAAATGGGTTAAGATGTAAGAACTAGCTAGAAATACACCTATATCATTGGCCAAACAGTGTTGTAATAATTTGGGTCTGGGCGGCCAGGAAATGAATGAGCAGTCTCAGCTACACATCATCTAGTGGACTGATCCTTCTTTAAAGTATTCAACGCAAGGAGATCATTGTCAACCTCTGAAGTAGTTTTTTTTTTTATCTTGTTTCTTATAACTCCCCTCCCATCTGATTAAATATCTACCACAACAATAGGGGCAGATTCAATCTAATGGGACATTAAAATGGCATTATGGATGGAGTAATTTCAAAGTGATCTCAGCAAGCTAGAATGAATAAGTCAACAAAGTTTTTCTGAAACAAAGCAAAGATTTTCAGTGTTTGAGGTAATAAGTTCTTCTGCAACTTACTTGCTGTCTCTGTCCTGAGGCCCCACAGCAGCCATGGACGACACATAAATAACTGGACACTGTTGTGTTACAATACTATGCAATTTACAATAACTACTGAAGACCAGACTGCATCCATAGGGCATGGCTTTCCATCTCTTGGCTCAGAGCAACAGCTAAAGCCAGAAGATAATACATCTAAATATATTCAGTACAAAAACATAAGGTGCCTAACACCATCCATAATATCTATCATGCCCTTTCTTTTCATATATAAACTCCCAAATAGGTATTATCTGCTCTTGTTTTACATAAAAGTTAATCTCCAGTCAACCAGTCCACCAAAAACAGTTGCAGCTGAATCTCACAGTTGGATAACCATGGTCCTCCTGGTACTTCAGCAGTGTTTGGGTGGACTGGGAGAGGAGCAACTAATGCCTGAGTAAAATGCAGATGGAAATTTGATGTAGGAACATTCCTGTGGGGAAGGCCTGAATTCTCTGCTCTACTCAAATCCCAATGGGAGATGCCCTACACTTATTTCCCAGGCCCTGTCTACTAGACAGACAGGCAGGAGGTTAAGGCTTCCGCTAATACAGGGAAGCCCTTAGGCTTCTACTCTGGACCCAACCTCCCTGCCCCCCCAAAAAAGATTGAGACTTTGTAGTTCTGAAAGGCAATTCCTTTAAACCCTTTCTGGTATAGCTTTAGATGAAGCAAATATGTGAAATCTAAACGGTGAATTTTGTAAACAAACATGTTTAATAACTTCATATTTTCTGATTGTAAAGCTAATTATTGAGAGGATTGGGGCGGTTTGAAACTAAAATCTTACCATGTAAATCACAGATAACTGATACATTTCTTCAGCGTTAGTGCCTCTCCATTCTACCCTTCTTACTTTGCTTCGTCGTTTTGTTCCTGGTTATGTTGCATACAGAAAATCCTTATCGGCACACATGAGAGTCCAATTTCTGTCTTGCAATCTCAGAATATTCTTCAAAATACAGAAATGGTGGAAGGTGCCTGAAAAAAATGTGTTAGCCTGGCAATATCACTCATGTTGTCCTCGGTGTATATCAGTCTTGCATAGGATTTAATAATGCAAACTAAACATTGCTAAAAACCTTCTGGGTAAGCTAGATTTCAGTTACAGTATCAAATGGAGTCCTAAACCTCAGTGACTTGCTATATAATAAGTCTTAATTTCTTAATGAATGTCTTGATTATATGCTTAGTCCTACAAAATGACTCAGGGATCTAGGCTCATGATCCATTACCTTGCTTCTGTAGCATCACCCTCTGACACATGTTCTCTTTTGGGTACTGAGGCAGGGGCAGCGGTATTCTGAAGCAGTGGTTCTCAACCTGTGGGTCATGGCCCCCCTGGAGTCTCATATCAGATATCCTGTGTGTCAGGTATTTACAGTATAATTCACAACAGTAGCAAAATTGCAGTTATGAGGTAGCAATGAAATAATTTTATGGTGGGGGGAGTCACCATAACACAACTGTATTAGAGGGTCACAGCATTAGAAATGTTGAGAGCCACCACTCTGGAATAAAATCATGGGTTTTCACACATGCATATAAGGCATATATGTAATTTCTGCTCAGTTACTGCCAGAATTAGTTTTATAATTTAGTGTATTATTGAAATGAAGATGTGAAATCACTTGGAAGAACTGTGATGTAACATCTTAAGCTTGGCTAATAGTCTAAAAAGTACAGACTCATGAGTTCTCACTCTATCAGCCTAGGATTGGTGTGTCTGTGGATAGCTGGGGAATTTGCTCTTTAAAAAGTCCCACAGCTGATTCTCATTATCAACAGGAAGTCCTGTGAACTAGTGTTTTTAATGCAGAGAAAATGAAGAGTTTAAGCTTACTGTGTCTGCAGTATTGGCTGGACTAAAGAGGAGGGGATCTAGAAGCTGCAAAGTTTACTTTATATGGTGTTTAGTGAGAAGACGCGCACACGTGTGTGTTCACATATCCTGCTGCGTGTTAGCAGGGCTAGCTCAAATGCAGTGTCCTAACAATATTTTAATTTCTCTGTATATTTTAAGATTCTCATTCCCACCCCTTCCTTCCTGATCCCTAGGCAACTAAGCAAACAAGTATAAAGTGACGGCCAAACAGTCCTTGTCCAGTTCAATCAGTAATTGCCACCGGGGTTAACACCTGAGTGCCTTGGCAACAGATGGGATGGGTGTCGGCACCTTGCTTGCTTCTCTCATGGGGTGGCCAAAGAGTCAGGGCTACCTGTACGTGCCTTAGAGTAGCACAGTCTGCGACTTTGAATGTGGTGCATTGCTGTCTCTGCTCTCTTCTGGGGAGACTGAGAAGTAAAACAAAGTCTAGACTAGCGGAAAGCGGCCAGTGCCTGATTCGTTGTGCAATCACAGTTCTCTAGGCACAGCTAGATCATTGAAGGATGCCTGTCCAGGTTTGGGGTGCTTTTCCTGGATGCTGACATTTACAATGCCTTGACCCGACACTGTTAGCACGGTTCTCAAGTGGTGTGGTGGGGAGCCTTAGGAAGGGAGACAGTTCTGTCAATGTACAGTCCTGTCAGCTTGCTGCCGGTGCATCCCGGCTGGGCCTCATGTTGATGTAATGTTGATCTTGCGATTCTGCACTCATCCTGAGAGAGATGGACAGGCTTAAAGGCAGGCTCTTGTTTCTTTGTAACACTCCAGTGTGTCTAAGGCTGAGATACCACAAGATTCAGAATCCACCCATCTCCATGACTGCTTTCCCTGTCAGGGAAGCAGGGAGGGAGGGCTTCACTCCTACAGTGGGAATTTAGAAACTTGGATTTCTGCATAAAAGCATGTAATAATTGGCAACAGAGTTAGGGTCTCCCCAAATTATAGCTGCCCTTTCTTTTACACTTCTCATTCTGTTTTTCTATTCTTCATCTAAAAAAAAAAAATACAAATTCAAAGACAGGGAAATTATTTTTAATAATTCTAACCTAGAGAATCTCTAAATATAATTAAATATATAACTTTAAAATGTCTAAGTGTCTGAGATTAACATTAAAATGAGGTATTTAATACATTACAAATGCTTTCCTAATCCTTTTAAGAAGAATATGAATATTTTATTAATAAATAGAATAAGTCAAAGTAGTATGTAAAGACCTATCATAGAGTTGAAAGCAGAAAAAATGAAACAAGAGTCACAGAAAGGGTCCCAAGGATCCAGAGGCTGGGAGTGCACTGTGGCTGGGAGCAGCAGAAAAGGTCCCAAGGATCCAGAGGCTGGGAGCGCACTGTGGCTGGGAATGCAGTTCCCTGCCAGACACACTCTCTACTGCAACCACAAAGAATCAGGCAGAAACCTGTGCTGGAAGGAGAATTAGAATGTTTCATTGTAATTGGAATTAGAATTGCCTCCACAATATAAGATTATTCCCTGGAGATTCTGATAGCCCTGTTCCCAAACTGCTTTGTTGGGTTCTCACAATTGCAGGCAGATATCATAATACTCTTGGCATTCACTCAAGGAGTTGAGTGAAATTGACCCAGAAGCCCCAGAAGCTGCCTCATTCCAGGGATGGTGTCTTTAAGGCTGTCATTATGTAACTGTAATTATTACCTTCAGTAGGATGTAAAATAATTCTATGTTTAAGTTGATGTGAATTATTGTGACCTGGGTTTTAATTATAATTCTTAATGATGGTATGGCTAGGTCCTCATTTTGCTGTACTGACATGGAAGTGGCTTTCTGATAAGTGTGGGAACTAACTTTTTAATATTTGGAATTAAGAAAAAACAGTTACTTGATGTATAGTAGGGATGATGATGATTATAAATACAGGGCAATGCTGTTGGGTCCATCCCTCCTCTACTGAAAGATCATATGAAGGTTTTAGTGTTGTAATCAGTTGAATATGTTATCATCTTCCTGTCTGGTACTCTGATACACTGGAATGCTCCTAATTTGGAAGTGTAGCCTTTTTGTGGACAGAGAGGCACTAAGGCTTTGAATTTCAAAAGGGGGGGGAGAGTTGTTAGAAAAAGAAAAGAACAGTTAAAGTCCTGGGTAGCCAGAGTCTGGCCCTGTGCCAAGTTAGGCTGTAGGCTAACTGACAGATCTTGATGTACTGATTGTGTAAGAGATGCATTCCCTGTTTCTTAACACTTTTGAAACTTCTTTGCTTAGTGTCAGGTTCATTAAGTCTGTTGCTGTTTCTGCTTCTCCGTTTAGAAATGGAGTGCTGACATTTCTATGCCCTAATAGTTGCCAGGTAGATGCTCTAACGTAGTCTGACTTCTTGAGGATCCAGGTGTTTATTGCTGTTTATTGATGTGGCTAGCCTTTTAATCAGGATATGAATTGCATTTTACCATTTTGTGTGAAGATTTGCCATCAGATGCCCACTACTCAGGTACTTCAGTTTGAGAAAAAGTTCTGGATTTCCTGCTTTCAGGTAAAATCGCAGCTCTCCAAGATCCAATAATTTCATTGGCATTAGAAAGTATTTTGACAAAAGTAATGCACACAGTGGTGAATCTATCTCTAATAGTTGCAATGAGCCAGGAAGAATGCCGGGAAAGAGTTATTAATAGAAAAGTCACGTGATGTCAGATTTACAAAAAAATAAGACGTGAGCTTGAACTGGGAGAGCTTGGCACAGTGGGACTGACTGATCTGGGTGGGGGCTGGGAAGGGATCACAGAGACAATAGTAACCAGGACTTCAACAGCCGCAGCAAACTTTCCAACTGGACAAGAGTTTCCTTAATACGGAAATAACCCAGTAGGAAAATTTGAAAAGCACAAACTGATATATTTTGGAAATATAGTTCTGGTTGTTTTTAAATGATTGAATGTATCACTTTTGGGTATAATAATAAAATCAGGGTGATTTTTCCAGTTTTCTTGTCTTTTTTTTTTTTCAAGTTTCTACTTTCAGCAAAAATTGTCTTACTTGGTGGACTAGGGGATTTGGCTCAGTAGTAAAGCATTTGCTAACATGAACTACAGACACAGGATTTGATCTGCAGACATCTGTTAAAAAAAAAAGGATTATTTGAAACTTTCATGTTTAAAGGTAAGTTAGTTACTGGTCTTATTTTAAACAATAGATACTGCAATTGTTTCCAAAATCAAAAGAACAACCGGTCCACAGAGTAAGGGTGTCAGAGGAGACTTTCTTTAAACTCTTGGGATCTAAGGGAACTGTTCTTTAATTAGCTAATAATGTCAGTACATGCACGCACACAGCTCCAACCAATGAGCAAAGTGCTTTTCTGAAGTTTTTCACATCATAACTTTTGGTAAATAAATGTCATGGAATTGAATACTCTTGGAACTCACAAAACAGCTTTGTTTAATAGATTACAATGAATTCAATTTCAAAACCAGGACAACAATGAACTTTCTCTAACATGCGTTAGTATAAAAAGGCTTTGATATAAATAAATTTAAGTAAGACAATGTGTTGGAAGAGAGGGCTGCTTGTTCATCCTGGCCACTCAGCTAGCTAGACCCAAAATAATCACACGGAAACTGTATTATTTAAATCACTGCTTGGCCCATTAGCTCTAGCTTCTTATTGGCTAACTGTTACATCTTAATTTAACCCATTTCCATTAATCTGTATATCACCATGAGGTTGTGGCCTACCAGCAAAGTTTCAGCACGTCTATCTCTGGTGGCTCCATGGCATCTCTCTGACTCCGCCCTTCTTCCTCCCAGCAGACAGCCTAGCTTTCCCCCGTAGTTCTGTTCTTCCCTGCCATTGGCTCAAAGCAGTTCTTTATTGATTAACCAATAAAAGCAGCACACAGACAGAAGGACCTCCCGCACCAACAATGGATACAATAAATGTCCATTTGTGCTTCAAGATGAAAGGATACATATATCTACATGCACACATACTCTCACCAGTGCACACATATATGTGTGTACTACAAAAGAAACCACGGAGCCTTGATTTTGCAAAGAGGTGAAAAATCACCATTATATGGCTTTTTATACTCCCTGAACTTTTATTTCATCATGTGTATATATTTTCCCTTTTCTTTTAAAAAGCTAGTGAAAAAAATTATTTCAATGAGACAAGACATCACTAAGGAAAAGGCAGAGTACTACTCCTTTTCTAAGAACAAAATACGGCAGTTTTGTTTGAGACTTAAGGTAAGAGGTAAAACTAAGGTAAAACTTACTGTCTGATTGATGAAAACATGTATTACATTTTCACAACTTTTTCCTGATTGGAAATTCTACATGTGTGTCAGAATTATTTTTAAATTGGATCCACAGAATACCAACATAATGTCTTCTGTATTAGTTTCTTTTTTTTTAGTAAAGATTTTATTTCTATTTATATATGTGTGAGTGTGAGTGTGTGTGTTGTGTTGTGTGCTGCATGTATGTAGGTACCCTTGGAGACCAGAAGGGGGTGTCGAATTAACTGGAACTGTAGATAAGGATGGTTATGCGATGACCAGTGTGGGTTCTGGGAGCCAAATTTGGGTCCTCTGGAAGAGAAGCAAGCTTTGTTAACTGCTGAGACATCTCTCCAGACTCCGTATTAGCTTCCCATACAATTATTTCTTACATTGAGCAAGATAATAATCGTTATAATAAAAGTTATAAAAGAACTCACATTCTAAGGTACTAATATAGTTCAGGCAGGCATCTAGGCACAGGGAAGGCATATGTGTGGTGTGCACGTTTTTGTGTGTGTGTGTTCACACACGTGTAATAGGGTGGAAATTTTTCCTTTGGAGCTGTACACTATTTTTATTTAAAGACAGGGTCTCTCACTTGAACCTGGGACTCCTCAGTTAGGTTAAACTCGCTGGCTAGCAAGCCCCTGTCAATGAAAGCACTGGGGTTAAATGTGTGTGTCACTGTGGCCAGCTCTTTACATGGATGGTGAGGACTGAACCGAGTTCTTCATGTTGACACAGCACACACTTCACCACGGAGCTATCTCCCCACCCATGGCTCCTGCTTTCTTGTTAAATCTTCTCAACCTTTCTATTGTCATAGGTACGGAGTCCACGGGACTTAGAGGTTCAGTCAGTTGCTTCCCATTACACCACTCACTAGCAGTGGGAAAGACAGAACCTAAGGCAGGTCTTGGGGCCCATGTTCTTAATAATGAGGCTGAGCCGAGCCATATATACGATGTTCCAGTGACCTAAACTGGGAAGATTACCCCTGGAGAGAAAGGATGGACTGCACCCTGTGCAGTAAGAACTGGTGGTTAAGAAATACAGCTTTTTATCTGAAATTATTTATTTATTTATTTATTTATTTATTTATTTATTTATTTATTTATTTATTATAGATGCAATATTCTGTCTGTGTATATGCCTGCAGGTCAGAAGAGGGCACCAGACCCCATTACACCCATTATAGATGGTTGTGAGCCACCATGTAGTTGCTGGGAATTGAACTCAGGACCTTTGGAAGAGCAGGCAATGCTCTTAACCTCTGAGCCATCTCTCCAGCCCTCTGAAATATTTTTTAACCAGACCCGAGTAACAGTAATTTATTTAATATTGCATCATCTCATAACTTCTGAGAAAACAGAATAGACTCCTTGAAATATTTTTAATTTACAAAAACATTCTAATGACCTATGCATACATACTCTACAGCAATGAAAGTTCAGCCTTTCCCTGTAACCTAAGTTTACTCCTGTCATAAAGCAACAAGTTACCTTTCTTTCCCCACTTTTTCTCACTTAGATACAGGGGGTTGAACTGAGGGCCTCCTACATTGCACAAACACTGTACCATTGAGCCATTCCTTTATATACATGTATGTCTCTCCTCCCTCTCTCCTTTGCTTTCTCTGTCTTTGTCTCTCTCTCCTCTGTCTGTGTGTCTGTTTCTCTCTCTCTTCCTCTCACTGTGTGTGTCTGTTTCTCCCTTTCTCTCCTCTTTCTCCCTCTCTCTATCTCTCTTCTTCCCTCCCTCCCTGTCTTTCTGTTTGTCTGTTTCTACCCCTCCCCCGTGTGTGTGTGTGTGTGTGTGTGTGTGTGTGTGTGTGTGTGTGTGTGTGTGTGTGTATTGAGTTGTAGTTCCAACAATGGTCCAATCTGGCTTTGAATTCATTCTGTAAGACAGACTTTTAACTTTCCACCTTCCTGCCCAAGCCTAAGATTACAGTCTTGAACTCCGAGGGGTTGGGCTAGCTCCTATTTTCTTACATGTGCTAACAAAACTGTATATGTGGATTCATATACTTTGTTCCATTCTCAAAAATGGTATTCTGAACCTTACTTTCCTCCATATATATATGTAAATATATATATTTGTTTATATATATCCAGGACATTTTTACTAACCATACCAAGAAATCTTTTCTTCCCTTTCAATAAGTACTATTGTAGCCCAGGCTGGCCTCAGCATTCCTCCTGCCTCAGTTTCCTGAGTGTTGGTGTAACAGGTACATGCTACTGTGTCCAGCAAGAACAAATAGTTTTTAATTTTTGAATACATAAACATCTTATTTATTTGCTCATTGCCATTTAACGTGTTTTCAATGGCTATAGGAAACTGTCATTTCAGACATAAATAGGGCCTATCCTAAGAAGTGTGCCTGTGGAATTCAAGTGTGGATGCTTTAAAAATGAGCAGAGATTCTGCCCAAATGCCCTCTGCAGGAAGAACCACTCTAATCTCACACATCTGCTGTCTACAGAATCAGCAGTTTCCACTCAATGTCACCAAAATGTTATTAAATGTTTTTTTGTTTTTGTTTTGTTTTTTTTTTTTGCTCCATTATTCTAACAGAAGAAACTAGTATTTATTGGCAGCTAACTGCATTTCACTGATGTGAAGTAAGGGGCTTTTCTTAGGTTATGTGAAGCTTCTGCTGTCACTTTTAAGTCTTGTCAAACCCAAGACTGTGAAGACTTTCTGCACATCCCATGCTCCTCTTAGAGTTTGATGGTTTTAGCTTTTCCAGTTGTTTCTTTGAGCCATGTTGAGTTAACGTGTGTTTGGTATGAGAGAGGAATCTAACCTCTTTCTTTGGCATGTGGCTACCAATTGTTCCAGAACTGTTTATTGCAGACAGCATCCCCCCCACCACACATACCGATTAAATGTTCTTGGCATCCCTGTTGAAAACCAATACCATTAAAAGTTTATTTCTTAGTGCTTGATTCTATACTATTGATCTATGTCTGTCTTTATGCCAATATACAATTTGTAATTTTTATGTTTTGAAATTGGGCAATACAAGACCTTTAGCTTTGTTCTTTTTTACTTTCTTCTTTTTAAATTGGCAATTTGGATCACCTTGAATTGTCATATGAACCTGAGGATAAATTGTTCCATTACTGCAAAGAAAATAGTTGGAGGTTTAATATGGAACATTTCGATATGTCGATTAAAAACTGTAATTTTAGCATTCTCTTGTATATATTCCAGTAAAATATGTCAGAAAAGAAACTTAGATGTATAGACGGTCACAACATTATTAATAATAACCATCAAATCAAGAAAATCCCAATGCCCAAATGTGGTCTCTGTCCAGGGAAGCATTATGGGATGTACAGATGCTCCTGCAGATGTGAAAGGAGCTGGATCTAAAGCCCATATGCCATGATTTCTTTATATGGGATGTTTATTAAGGCAGGTCCATAGTCGTGTGTTAGTGGTAGCTTAGGCCAGCAGGTAGAATGGGGAGTGTCTAACAGCTAAGCTTATTTTCACATGATGGAATGTTTAAAGACAAAGTTACCCATGATATTTCCTCAATCTGTATACTTTGAAGGGGTGGATTTTATGGTATGTAAATTATACACTAGCAAACAGACATTAAAAATGAGGTAAAAGTATGGTATGCAAGGAAAGGTGTTTTTTTGTTTTTGTAAGGAAAACAGAGATTTATGGCGCTGACCTAGGGTAAGAGCAAAGGAGGCACAGGAGAGAAAGTGGAAGACTCACAGGTCGGCATGTCACAGGCAACACAGACCAAGATCAAAAGTAGATTTTAAGGGGAGGTCGGGACAGAAAAAGGGCATCTTTCTGAGTCAAGGTGTGGGAAGGTAAGAGTAAAGAGGGGAAGGAAAGCGAGCACTCGTATTTGATGGCCTGCGGTTTTCTGGGGCATAGAGAAGGCAATGGGACATTTTGGAGTGATAAATTTGGCACTTCACTGGAGCGGTGACAGCTGAGGCAACACACGAAGAACACAGAACAGGAGGTTGACTTACAGGAAATATGAGGGTCTAATGGACTTTAAATCAAATTTGTATTCAGTCAGTGAGGTACACGGTTTGTCCAGCAGCCCTCGCCCTCTCTGATACAGATGCAGAAAAAGTGGGGGTGGGGATTAACGTCTTACAAAGTTGCATTTGAAACGGTAGAATGCAGATTCCTACCATGTGGATGTAAAAGCACAAGTTTAATTGGGTACTAAGAACTCAAACGCCATTTGTTCATGGTAATCACAAAGCAAGTCAATTTAGTAAAACAATAAAAGACATACCCTAGAAAAATAATTTCAGTTAATCAAGAATCAGGATTTTTCTTTAAAAATATTTTTGATGCGCCGTCTTCCCCCCCCTTCTCTATCCTCCTCCCCTAAATTTTATTTTCAGACAAGGTCTTGGTAAAATGGCCAAGTTGGCTTTGAACTTCCCATCTTCTTTTTCTCTATTGTTGCCAGAATGCAGGCCTGTGCTCAACAAACCTGGCTTGCATGCTGAGACTCAAAAGAACTCTGTAGGTACTGAACCTAGTGATGTCTTCTATTGAAATGTAATTCTCAGATATAAATGAGACAAACTAACCTCTGTTCTCAGTCAGGATGTTAAGAGGAAGTATCTTTCTTGGGTAGCTTATGAATAACAAAACTTTATTTCATAGAGTCTAGAGATCCAAAATCAGAGTGCCAATCAAGAGTATAGAAAGGGCAGTGCCCTTTCTAGTTACAGACTCTTTTACCTGTGGATTCTACAGTCCATCAGAGAGCTCATTGAGGTTGCTCTTACCAGGGTACTGGTCCCAGTCAGGAGGATTTCATCCTCATGACTTAATTACCTCCATAAACCATCATGTGGGGATTAGGACTTGAACATCTGAGTTTGGGGGATGACAAACATTGTCCATTACATGGCCTAACCAAGAGGTCCTTAAGAGATACTAGAAAAAAAAAAATCCTGAGTGATGGTAACCCAGACCCAGAAAGACAAACATGATATGTTCTCACTCATAAGTGGATATTAGACGTAAAGCACAGGATAACCAGGTTACAATCCACAACCCCTGAGAAGCTGGGTAACAGGGAGGAACCTGAGAGAGACAGGCATAGATGCCCCTGGGAAGGGGAAATAGAGATCTCCTGGGTGAATTGGGAGGAAGGGAAGGGTGGAGGGGAGGGGGAGGAGAACCTGAGGGAACTGGATTGGTTGAGTTAGGGAAGGGACATTGAGGGACAGGAAGGCAAGAGATATCTTGATAGAAGGAGTCATTAGAGGGCTAGGGTGAAATCTGGTGCTAGGGAAATTCCCAGGAGTTCACAAGGATGCCCCCAGATGAGATTCTAAGCAGTAGTGGAGAGGGTGCCGTAGTCAGATCGATAACCACCCTAATTCCAGTAATGATGGAAGCAGATGCAGAGATCTATAGCTAAACACTGGGCCAAGCTCCTGGAGTCCAGTCGAAGGAGGGGGAGGGATTATATGAGCAAAGGGGTCAGGAACAAACCCACAGAGACAGCTGACCTTAACTAGTGGAAGCTCTCTGACTCTGGACTGACAGCTAGGGAGCCCACTAGGCCCTCTGAATGTGGGTGAGGTTCTCTGGCTTGGGAAGTCTGTAGGGTCACTGACAATGGGATCAGAATTTATCCTTAGTGCATGAACTGGCTTTTTGGAGCCCATTCCCTATGGGGGGATACTTTACTTAGCCTTGATACAGGGGGATAAGGGCTTGGTCCTGCCTCAACTTGATACACCAGACATTGCTAACTTCCTGTGTGAAGCCTTACCCTTTCTGAGGAGTGGATGGGGTTATTGGATGGGGAAAGGGGGTGGGGGGAGCAGCAGGAGGGAAGGGAGGGGGAACTGTGGTTGGTATGTAAAATAAAAAAAATTAAATAAAAAAAAGAGAGAGATACAGAAGGACGGCTGGAGCAGTTTTTAAGCCAAGCAACACTTTGGAACATAAGGCTTCCTGCTGAGAATGCAATTTCCTAGTCTTCTTCCTCATGAGCAGTGTAAATTAGGCACTCTGGGGACGCTGCCCACACGTTCTATATTTTTAACCAGGTGTAAAGTTGATGCCGCTGTTGGGGATCCTAAAGTTTATTCAATCAAGTGAGAATTTAAACTGATAATGGTGGGAGCATGGAGCGAACGATGAGTCAACAAATCTCAAACATCGATCAGAGGGCAGCGGCCTCAGATGGGGTTAAAACTAGGCAAAGTAAGTTCCCCATTTTCTGGACTCCATTATTCAGAGTCTTTAGCCGGTTAAAGTCCTAAGCAATTCACAATTTATCCCCAAATACTTCACTATACTGGTAAAAGAGGGCTTGTTTAATTTGTGGGAAAACTAACAAAGCTAACAGACATGAAAAGACCATCCAGATCTCACAGGAAACAAAACCGAGTAGTAAGTGCGTGTCAAAGCAACCTTCTTTCTCAAGTCCCTGTTTTCCTTCTAAAAAGGCTGATCTGCTCTTCGGAGCCATCACTGCGCTGGATTCCCTACAAAGTCAATTCAGCAAAAGTTCATAAACTCCCAGCGAACGTTACACATGGCCACTGCCTTATTTACAATAAGACTGCAATCTTAACTTTTAAAGTAGCCATCACTTCGACATTAAATTTTCCTTTAAAGGGGCAAGGATTTACGTGATTTACACACACACACACACACACACACACACACACACACACACACACGTTTCCAACACCCCTAGCAAAAACTTTGCTAGTTTTAATCACACACACACACACACACACACACACACACACACACACACACACACACACACACACACACACACACACACCTTAGTAAAAACTTTGCTAACAAAAACTTTGCTAGTCCCTAGAACTCCCCTGGAATCTAGCCGAGTGTCTAGGCCGCCTGTGGGCCCCACGCCGCCCTCGGGCAGGCGGCTAAGGGTCCTCCCTTCCTCGGCGGTCCAGAAAGTCCGGCTGGCTCCGGGACGGGGCTGGGCGGGGCAGGGGGGGGAGCGGGCTGCTCCACCGCGGCGGGACGGTGGGGGAGGGCGGCGAGCACCGGCGCGGGAGACTTACAGGTCCAGGGGTTTCCAACCATGGATCCGTCGAAGACGACGAGAAAAACTTTTTTAAGTGAAGTTCTGCCCGGACCGGAGCGCGGGAACGCGAAGCAGCACTTTCCTGTCCCTTGGAGCTCGCAGCCTCCCCCGACACGCGGCCCGATGGTCCGCCCCGGACCCGCGGAGGCCCGGCCCGCGCCACTAGCCTGCAGGCGCGGAGCCGCCGCCCCCGGCTCGGCAGGCTGGGCGGGCGCTGTCGCGCGGCGGCCGCGGCCCTCGGAGAACCGCGGCGACGGGAGGCGGCATGGACTACCTGACCACGTTCACCGGCAAGAGCGGCCGGCTGCTGCGGGGCACGGCCAGCCGCCTGTGGGGTCTCGGCGGAGGCGGCGGTGAAGCTCGGCAGGTGCGCTTCGAGGACTACCTGCGGGAGCCGGCTCCGGGCGACCCCGGCTGCGTGCCCGCCGATCATCGGCCGCCCTCGCCGGTCAGCTCCGAGGGACCCGGTGAGTCCCCCGTCCCTGCGGCGCCTCTCCTCCCCGCGCGCGGACGGGGACGGGGACCGGGAGGCGGCGCCGCGCCGAGGGGGCGCGGGCAGGTGTGCGAGCCGCCCGAAGACTCGCAGCGGCTGCGTGGTGGCCTTTCCTGGTCTCCCCCCTCCCCACGCGGGACGGGCGCCACCGACTTGTCCCGGTTCCGTGTGGGATCCTTCCTCCTCTCCTTTGCCTCCTCCAACCAGTTGTGACGTCCGCGGAGTTAGACTTCCAGAACGCCGTGTCTCTGCTCGGCCCTGGCTTTGGCCACACTCCCTTTACTTGGTGCGTGCCAGCTGCGAGGACCCATTTCCTAACTTTAAAAAAAAAAATCCAAACCAAAGCAAAACAAATGGTACTTTGTAATCGAAAGCGCTTCCCTCATCTGGGAACCTAAGTGAGTTTTGTGTGCACCGTGTGTTTTCTTGAGGCCCAACCTGGAAACTTTTCTCACTTACTTGCATTGAACTTTGTGTTCCTTCTCTGCGACCATGGCAGCGGCCATAGGCTACTCTTTAAAGACCTTATAATGGCATGTTACTGATCCCTTAAGGAGACGTGGAAATGCTGCATCTGTATTTGGTGTAATGCATATGGTCGTTTTTCCAGCGTTATTGGCTTTCTGTAGGATCAGTCATTCATAGTTTTATCCAGTTTGTCCTCATTTGTTGATAGGTGCTTGAAGGGTGCGCATAGGAGCACTTCATTTTCAACAGCAGAGAAAAGCACAAAGCATGTAGAATTGATCCATAACCCCGCAGTACTATGCATTTTGAAGCCTTGAAGGAAGGAGTGTTCATCACTCACTGTCTTATGGCTATGGAGTTTGAAGAAACTGGACTTTCGAAATCTAGTTTCAGCATGTCCCTTTAAATACATCTTTCCTTGCTTCGCCCACTTTGTCTCTTCATTAGAACTCCTGCCTTCCTGTTTCTGAAATTAGGGGAAAACTTTAAAGGTTGGGGAGGCTGTAATTTTGTAAAGTTACTGGCTGGATTAAGAATCCCTTTAGAGACCAGGAATGAACAGTACTTGAAATGTCTAAGTAAAGAGTTTTTAAAAATGAAACTCAGGCTCCTACTTGAAGACACTTGCTGTTGATCAGCCCCTGAATGGGTGATGATATAATATGTGGGGCTACCAAATGAGAAAGCGACGTAATTAGTATCTCAGAGATGTACAAACTCATATAGATCCTTCGTTCCTGAACATACATTAAGCCCCACTGGATCTGACACTTTCCTTCAGAATTACAGTGTCAGAAGCTATCCAAATGTCTCTTCTGTTGAAACTGCTTATGAATTCATTGTTCATTCTTTTTAAGGTTTATGCTGCCCCAAATCTCACAGTGTAAAGAGTCCTTGAGATGCCATGGCAGTGTGACCACCGTGAGTGGGTGTGTTGATCCTAGCAATAATTTCTCAAAGAACAGATAAGTTATCAGATCTTTTTTTAGGCCTGTGTTTCCTTCTTTGTGAATGAGGTTGGATTAAATAATCTCAGGTTCTCAGCTCTATAGAGCCTTACCGTTTGGAAGCAAAACTTGTGACATTGATGGACGAGAAAGCTAGGAAATAGCATGTTCAAGATGGGGCCTGTCTTTAAAGTTATGATACAGAGTTCTGAAGGCAGAAATCGGTGCCCTACCAAAGGTTTGGTTACTCTCTGCCTTACAGTGACACAGCTTACAGGTGGGACACCTGACCAGCATACATGAGCTCCCTACATTTTCTGAGAAGCAGCGTGCATAGGTTTGTCTATAACAAACTTTATAAAAAAAAAAACTTTATAAAAAAAAGTTTTGAAGATTTCTGAGCAGTCTTCATTTCTGAGAATTTTATTCCTTAGACCTTGTAGCTGGTTTTGGGCCAGAGTCATTCTTGCATGTGACATTTAGGTTCTGCTGTTCTTTGAGATAGGTTTGTTGTTTCTTACAGCCACCATTTCCCATGCCTGTCTTCTACCTACAGGCACTGACATTCCTATAGGTGTCTGCAGCTTGGAGCCCTGTCTGTTGTTGGAGATTTTGCTTCTTATAATTTCAGATTTCTAAGGATAATGGTGGCATGGTTTTGCCATGGACACAGTTAAGAGAGAGACCAGAGAGAACTTAGGCTGCGCTGTTTGATTTTCCACTTTCTGCAAACAGCCCATGTATAAGGCTGCTGAGTTCTGTCGCCTTGGCTCCTCCCAGGGCAGCTCCCTTCCCATTTGTTGGCTTCTGGCTTTTGAGTTAAAATCTCCTCAGGAAAATGGCAATTAAAGCACAGCTGAGGCACAGTAAGGATGCCACCACATGGTTCTCAACAAAGATTACAGAAGACACATAGTTTAATCCATACTTTAAAACCTGTTCCCTCCTTAGACACTGTTCTTATTGGGTTAGGACAACGGCCTCTGCTGGTGGTTCTCCACCTTCCTGATGCTGTGACCCTCCAGTACAGTTCCTCATGGTGTGCTGACCCCAACCATACAATTGTGTTGTTACTTCACAGCTGTAATTTTGCTACTGTTGTGAATCATCGTGTAAATGTCTGTGTTTTCCAATAGTCGTTTAGCCACACGGGTTGCAGTCCTCAAGTTGAGGACCACTGGCCTACATGTTATACCCTTTAACAACATTTAGTAAATCATATCGTAGTCAGTAAATACAGATCAGTGGACTTGACAAGTTAATATAAGCATTAACTTCTGCCAACACTCTGTTTCATCAGCCTTGTTTTCCCAGTTGATGGCAGTATCCTTTAAATAGCTCCATTTAATTTTTCTTTTCATTTACCTTTTAGACCTAAAGGACTATGTTTAATTTAACTGTCCTTATTAATTAACTGTCCTCGATTAATGTACTCCAAGGCCTGCCTGAATCCAGGGCTCAGCCCTGAAGAAACTTTGTACAGGGTGTTCACTTCAGAGCTCCACCTGTCTTCTTACTGTGGCTACTTCCTAGATCAGTTGGATTTGAAATGGAAAGAGGGTGTGGCCTCCCTCTTCCCAAATCAGTACTCTGACCTGGCCTGGGAGAAGACATTGAAGCTGGTTCTCTTGTCCATTTTAGTCCTTCATTTCCCCTGGCTGGGGAGGTGAATAGTAGAGGATAGCAGAAGTGGGGGTAGTCATGGAACTATTTCTGCTAAAATGGCTGGTATCATGTCTATAAGTTCTGAACTCAATAGTGAGCAGTTCTTCTAAGTCTTTAGTACCTGTTCACAGACCTCAGCTGCACACTGTTGAACTGGACAGTGAGCCATTTATAACATTTTGTGTATATATAGAGCTGAAGAAAGAAAATGATCCAATAAAAAGGGGGTGGATAATAACCCAGAGCTTTTGAACTGATTCGTCCCTAATGTCCATTCAGAAAGTTGTTTGTTTGATTGTTTTGACTTGGGTATTTAACTTGTCTCTCAATTTGCTAAACTTTTTACTGAATTTTATATCTGTGATTTGGAAATATAGAGAGCTAAGATGAAATGGTTCACATAATTGTCAGGGTGCTTGATTTGAGAAACAAAACAAAAAGTTAGTTTGTTCACTTGGATTTGAACCACAAGGTCACTGCAATAAATTCTGTGATAAGATCTACTTCACTTTTCAGCTGCTAAAATCCTGTCTGCTGAATCATGGACCTGCAAGAGAACTGTTTGTATGGCTGGTTCCTTTTCAGAGCCATTGGAACTGTGAAGCAAGCCCTGAAATACTACTAATTCCAGCCAGTGTTCTACATTCTGATTGGCCACTCTTGAACTTGAAGGCTACTATTAAATAATGATTCAGTGACAGTTGATCTGATTGCATGGCTACTGACTTTGGCTGAGTGGTATCTGCAGGGTAGGTGCCCTGGACGCAGGGAATCTACGTGGGTAGAATGGTGACATAAAGTTCGTTACGCTACTGAGGGTGGTATGGAACTTGTCGCCTGTTTTATAGTTGTGCATGGTTTCACTAAACGTTTTCAGACTGTGATTGGCAGAGGAGAACTGGTACCTCAGAGATTAAGAGCGCAGATAAGGGATGAGGGCACCCCATAAAAGGTCCTTTTGTGTAGTCACCAGCAAGCTTTATCATTAAGAGTCTTGCCACAGTTTTTACTACGTCATTGGTGCTACTGTAGGCAAGGGAACATGTTTTAAAAACAAGTACAAATGTCAGAGATTAAATATTTGTTTTTGTTTACTTATAGTTATTCAAAAGAGCAAGACATAATCTGATATAAATCAGTATCCCTGAGACAAAGATCAGCCTATTGATTGGGCATCCAGGATAAACACAATTCACAGTTATTCCTGTTTTTTGAATAAATAGAAGAAACTCTGTAAGATAACAAAAATAAATTAAAAAAAAACACCGAAAAATATCTCTGACTATCCTTTAAGATTTCACCTTGAAAGCTGTATTTTATTTTATTTTGTTACATGTTTATTTAATGTGATATGCTTGCCTGCGTGGGCTCAAGTGTGTGTGCCACTGTGTGTTGATGTTGGCTTTGTCCTCATTGCCTCTTCACTTCATTCACTGAGAGCCTCCCTGAGCTCGCAATCTCTGCTAGTCTGGCTACCATCTCGTCCTGAGGACCGGCTGTCTTCCCTTCTCAGAGATGGAGGGTCCTGTTCTGCTGTTAAACTGACTTAGCAGAGTCCTGGAACTGGATTTAGAAGTGCGTGTATGAGATTTTTTTTTCCTGGTGGAACTGATTCATCTAGGGAGATGCTGTACTATTCTGAAGATTGCACTTTGGAAATCAATTTAACCTGAGAGACATTATTATTGGAATAAGCATTGTTGCTGGAATCTCTTTTGAGTGTCTAGTGAGAAAAGGGCGGAGCTTAGTGAAAGATACTTGAAAGGACTGTCTGATTTCGAAGCATTGGCAAGTTGGTTCTGTTAGAATCTTACTAATTTTTAGTGGAACATATTAAATACTATTTTTATGATGAGCTGTTTCTTCTACTATTTTTTTCTTTTTATAACCTGGTATTATTCATTGCTATTTTTACACTTTGTTTTTTTATAGCATTCACATTTAGTTTTACTAGTCCCCTTTTTATAATGTATTTTGGATCAATAGCCCTTTTATTGTATGTTCTTTATCTCTGTGGTTCTCATTTTGATAAGACTGCTCTGATTTAAGTCTTGTGGCATCGAATGATAGTTTCATATGCATGCAATCCAGACTGTTCACTTTTTCCTCTACTTAATTTGCCTTTCACTCATGAATTATTGAATAACTCTTTGATATTTCATGCACAGTGATTTAATATGAGACAAAAGCAGGAATAGGTTTGTGGGCATGCGTACAGTTGGTGTGGAGTAGTCTTTTAGGACTTGCATCCTTTCTCCAGGATTTGTGTTGGTCGAGGAGCAACCTGTGTGAGAGTCAGGAAAAAGAAAGCTATAAAAAGTGGCACCTCTATGTCCCCATTACTCATCTGACGTGTGGTAGCAGGGGCGGAAGACAGGTGGAGGAGCTGGCCCTGAGGTCATAAGAGCAGGAGAGCTGCCCCTGCCCCTCATCAGCTGCAGCGCTTAGGCGAGTGCCCCTGTACCCTGCCAGGGCAATACAATAGAGCTGGCCCTAGTGGGACAGGTGAGGGAGAGCCCCCCCTGAGTGCATAAAAACAACCACCTATGTCTGCTGGAGCATGTGACCTGACCCGCCGACCCAAAGCTGCAGAAGTCCACAGCAGAGGGCAGCTACAGGCTAGCCAAGGGTCCTGGTGAGCCCAGTGCCAGTGGTGTAGTAGGAGCCAGAGGCCTCAGCCCAGACGATTGACTCGCAGTGAACATTTGCAATGAACGTGTATGGACAGAGGGGCTTATGGCGTGACTCACTGTGTCACACTGTAGCTGCCGTTATGAGATTTGAAGTTTTGTCCTTTTTTTCTCTTAAATTTTGTTTTATTTGCGGGTGGGTGGTAGAGTGCTGGGGCAGAGGGCAGATGGTAAGGACGGAGAAATGAATGGGATCACGGTACATGCTGTAAAAGACTCAGAATAAATAAAAATTTTAAAAATGCCAGCTCTACCTTAATCTACTGGGAAGACATTTTTATCCTTGTTCCTTTGGACAAAGAAAGTCATGTCTGACACCAAGAGAATGATCAGATTTATTTTGCATTTCCCCACAGGTAGGGATGTGAGATAAGGATCTGTAGACTTCTTTCCCATTGTAATTTTTGGCTCCCTCTATTGACTACTTATGAAGCTGTGGAGGGAATTTATTTCTCCTCCAGATGTACTTCAGATGTATATGGGAAGGTAAAATAATATTCTGATGGGCAAAATTAACATACTTTTTAAAGAATTTTAGTATTTTACACGCCACCAGAAATAGGGGCCTGTTCCATTTTTCCTGCAGACAGTATGTAATTAAGCATTTGAACTTTTACCCAATCTGGTGTGTGAGAAATAAATCTCACTGATTTAAATTTGCACTCCCCTGGTTGTCTGTGGACCTTGGCATCTCTGAATATGTGTAAAGGCCTGTTTGCCCTGCCTTGGGAGTTGTCTGACCTCGTCTTTTGCCATTGTTGATACTTGAGTGTTAATATTCCCCACATAAAGTTCTTCAGGTGTTCGAGATACAGAAGTGAAGATGTCTTTCTGTGTGTGCACACACCCATGTCCTTGCTCCTCTGTGATGTACACATGGCAACTTCTTATCTAACCTTTTAACATCTTTTTATTTATTCATGGTGTGTGTGTGTGTGCCTCTGTGTCCGGTGTCCCAGAGATGGGGTCACCGGGTTTGGAGATAAGTGTCTGTACTTGCTGAGCTATCTTTGTGGCCTGTATCTAGCTTTTCCTTATTGAACATTTGCAACAGTGAGAATTGCAGTAGCTTAATTGCAACAGTAGCACTAGTGTACATTATTGTGTCAGGGTAGTAGTCTGTCCAAATTAGTTGTCTGCCATAGTCCGTACCCTTTGTAAGGTACTGAAGGGAGATTGTAGAATGAAGCAAACCCATATGTTGGAGGTTATAGTTTAGTGGGAGAGATTAAAGACACAGATTACAATTGTAAAACTACAGCAGATGACATGAAGGTGCAAAGTTTAATAATTAATAGCAGTGGTTGGCTTTGCTTATCAGCAAATTTTTGGACAGCTTTAACTTTCTGCGGCTTTTGGGGAATCTAGACATTGCTGCCTGTTACTGTTTAGACTATTCCTCTGCCAGCTGATGTACTGGTTACAAGTAAGTGCATGCAAGTCTAGTGAGCATCAGGTAGGTTTGGATAGTGGGAGAGCCACAAAACCTGCATTTTTACAGACTTCATTAGTTTCAGACCTAATCTGTTTTGGAGAGGTTTTAATTTTGGGTCACTATAGTACCTGCCTACATTCACTAGCTTGTTTAATTCTGAAACTTTGAACTAGTACTGTAGGGGTTTTCACGTTACTCATTGAAGGTGTTTGGCTAATGTGGTGTTTGCCACTTCAGGACATGCCAGTGGTACAGAGAGAAGCCTGACAGGCCCAGATTTCAGACTGAGGCCAGGAGCTCACCGTTGCTGATGGTAAAAGGGCTGCATGAGATCTCTTGATAAACAGATGGAAAAAATTAACATTTCATCTAAAATTAGCATTTTCATGTTGTAGTACAGAGCTGATTGTCTCTATGACCTATGGAGAATTTCTCCTGTGCAGATTAATGGTATCTTTTGTAGAGATTAGTTAATAATAGTAATAGCAGTTATTGTAATGTCTCTTCAATCAGTAGATTGTATAGCTGGCAGTGAGCTCCTTCCTGCAGTTGTTGGCATTACTCTGTAGGAAAATGAATTTAACAGGTGTTTTGCTTTGATTTTCGTAGACACTGGCCAAAAGAAGAGCCTAGACAAGAAAGATGGGAGAAGGATGTCTTTCCAGAAGCCTAAAGGAACTATTGAGTATACTGTAAGTTACTATAGCAAAGCAATTTATCTTTGTAACAATCTTACTAAAGGCATTTCCTGTTTGGCTGCAGATGAGCCAAGTATTGTTAATTGCCTCCTTTAAAAAATCGGACTTCTGTGTAACTTTACTTAGTAATAGTCCTTTGATTCTAATTGCATTTTATAATTATTTTCCTTGCTGTATTCTACAAAGACTGTTATTCTGGCAAATCAAATTTTATATTGATGATAATTTAGAGTCAGAGTTCCTTTTTCGCAATCATTTTATTTAATTAGGCTTTTAGGAGGATGCTTGCCATCTTAGGGATGTGCTCTTGGCTGGATTCCCAGCGGGGCTGATGACAGGTGGGACCTTCACAAACTAAGGTAAGGGCAAAGTTCCTCAGCTGTCCAGGCAGGCTTCTTTTCTGTTCTTGAACCAACCTCAGGTCTCTGAGATGTTGGTTTTTCCTCTTTTCTGGGTACTGTGGACAGCTGAAGTGACAAATTCATTTTGGAGTGTAGTGTTTTGCTTACTTGGTTGGTATATACGTGATTGATTTAGATGGTGCTAAATATGTTGTAAGGCAAATGTATGAAGTCATACTAATTTTGTTACTTGGTATTTTTTTTAACACATAACTATATTATGGAGAAAGTAGCAACCTTCAACACATTAACACTTCTTCAGGGTTCAGACCTTCCAGCATGAGTCTATAGACTACCGTGAATTCTTGAGCATTATCAAATTTGAGTTATGCATATATATATATATATATATATATATATATATATACATACTATGTAATTGAAATTTGTCATTAAATATTTTCAAAAGGCTACAAACAACATATTAAGTTGAATTAAATTAATTTCTGTCAAAAGAATTGGATTTAAAAGCCCATTACAACCCCAAGTTACTTATGTTTGTGTCTATATGGTTGAGATAAGTTCAAATAGTAAAAAATTAAGTAATAATATTTAGTATATTCTTAAATGCTTACAAAGCTAAAATTTGAGGCAAGGTATATCATGCTACAAAAATGTATATAATATTGTTTTTGATGTTCATGAACTATAAAATTTTGTTGGCTTTGAATTTAGGAGTTTGCCATTCTTGGAATGTAATAAGACATCTGAAGCAAAATTAAAATAAGAACCACTTATTGTGGAGTAAGGGCAGGCCATAAAAATCTGAAAAAAAATTTCTTCATGAGTGACTCTTTCAAAACTCACATATTGACCAGCAACCATAAAACATCTAAAGAGCTTATTTATTTATTACACATGTCAAATTATAAAATGTAAGAAACATAAAATTCAAAGCTAGATATTGTTGTTTGTTACTATAATCTTTAAAATACTTACATAAAGTCTATCAAATCTTCACATAACATAACTTTGTACTGACTGCGGTATGTATTTGCATGTTTCTCTTATAGCACAATGTACTCTTCAAGTTTTTTCCTTTAAAATACTTTTGCTCCATACTTGGTGTAGTTGTATGCAACTGTAGTCCCAGCCCTCTGGAGGCTGAGGCAAGGCAGGATTGTTTGACCCCAAGAGTTCTAGGAACTTTGACAAGCCATTTGAAAAATAAATGTTATCTAGCTTAAATGTATTTCCAATACTACCTAATATAGTATAAAGTTAATCATATTTTAAGTAGCCTAAAAGTTAAAATCAGAGCACACCCAATACAGTTTTAATTGTAAAATCACTTTCAATGGGAATTAAAGTGGGGCCATAAAAATGTTATACATGCAAACTGTCTGGGAATGGCTCAGTTGGTAAAACACTGGCCTTGCGAGCTTGGGGATCTTATTTCAGATCCCTGTGTAGAAAGCCAGGCCGCAGTGTCAGTGTGTGTCTGTAAGTCAGCGGAGGGAAGATGGAGACAGGCAGATCTCTGGAACGTGGTGTCCAGCTAGAGTAGTTTAATAAGCTCAAATATGAACAAGAGATTATCTCAAAATACAAGATTAAAAACATTCATATAAGATACTGGTCATTGACCTCTGTCCTCTACACATCTTGTACACATATGTACAGACAAACATATACATGTTTATAAACTCTATACACATTCAGAACATTATACATTATCATTTTTGATAATTTAGCATATCTTTCTACTGAAATATTTTCCAATTATTAAATCCATTGGCTTTTTCTTTTTGCTGCTGTTGATCATTTCATCCTTCTGGCCTTTACTTTTTCTGTCCTTTATTTCTATTGAAGTTTCAAGTTACCTGCAAAATAATCAGCTTCATCATGCAATTGTCATACACATATGCCATTATTTTCTTTGTTCTAATTGGTTTCCCTTCCCCAAGCACCCCTTACCCTCTTCTGGCTAGTTCCTTCCTTCTTCCAATAGTACCCCCCATGCATTCTCTGTACCCTTTTTCCCCCTTTTTCCTTAGGATCCCTTTCTCCTCTTTAACATGTCATTTCTAGCTTCCTGACCTATGGCACAGATGTTTTTTTTCTGTTCCTACCTTCCCGGATGCTTGCATTTTCTGCTGTGACTTCCTGTTTGGGAAATTGCAGCTCTTCCATCATGTTATGATGCTGCATTTTCTGTCTCTAACTTGTGTGTGATGGGAGTATGTACACAGGAGGCAACCTAACTCAGGCCCGTGGAGCTGGAGTCACAGAACACTGGGAGCAGTCTAACCTGGGACTGGGGCTCAGATTCTGGCTCTATGCATGAACAGTCCAAGCGCCTAACCAGTGAGGCAGCTCTACCTAGTTATTTTACTACTTTTGTAATGGGAACATGCTTTAAAGTTTTAGTTTGTATTTGGAAACTGTTCTAGTTGTTGGCCAGTATGGACAGTGGCAAAGCACACATTTTGCCATGCTCTGTCTTAGTAGGTTGAGATCATTGTAGAATGTGATATTTTTAGAGTGTTTTTCTCAGAAATTACCATTTATGAATCAAACATAAGATTGTTTTCAAGATGTATTACTATTACATAATCACTCAATATTATAATTTAATTTTTCTGTGTTAACAGTTGGGAGTAATCTGTTTTTCCTTTTAAACAGGTTGAATCAAGGGATTCTTTGAATAGCATAGCCCTCAAATTTGATACCACACCGAATGAGCTTGTTCAGTTAAATAAGTTATTCTCCCGAGCTGTCGTGACTGGGCAGGTATTGTTATTACTTAAATGTATTGATGTTTAAAATTATTAGGTAGAACTTATTCATTTTTACGTAGTTAACAATGTAGAAAATATGAGCATAATATTTTGTGTTCCTGGAACAAATCCTACTGGCCAGATAAAAGTGCAAGTCACATCTATTAATGTCCTTCTTAAAACAATTGAAAATAATTGTAAGTTGTGTTTCAAATATAGACTTTAAAACTTTTAAAAAGACTTAAAACAGTTCATGGAAATTGACAGAATTCCAATATTTTTAAAAGTAAGCTGTCTTTCAATCTTTAACTTGCTTTCTGTAAGCAAGTTAACAAATTGAATCTTTTGGAAGTAGTCTAGTCTGTATCAGGGGGTTTTGCTTGTTTTAAGTTTGTCTGTGACGCTTAGCAACTGTCTGAGTGAGACAGCACTCTGACAGCCTTCCTTGTCTGTAATGATGGCTGTGCTGATATGTCACTGTGTAAGTAGTCCACAGCGAGGCTTAGTGTCGCTGCTGTCTTGCTCATGTTAACACTGCTGCAGCGGACACTGTCTGCATCCGTTTTATATACATGCGACAGCATAAATTCTTATCTATAGCATTGTTGGGCCAAGGAAATACGTATAGTTAATTTCTCTAGTTATTGTCAAGTTGTCTTTAAAATGACCACATAAAGTAGTAGAGAGTATTGTTTCTGTGCTATGTGCTTGTTTTAATGCCCATTTATAAATTAATTTGTGAAATTAGTTTTAAAGTGTTTATTTTTATTTTTCATACTTATTATGATATATGATATACTGTTCTACCCTTATAATCTGAATTTTTTATTGCTGAAGATCAGTATCAAATAATGCTTCCTTATAGGACATTATTTGGCCATTGGTGTTTGTTTTTCTGAATCTGTATATGAACATTTTCTTATAGGTTTTATATGTTCCTGATCCTGAATATGTCTCCAGTGTTGAGAGCTCTCCATCTCTGAGCCCAGTAAGTCCTCTGTCGACGTCCTCCGAGGCTGAGTTTGACAAAACCACCGTGAGTACCCTACTTCCAGCTCTTCCTGTAGAGCTCGTGAAGTATACATGTTACTCATCCTGTATGTGTTCCTTTCTTCTTCACATGCATTTAATGTGATTGTAGATCCTTTTATTTTGTTAAAGTGTGTAGCTTGGGTTGATATGCTTTTGTCCAAGACGTTCATCCTTTCTATCTTATAAGAAATTTAATTTTTCAGGGAATTATACTTAACAAACACGAGATAAGCTCATATCCAATTTGCATGTTTGTTTTCTGTAACCTGTATTTGTGTGTGTACAGGTGTATGTGTGTATGCATATGCACACGTCCATGACATGTATATACTAGTACTTGGAGCTCTTTAGACTGAGTTCATTTTGTATGCACTGCCTTTGAAGGATAAGAATCTTCTTATTCTATTCAATATTAATATGTTAGGTTAATTTGTAAGGAGAAAATGTTCTAGATAAGCTATATTTACAAATGAGTTTGTAAATGGCTCTCCAAAAATAATTTTTTCTTTATTAACTGATTATAATTTTCCATTTCTTAATGCTATTGGTTACTTATTAAAGACTTCTTTCATTAGGTGGCTGAGAGTCTTTGGGAAGTTGGTTGATGTTGGCCTTAGAATACACCTTTGTATTTTCTGCCCCGGTTTACACTCAGGATTTGCTGTAAATGGCAAACTAATAACCAAACACAAATTGTGTATTAATTTGCCTCACAATTGTGTCAGCTCTAGTATTCCACTTGTAGTTTCTAAGTTTAGTATTCAAGTTCCCCTGTCCTGGTGTGTGTGTGTGTGTGTGTGTGTGTGTGTGTGTGTGTGTGTGTGTGTGTGTGTGTGTGTGTGTGTTAATGCTGATGTGGGTGTATATGCATGTGTTCTTGTGAAGAGAGGGGGCAAGGGAGAGAGGAATGGATAAAGGGAGGGAGATAGAAACCTTGAGACTCGAAACCATCCTAAATACAAATTCTGGTTCCTACGCATTGGCAGTGTACACGCTTGGATAATCTTGCACACTGCTTTCCATGTGCTGTCACCCAAGGTCAGGAATTTGCTGCTTGACCTTCTGTAGCACTGTTGAGAAAGTTTTTGACTTCACAACATTTTTGATTTTGGGATTGAGAGTGCTCAGTCTGCATTATATTTGCTCTCATCCGTAAGAGTGGAAGTCGAGTTTAATGATGGATATTGGAGACGAGAACACAACTTTGAACATGTTTCTACCAGTCGGCAGGGGGTGTGCCAACCTTGATACCGAAGGAGAAAGAGAAATAGCAAAGAAAAAATAAATGTAGTCAGAGGTTGATTTAGATTGGGCTTCTAGCCCTAAAGTAGAATTGTATAAATAGCAGGACCTTTCCTGACCAGAAACCTGTGGGATTCCCTTCAGACAACATCTTTCTGTCTCCTGGCTTAATTTGAATGCTTGAAATAAAAAAGGAGATCAATCAAAAAAAAGAGAAAAAAAGCAAATCCCCTCCCAGTGGGAGTGGTCCCCTGAGCAGACACCCTCCCAGTAGGAGTGGTCACCTGAGCAGATCCCCTCCCAGTGGGAGTGGTCACCTGAGCAGATCTCCTCATAGTAGGAGTGGTCACCTGAGCAGATCTCATAGTGGGAGTGGTCACCTGAGCAGATCTCATAGTAGGAGTGGTCACCTGAGCAGATCTCATAGTGGGAGTGATCACCTAAGCGGATCCCCTCCCAGTGGGAGTGGTCACCACCATCTGTCCTCTGCCAGGTAGGTGAAAGATAGAATAACGAAGCCTTGTGAGTGACCCCTTAACCCTAGTGACTCAGCTGTCTCAGGTGTGGTCCAGAATATTTCCCTTCCTCTGACTAGTTAAGAAATAGAAGAGGCATGAAGCATTCTCCAGCTGAGGGCAGGCATCTCCTTCTTCCCAAGAGACTGCATTCCACAGTTAGAACATTATTTTGAACAGTGATTTTATAAATTGTAGCTGTATTCTTTGTATAACATTGAATTTATTACTGAACTGAGATATTTTGCCTATGTAACTTTCGTTTATCTGAGGTGATTACATTTCTGCATTGTAACTACTCTTTGCTATTACATTTGCTATTACTATTACATTTCTGATAATATATAGTCTTAGAAGAAAGAATATTAAGTTTGAGTATTACCTTTGGTTAGGTATGATACATATTAGCGTTATGTTAAATAATGTCTGTTAGTATAGCTACTATATGTTTATTGCAGAAATTTTCATTCAGTATTTAAAATAAATATTGTTTGGCTTCCTGAATGTTCAGTTTTGTGTAGTACATTATATATGAGCCTAAAATATTTTATTTATGGCTTTGTTAACATATGAGTTTTCATTTATATTTTTAAATAATTTACTTCACATAGAAATATTATCTCTGAAAATTTAAACGTTCAAGCTATTCCTTTTTTTTTAAAAAAAACTTCAGACTCTTAATTTATTTGTTTATTATGTATATAGTATTCCGCCTGCATGTATGCCTGATCCCATTATAGATGGTTGTGAGCCACCATGTGGTTGCTGGGAATTGAACTCAGGACCTCTGGAAGAGCACTCAATGCTCTTAACCGCTGAGCCATCTCTCCCAGCCCCCAAGCTATTCCTTTTTATTCACATGTGGATAAAGAAGCATAAGAAACCATGGAGTAAATGTGGTGGAAGTAGCTAGAATTTACTACATTAGGTAAAATTATAAGCTTATTTATTTATATTCGTTTAAAACAGTCTGCTGAAGCCATGGCTATTCTTGAAACTACTGTGCAGCCAAGAATGATTTGAATTTCTCTGATCCTCCTGTTTGCACCGTCTCACCTGGCCCATTCCCAAGTCCTGGGGTTACAGGTGTATGGCACTCTGCCTGGTTTCATGAGTGCTTGAGATTGAACTCCAGCTTTTGTTCATTCTAGGCAAGCACTGTCCAGTTACACTGTATCCCCAGCAGTCCTGAGTCCTTCCATTATTTACTGCTAGCCTCAGATTTAAGAGAGAACACTGGTCCTGTGCATCTTTGTCCTCAGTAGATCCACTGACCCTCTGTCTCGACAGCATCTTTGAAAAACCCCTTCCAATTTTTCTTCTGTTGGTGTGGGTATTTCTGGAACACTGGCAAAAATGAGAGGGAAGAAATGAGACCTAACTGAAATCTGTGTTTTCCTAACTCCTTCCATAGAAAGTCAACACAAAGTGGCCACATCCTTCAGGGTCTCACCGGGCCACCCTCTCCTTAGACTTTTTCCTGAGTCGAGGCTGGTGTCTGTTTCTCCTTGTCACTTTATGGATAGGCTCATAAAAGTCCTCTGTTGTTCACCTTAGTCTGGTGTATGCCCTCCTGTCTCGTGACAATTGCATTGGTCAGCAGTATTAGACCTACTCCGTTTATTGGTTTCTTGTTTGTTAACTTTGTGTGCTATCACTCAGTAACTGGGTTTGGTTTCTGTGTCTGCATAACCAATACATATTACATCTGTTGTACAGAAGAAGGAATTATAGAGGAAATACTAACTAATCGGCATCTAAGGGTGCTTAGTTTGAGTTCAGAACCTATGTTCTACCTTAATGGTAATTACTGCTTTATTCTGGAAATTGATCTCTCAATTCAGTAACTAATTTTACCCAAAGAGAGAAGTAATACTTGCAATTGTTAGTAGATATGGAAACAGCTGCTACCTTCTACCATTCATCTCTGTAGTTGGTCTGTTGCTGTGATAAAACACCCTGACCAAAGGCAAGTGAGAGGAGGAAAGGGCTTACTTGAGTAACATTTCCAGGCAATAATCCATCATTGAGGGGAGTCAGGGCAGGAGACTGAAGGGATTCCATGGAGGAAGGCAGCGTAGGTCTTGCTCTTTGGCTTATCCTAAGCTTGCTCTCTTACCCAGCTCAGACCCAGCTGGACAGGGAGCGCTTCCAGCTGTGGGCTGGGGTCTTGCACATCAGTCAGTTTGATAGAGATAATTCTTTACTTGAGGGTCCCTCTTTCCAGGTTTTTCGAGGCAGGGTTTCTCTGTAGTTTTGGAGCCTGTCCTGGAACTAGCTCTTGTAACCAGGCTGGCCTCAAACTCACAGAGATCCGCCTGCCTCTGCCTCCCAAGTGCTAGGATTAAAGGTGTGCGCCACCACCACCCAGCTACATTTCACATTCTTTAAGAGATACAGAACCTGGTTTTGTTTTGTGTTCCTTTGGTTTCTCTTGTAATGTTAGTCTATGCAATGTGATAAGAATATTGAAGATTAAAACTATATGGTGAAATCCAAAGAGAAAATATTTAAATAAAAATGTGGAGAAATGGAGCAAGTTTGAAGTATATTCAACTAAAGATTGAATCTGCAGGTAGTTACTGTTTTCTTCACACAAACACTTCACAGTATAGTCAATGTAGGCGATGGTGGGAGTAGCACACTTGAGTAGCAGTGGAGTGAGGAGCTCCGCATGCTAAGGGAAAATAGCTGAATGATTGAGATCCCAGAGGAGACCTCAACACCTCAAAGAGGAAACAGCAGAGGTGGTAGCAGAGTGCAAGTGTATTCTGCGTTCTTCTTACATGTAACTGGTTGTATCTCTATCGCTGCTATTGCCTTCTAGTTAAAACCACTCCTCACTCTCATCCAAAAACCTCAGAGCTTTTTTTAAGTTGCAGCGCTTATAACGTTCTTTTTAAAAACAAAATTAAGGCACAGAGCAGAGATTGCATAATTTATGTAATGTCACAGTTACTATATGATAAAGCTGAGGATTAAACCCTGACTGTCTAGGTCTAGATCTTGGGGTATATTCTTAACCACCTGCCTCAGTCAGTGTTCTGTTGCTGTGAAGAGACACTGTGACCGCTGCAGCTCTTATAAAAGAAAGCGTTTAATTGGGGGCTGGCTTACAGTTTCAGAGGCTTAATCCATTATCATCATGGTGGGAAGCATGGCAGCATGCAGGCAGATATGGTGCTGGAGAAATAGTTGACAGCTACATCCTGATCCACAGGCAGAAAGAAAGACACTAGACTTGGCAAGGGCTTCTGAAACCACTCCCAGTGACACACTTGCTCTAACAAGGCCATACCTGCTAATCCTTCTAATCCTTTCAAATAGTGCTACTCCCTGGTAACCAAACATTCAAATACATGAACCTGTGGTGCCCATTCTTACTCACACTACTTCATCATCCCCTTGTGTGGCCGTAATATCCATTGTGTGGACTAACAAGAGCCACTACTGTACAGCTATGACTTGTGATTTAAGATTAAAATATGTGTCACTGGTTGCAGAACTAGAAAGTTCATAGAGGTAAAAAGATGTGTGGTAAGAAGTACAAAACTTTGATTAACCAAATAAAGATGACAGTATTGCTGGATGCTAATTCTGAAGGGTGGTTAAAACCATGCAGAGGCAAACAGAAGTATTGCTTTTTTCTTTCTGAACTCACAATAGTTAAAACGATTGGAAATTGCTGTTTTGTTTACTTATCTGTGTGTATGTGTGACTACACATGCATGAATGTGCCCATGGAGGCCAACAGAGGCTTCTGATCTGGAGCTGGTTCCAGGCTGTTGAGAGCCTCCTGGTTTAGGAGCTGGCAGCACTGAAGCTAGCTAGATTGCTCTGTTTCTATTCAAGGGCCTTTCTGTTCCTTGTGCTAACATAAAATACAGAGAAACATCAGAAAGCCCTTTAATGAGCTCCAACCACTGCATCAAGAGCCAGACTCAGTTCAAACACACTCTCCATAGAGATGGTGGTGTTTCAAATGTCGCACACTTATGTAAGCGATATTGATGTCTGATCACAGTCCTCTGGGCAACTATGATTCTTTTAGAAAGAAAATGTCTTGAGCCTCTGCTAAGCTAACTCCTGTTTTCTTCCTAGTAGGAAGAATCTCTCAACTGAGAGATTGAGATTGCTAGAGATACTGAACTGTAGAATTTGAGACTGAGGCTGGGGTGGACGAGGGAGACAGGATCTCAGATCATGTTGCTTACTGAGGTATACCTTCATTCAAGGAGAGCATTTGACTATACTTAGAATATGGGTTTTTTTCTGTGAATAACATGGTTTTATAGTAGATAATGATACTCATAGAAAATAAAACCATAATTTGGGAATAATCGAACAGCTATGAATCGGATTTGTTGGTAGCTTTTTGCTGTTTTGCACCTCCTGATGGTTGTTGATGATCTATTTTTGGGGGAGGAGCATTTTGTCCATCATCTGGCGGGAGGTCTGAAGGGAAAGTGTGTATCATTGCAGCTGTGCTCACTAGTTCTGTTAATATCGGCAGCCTGTTGACAATCTGGATTTACATCTCAGTTCATCTTACCTGTTTGGCCAGTTATGGAATTTGTTTAAATATAAGTTTAAAACTAAATTTTATATGTGAGCTAAAAAGTTAAAGAAAGGTATCTAGATGTCACATATAGATAGGGATTTCATGAACATTCACTGAAGTTCTTATTAATATCACCAATTTAATTAGCTATACTGACTATTATATGTGACACAGAACTTCTATATATATGATAACTACCAAAGACAGTGATATATGTATAAAGCTATTAAATTGCTTGAGGATATAGAAAGATTAAGGATATTTTGTTAACTGATAAATTGAACATGCCGTTTAACTGTTACCATCTATTTCTTTTATGTGGTGGACTTTTGAGTAACATTTAAAGTGTCTTTGAACTTGAATAAGCATTTTAAGTAAGTATAAAATTTTTGAAAAGTAACAACGCATGTAGCAAACCATGAAGTAATATAGGGCATGCTTTGAACTTTGTCCTCAGTAATTGAGGTCCTATTTTCGTAGCTCTTTAGAACTGGAATCAGTCATTAGACAATGGTTCTAGTCAACATAACCATCAGAGTCAGAGCTACTTGTTACTGTCGAGTGTGTTTATGAAAAAGTATACTTAGCACCTTATTTCCAGTTTAAGTATTGTTACATCTGTGTTTCAATATAATTGCTTTTCTTCATAATTCTGTATCTTAAGCACTCAGCTGAAAGAGCCCTATGAATTAGCTGCAGAAATAACCCCTAGACTGAACTGTGGTCTGATGCACTGTAGATTGTCACAGATGGACTTTTGATTTTGAAGTTTAAAGTATGCTTCTGGAGTAGGGGTGTAGCTCAAGTGTTTCCCACCCAAGTGTAGGGACCAGAGTTCAGATCCCCAGAACCTACTTAGATGCTAATTTGGTGTGGGCACCTACCTGTAATTCCCACCACAGAAGGCACACATGGGGAGAAGGGAAGACCAGACACCTGGGTGAACTCTGGGTTTGATTGAGGCATCCTTCCTCCCTCCGTGAATAAGGTGGAAAAGCAATAGAGAATGACTCATTGTTGACCCTCTGCCTCAGGGCTCAACATACAAAGTAACACATGTGTGCCCACATACCTGCAAACTTCCATGTGTAACACACACACAGCCATATACACAGTGGAAGAATAATCTTCTGATGACTATATCTTCTTGCTTGCTATATCTAGATATCACTGTCCAGCTCTTCCCTGTCTCTGTGTGCTGGTATCTCATGGATGCCACCTTGGTGCTATCAAAATCAGTGGTTTAATTCACAAGTGGTTGCGCGTTTGTGCTGGGATTGGGAGGGATGTAAGTCACTTAGATTTGAATGCTTTTTTATGTCGTTGTGTGTGTGTATATATTATATATGCATATACATATACACATATATACAGGTAGGTATAATTCATATGCATCCTTGTATTATAGGCATCCAAAATGGAAGTTTAAGATATATTTAAAGTCTTCATTAAAAGTAAAAATGCCATTATTGTTATATTTTGGGGACTTTATCTAAAGAATGTGGTAAGAAGAAAAGAGACTAGTACTTACTGGGGAAGGTTATTTATTTGCCATTACCTGTGCCTTTATCTAGCTTCCTAACACACATTGTTGTGTGTATGTGTTTTATTTTGCTTTGTTTAAGACTCCTGATGCCATCCATCCAAAAGAAGCACCTCCCTCATCTGCTGCTAGCAGTATTAGACCTGCAAGAGTTGTGTCTTCAACTTCTGAGGAAGAAGAAGCATTTACTGAGAAATTTCTCAAAATTAATTGCAAATATATCACCAATGGCAAGGTAATGAACAGCATCTTAGTTTTTACTAAACTATGAAAGTTTGACATGTACATTTAAGTCAATAATGTCAGCCATTCATGAGTATTTATACAAGGATTTGAGTTAGAATGGACCTTGTCCACTAGTTAGAGTCTGATGATCTGTAGCAGATATTAAAGGTCCTGGTATATACATAAATTCACTACGACAAAGCACATGTAGTGGTTTTTGCTAGAATATTAAACACATCTTTAAAACAGCAGCATTGATGATAGTAGGAGTGCTAGCTTTTAAATTTAGTATATTACAGAAATTGAAAGGTAATTCAGCTTTACTCACTATATACTATATGATAGAAAGTATTTAGGTGTGTTCTTCAATCTGTTAGAACAGGAATAAACATTCCTACTTTGGGGCAAGTATGTTACCTTTTGGAGTGCTTTGGTTTGTTTGTAAATACTTGGAGAGATTGTAGGTATCTTTCAGTTAACTCATTTCTTATTTGGTCCCCTGTGGTCAGAGAACATCCTTACTCCTATGTGAAGTAAGATAAGCCACTCTAGGGTGGCTTATCTCCTGACCCAGAGTATCTTGACAAATCTTTCTTGTATGCTTGAAAAACACATATATTTTGCTTCGATTTAGTAAAATAGTTTTGAAATATCCGTGAAATTAAGTCAGGTGATGCTAGTATTCTTCTGTATCTCTATTGATTTCTTGTTTTTTTCTGTAAATTAATGACAAGGATGTGGAACTGTTGCATTACAAATGTTTTCTGCTTCCAGTTTATAATTCATGAATTTCAGTGTGCTATAGGAATGTAGAAATGTTTAGGATTCTTACACTGTCCTGATGAACTGACTGATGGTGAAATGCCGGCATTGACCCCAGGATCTGTGCCCTGCCTGAAGTCTGTGTGGTGGATACTGCTATAGCCATTTCCACTTCCTCTGGGAAGTGTTAACATGGTTTATCCTTCCCTGTACTTTCAGGCTGTCTTTGTAGGGTGTGTTTCTTGTGGAGGGTGTACGATCTTAGACTTTTAGTCAGATGTGCTTGAAATGGTCAGTTTTTGAGATTTTCATAACATTGACCTTGAGGAAAGAAGCCCGACGGTTTCAGCTGTGCATCCTTTTCGGCCCTAAGGATGGACTCCAAGAAAGTTGAAGCGGATTAATTAATCCAGTGGGGAAGGAAGGTGTCACCTACTTTAGTGCAGAAAGTAGGAGCAACTTAGAATGCCTTCCAGTAGCATTGATGTGGGTGGAAAACTGGAGCCCTAGTGCCTGATTTGTACTGTGTATAAAATAGAGGGCCAGAAGTCAGAGAAGAAATACTAGAAGCATCTAGACTCTGTTTTGAAATTGCGAACTTTGAAGATTGAAAGTTCTTTGTTTTTCCATCTTAGGGCACAGTCAGTGGCGTGCTGCTAGTCACACCAAATAATATAATGTTCGATCCACATAAAACAGACCCCTTGGTTCAAGAGAATGGATGTGAGGAGTACGGCATCATGTGTCCAATGGAAGAGGTGATGTCAGCTGCCATGTACAAAGAAATTTTGGACAGCAAAATAAAGGAAGCCTTGCCCATGTACGTGTGCTAGTGTGCTGTTCACTGAAGCCTTTCTTTTCCTTTTCTTTTTCCTTCCTTTCTTTTCTTTCCTGTCTTCTTTTTAGCATCTAGATAGTTGACCCTTCTCAAATATTCTTATTTTATTAGTTTTATTATAGATGATATTCATTTTGTCAGTAATGGAGCCACAATTTAAGCACTATTGACTAGTCAGTTCTTAGTGTACCTGGTGTATGGTTAGTACTTGTGTTGTATTTGCATTTATTTGGTCAAAGAACCAGATATTTGACAAGTAAGCTGTAGTACTCATGTAACTCAATGCTTTTCAGCTCTTTGTTATTTAGCCACAAAATAAAAAATCCAGCTTAGTATGTATTATTAATATCCATGAAGGGACCTAAAGCATAGCACTGGATTTGGGGTGTGGCATGGCTAAGGCCTGGCATCGCAGTAGCCAGAACAGCTTTACATTTCCATTTACGGTTGTCCTTCTGGAATGCAGACTGCGAAAGAAACAACCTACAGGTTGCACTAATTGAGAGTTGAACTTGGGATGTGCTGATCTGGGAATTTGTGTGATATAATAACATAGCTTTGAGACTATACTTCTAGGCAAAGCCTTTAAAAGCAGTGTATATACCAAGTAGTCGGCAGAAATTTAAAAGACTGAGAGAGAAAGGAGATACAGCATACGAGGGAAAGCTGAGAGTAAGAGGTTTGATGTGTAATAGAAAGGAAGTCCCACCCACTCCGCACGTGACTGGCAACCACTTGAAAATGGCTTCACCCTAACTGGTAGCAGATGGTTTACAGTCTTATTGCCAGTTTAAAAAAGAAATTATAAAGTAAAAAGAAGCAAGTTATTTTTCTCGTGTAGTGTGTACGCTGTTAGGGTAACCCCTTCTTGGGAAAGGGTCCGTTTCAGCCCCAAGTGACAAGAGCTCTGTGACTTGGTAAAAATAATCGTAGAAACTAATAATTTCTAGAAAAAATATTCTAAACTACTGGTTGTATTTTTAAGTGGTCAGTCAAAGCTGATTTCAGGAAAATAAAACAAAACAAAGAAGACCTCAAGCAAACCACAGTCACTGAGGTTCAGTGTAGAGAGGACACAGATGGAAGGACTAGCTGCAAAGGGAAGGAGGAACGCCTCTCAGTGGTGCCATCTTGTCCCGGCACTGAGTTTCTGAATGATCTTCCGGACAAGGTGTGGCTGTGCTGCAGGAAGACCGAGTGCTCTTTGCCTTTCAAGCGACCATTTTATCAATCAACACTTTACCTGGGAAGAAATACCGCCAGAAGGAAGTGCCCTTAAGTCTTGGCTTATATGTTAATTGAAATCAAGGTTTGGCTTCAGACAAGATGAGTGCAGCAAATGGTTTTGCAGAGTAGTATTTTGTTTGCAGAAGTAAAGTAGAAGATGCTAATGGTTTGCCTCTTTGTAATGTTTGGGGAATTGGTTTCTAAGGTGCTGTTCTGAACTGTTTTGTTAAGTGCCACTAGCATTAATGTTTAGCCATTCAGAATATTAATATCAGGTTAGAAAATTCACCTAAATACTTATCTTTTTTCTTTTTTTTTTTTAACAGTTAGTCTCTTGATTCTGTTAAATGTATCAGCAAGATCTCCCGAAGCTTATGTCCAGTTCCTTGACCCTGTGGTTGCAGTTTAAGCAAATCACCAATAGATGGCACCATTTCACATTCATTGTCGTCAGTTAGCTGCCTGTACTTCTTAAAAGATGAATCCAACAGAGAAACCCTGTCTCGAAAAATCAAACAAAAAGATGAATCAAGTAGAGACAGAAGACACTTGAACTAAATATTTGAAATAATGACATTTTACACATCTCACTTAGAAAAGTATATGTTTTGTTACAAAAACTTGAAAACCATAAGAGACTTAATCAGCTTTAATATCCACAGAAGGCCACTTATTCTGTATTGATTTGCTTTCTAGCCTTTCTATGTGTCATATTTCTGTTCTCTAGCCATATATGCACAAATATTGATGCTTTGCCACTGAGACTTCAAATAATTTCCATTTATTATGAAGCAGCTTTAATCATCAGTCCTAATTGCTGACTCACTTAATGATGCTTATTTCTAGAACTTCCCACTTGTGGACATTGGTATTTACCTAACAGATGCTAGTGATGGCGAAAATGAGACCCGGCTGTAAAACATTCATATCTAACTTCTTAATTCTTTAACTTAACAAATTCTCTTAGAACTATTCTGAGTTACTAGCTTAAGATTTCCTTTGAATGTTTGGCCTCAGATTGCTCTTAACCTTTGCATTATAGCTTGTATTTTAGTTTAATTTCTGCATATAAGTAAGCACTGCATATGAATGTGATAGATTGAAATATTTCTATATTCAATTCAGTTTTCCATATTCTACCAACAAAAGTTTTAGTTCACTATTATAATTTCATCAAGAATTTAAGTTATCAAGCTTGGTTGTAGGTTACTTACAGAGAAATCTTCCATTGATGTTTCCCAAATAGTAAACAGTTGATGAAAACTCTTGATGTGAGTATGTGGTGTATGTGAAAAACATGATATTTCTATTTTTGGATGAGAACTATACTTTGCCTATTTTGAAAAGCTTCTTCTATGTTTTTTTTATTTGGTTGTGGAATGTAAAATGTTACAGTTTTAATGTCTAGTAATTTTTACTTTTATTTTATAACAGAGAACTAGATCAGTTTTCAGGAAGGGACTTCTGCCATTCCAAGAAAATGACAGGCATTGCTGCTGAGGAAACGGACCCGCGAGCCCGCGATCCGGGTAATGACAGTGCCAGCACGGCTCCCAGGAGCACCGAGGAGTCTCTCTCTGAGGACGTCTTCACCGAGTCAGAACTCTCTCCCATCCGGGAGGAGCTCCTCTCCTCGGAGCCGCGACAGGATAAGTCATCCGACGCGTCCTCAGAGTCTGTGCAAACCGTCAGTCAGATTGAAGTGGAGTCGTTGGCAGTCAAGTCAGAGTCTCCTAACATTCCTGAACACGTTAACTCCAATACTGAACATTCTTCAAACCAAGGGGATTTAGCTCATGAAACTGATCTAAGTAGTCTTGAACTATCCACTAAGGAAGGAGATAAGGCTACAGAAAAACTTGAAGAAGTATCAGGCCCCAAAGAGCAAAGCACAGATGTAAAAAGTCATGACGGGGATTCTTCTTACTGTCATGAAAATTCACTACAGCAAGAGGGAGGAGAAGGGACTGTGCCTTCTGGAGAAACAGTGGAACTTAAGGAAAAGCAAACTGTTGAGAAGGATAAACAGGGGAAAGAACAAAAGCGGGACTCTGAGACTGAAGCAGAGGAGCTGCGTAAACTCTGGAAAAGCCACTCGATGCAGCGAGCCAAGCAGCAAAGAGACAGCATCCAACAGGCATCCCAGAAAGAAGGGAAACAAAGTGCACCTGTGGATGGACGTGTGGACGGTAAGGGTTAGGGAGGTGTGAAGTCAGTCTGGTGTTCTGCACGTTGTTTTTTTCCTTCCCCTCTGACCAAAGGCTGCAGGTTAGGTCTGTCAGAATGACAGTCAAATGGTTCTTGAGTGACGTCACTCTGGGGACATGTCGATGCAGGGCCTAGTCTCTCTGAACATCCTTTTGGCCATGTTCAACTCCCTGCATTCTCTGTAGTTTGCCTTATGAAAGTGCACCCACAGTGTGTAACACATTGATTATTCTACTTTCTTAAGGTCTTGGTATGATTTTATCATTGCATATTTGACATTTGAATTGCAATTTATAACTGCCAAGGTTTTAATTATATAATTTTTTGGAAAACACCGTTGGACAAAAAAAATCTACTTCTAGGATTCTTTGTCCACATAAAAATCCCACCTCTCTTTGCTTAGATGGTTTCTTTTAAAAACAAGCATGCAGGATGAAAGTTAACACTTCCTTCCTTAGCTCAGGTTTTTGTTGATATGAGGATTAGCATAATAGCTTCTGTTACTGATGTATTGTGCTTTTAAAAACAAGCATGCAGGATGAAAGTTAACACTTCCTTCCTTAGCTCAGGTTTTTGTTGATATGAGAATAAGCATAATAGCTTCTGTTACTAATGTATTATGCCTGTCTGTAATACACTGGCTCAGATAACTTACATTCTCTCAGTTCTGTTGAAGAGTTGCTTATAAATTCTCCTATGAACTCTTTACTACTTTAATTTCAGATTTTTATTCTACGTCAATATAAAAGTTAAATTTACCATTTTACTGAAATACACAAGCTAAATTTACCATTTTGGCTTTTTGTTATGAAATAGACATATCACAAAATTGACCATTTTAACCATTTTGAACTCTATGATTTGTGGCTGTCAGCATATTCATACTGTTGGATACTTCTCACTGCATGGGTCTTGAGAACTTTCGGCATCTTATCAAAGCACGACTGTAACCAAGCAGTGACCTGTCCCTCTCGCCCTTCCCCTGGTCATCACCAGTATGTGCTCAGGGTTTTCCTTACTCCAGGCCATTCGCATAAGAGAGCCACACACAGTTTCCGAGTTACGTCTCATTCAGCATCATGCTTTCACCATTCGTCTGTATTATAGAATGTGTTAGAATTTCTCCTATCTTTTTAAAAAAATAATTTATTTTTGAGATTATAATATAATTGCATCATTTCCCCCTTCACTTTTGTCCCTCTAAGCCTTCCCTTATGTTCCTTCTTGCTCTCTTTTAAAGTCATGACCTCTCTTTCCATTAATTGTTATATACAGACTGGGTAGGTTATACTTATGTGCTCAGGAATATGTATATATACATATGTATGTGTGTGTATGTGTGTGTGTGTGTAAGAAAAATTTCCTTTTTCTTTAAGTCCAAAGAGTTAACATTTCTGCATATAAATGTTATTTGCCAGCAGTATCAGGGTATCTTTGGTTGATGCTAAGAAAAATCAGTCGTATGTATAGTATTGCAAATCATCCTTCAGTGAATAAATTTTGTATAAAAAGGAATCCCTTGTAGGTGAATGTTTCTGTCCTGTCAGGTCCTGCAACCATTCAGACACAAAGAAACATAGATTTTTATATTAATTATAAACCATTTGCCCTATTAGCTAAGGCTTATTATTATCTAGCTCATATAACTTAAATTAATCCATAATTCCTGTCTGTGTTAAGCCTCATGAGTTAATACCTTTTCTTAGTGAGGCATTCTCATCTTGCTTCAAGTCTAGTCTGGTTTCCTTACCTATTCTTCCTTCCTGGCTATTGGCCATCAGCATTTTGTTAAACTAATATGATCGACAATCTCTCCGGTGTGTAAGAGGATTATTCCACAGCATTTCCTCATTTTTTTCTTTTCCACCCAAGAACTCTGAATCTAACCTCCTTTGTTTAGCTTTTTTCCTGACCATTATCCATAACAACTTGTAACCAATACTCTAAACAATGACCCATAATCCATTTTTTGGGAATGTGGGCATAGTTTTCTAGGCTACTTCCTGCTGATTCAGAGCGCTGATATTCCTATGGGGAGTCCAAGAAAATTTAAGATTATGATCAGGTCCTGACTGTAGTATTCTGTGAGGCTGGACCATCTCAGCCAGCAGTCTTGAGGCTGTTCTGGCTGTAGACCTCAGAGGAAGCTGCAGCAGAGGTGCTCTGAGATATTGGACCATCAGGACCGTTCATCCCCATTGGAGATTTCTCAGGGGTCTTCTGTAAAATGAGGGCAGGCTTGTGGTTTATGCCCTGCCCGGTCCCCACAGCTGTTTAGCCCCAAAGAAAATCACACAGAGAGTCTATATTAGGTTATAAACAGATTGGCCCATTAGCTCAGGCCTCCCATTAGCTCTTGTAGCTTATATTAACCCATTATCCTTATCTGTGTTAGCCACATGGCTCAGTACCTTTCTCAGTGGGGCAGGTCACATCCTGCTTCTTCGATGGTCTGGGGAGGACTGCTGAGAGAGCTTCCTGCTTCCCAGAATTCTATTCTCCTTGCTCCACCTCTACTTCCTGTCTGGTTGTCCCACCTATACATCCTGGCTAATGGCCAATCAGCGTTTATTTAAGTCATGATTGACAGAATACAGACAGTTCTTCCACACCAGTGTTCCTTGATCAAACCTTATTTTTCTTAACCTAGAATGAATCCACAGCCTCTCATTTTCTGTGGAAACAAAAGCAAAATCTTTTCTCCAAAGTAACATCTTTTAACTTGAATTTTGAATTTTTGAATTTTGGTTGGACTAATCCAGCAGCATTTAAGTCAACTGTCTTTTAGCAGCTATTGCTCCTTCCTCAGCAGTCAAGCAATTCAAAGACAACACAATAACATACAGTATCCAGACTCTATGTAATTTCCATCTTTATGTGGCTTTTTTTCTTACTCTGTTTCTCTTTTAAGGACTTTGTCTCCCAAACCTATGTATATTTTTAAACACAGTGTAAACCATTTAGAAGTTTATTTTGTTTTGTTTTGTCTTTTGTTTTCTTTTGTCTTATTCTGTCTTTACTGTATATGACTTTTTCTGACCAAACACTAAGTGATATGGCTAGGATTAAAGCTGCAGGTTTGGCTGCTGGCTCCACCCAATTCCTTAGCTTTTTGAGAGTCTGGCTTCCTGGCTGAGGTACTGGCAGAAGCCACATTTATTGCCGCAACTCTGGCGTTTCTAGATCCATGCCACCACAAACAAACCTGATGGTAGCTACTCATCAACACCGTTTGATGGCAGAGCCTCTTAAAAGAACTGCGAGGTTTTTGCTGCTAAAACTGAGTTAGGAACCCTCTCTTAAAGGAGCTGTGCCTCTGCTCGCCACCAGCAAACAGAGCCCACCCAAGAAATGCTGCTACCAAGAAGCCACGCTTAACTTCGTTCTTGTCTGTTTAGAATCCTTTTTTTTTTTTTTAAAGCTTTCTCAAGCTTTATGTGGAAATACTTGTGAAATGTTTGGGCAGCATTTGTAGCACAAATAATTAAAATCCAGAGACTGATATTTGAACTAAAGATCAGAAGAGCAAAACAGCCAAGCCACTAGAGAAGTCTTACCTCTACCAAGGCTGGGTGGCTGCAGACTGAGCCCTGAGGCTCTGGTTCCTCCCATTTTACATTCCCTCTAGTGCTGGGATTAAAGGAGTGTGACTCCCTAGTACTAGAATTAAAGGTGGGAGCTGCCACCACCTGGATCTGTTTCTGCATTGATCTTGTGTAGCCCAGGGTGGCCTTGAACTCACTGAGGTCCCTGTGCCTCTGTCTCCCAAATCCTGGGTTATAAAGGTGTGTGACGCCACTGCCTGACCTCTAGTGGCTTAGATCTTCAGGCAAACTTTATTTATTAAAATATAAATAAAGTATCACTATAGTCCCTCCTTTCAGGTTTTTGGATGTTTTTATTTTATTTTATTTGTGAAGGGGCAATAATTTCCATATACCAGAAGAGGAATTGCCAGATCACATAACTGTTTGCTTTTCTGAGAATCCACTTGTTTTCCACAGTTGCTGTGTGTCATTTCATCTCCCCAGCAGTTCATAGAGGTCTGGCCCCATCTGACGTGCTGCACATCCTCGTAATTGTCTGTAATTCCAGCACCTTGTGGGCAGCTGCAAGAAGACTCCCTTAGTGCTGAGGCCAACCTTGTCTGCCCAGCAAGGGAATGTCTCAAAAGCCTTAGAAATAAGAGTGTTCTTTTGAGACAACATCTCTTCTGTCCCAGAATGCCTTAGTCCTCCCTTCGCCTTCCAACACACTTGCTACAGACTCAACATTCAGCTTTTAAAATACTGAATTTTCTTTGTATCATCTCACTGAGATACTTTGAAAACCTAAGATTATAGTTATTAGTTATTAAGAATTGCATTTATTCAAAGCAATTTCTTTAAAAGCTGAACTTTTTTCTACAGTATTTTTTCTTTATTCAGAACACAATGAACACTTATTAGGAACATTGTCAAATACAAGAAATTATAACACAGTTTATAAAGTTATCTGGAATTTATTGCCAATGATGATCAACTAGTATTAACATTCTTACAGATCTTTGGAAGGCATTTTTGGTTTTGATTGGTAATTGAGTCTATGTGTACATACAGATTTGAGTATAAACTCAGGATTGTACTGTATGTATTGCTATTTCCTGCTTCATTTCACTTAACATTTGTGTGGTGTTCACTTTTGTATTTTCATTATAATTTTGTCAAAATGTGGTTTTATCGGTCTTATAATTTATCCAGCCATTTACCTGATGTTTTTAGCAATTCAGACTGTTTGAATGGTTACTCCCTTTGGTATAAATAACATTGGCATGAAGATCTTTATATAGAGAAAAAGGTTAGAAAGTAATTTCTGTTCAATTAAATATATATAAATATTTTAAATATATAATTTTATATGCTACGAGAATTAATATACAATAGATTATTATAGCCAGATGCCGAAAGAAGAAAATAAGTAGGCACTTGGAGATAGCTTTCTCTGAGTCATACCATTGGTTTCCTCTTTTTAATAAAACATTAGTTTAAATGACCATTTTTTAATAGCAATAATGTATAATGTGGAAATAGTAAAGCTTTTTGAAATTTATTACTTCATAATATGGAAGCATTGTAATAAATATTAAACTGTAGCATACAATAATAGAAAGAACAAGAGTGGCCAACACTCCTCCTTTTAAGCAGTGGCTAACGCTGGGGCACATAGGTTATGCACTTTGTACTTTCCTGCACGGGGTGGGGGATGTCTCTAAAGTGTACTTTCCTCCAGGGGCTGCTGCTGAAGCAAGATAATTAATGTCCGTGTTCATGGACTTAATCCTACTGTCAGACTCCAAATACTTAATGCCTCTGGTTGGAGATAATTTACCCATAATTAGCTGTCCTTGCTTTGCTTTGCAGCTAGTAGTATATTGCTGATTTCTCACACCTTTGTATGTGTGTAAAGACTGGAGAGTGCATTAATTTTTTATTTGAATAGCCATATGAATATAACCATTAATAAATTCTGTATACTGACTTAGGTGTGATTTTAAAAGATTAACAGAGAATCTACAGAATGCTTTACAGATAGTGCAGTTCAGCGTAGCTCTTGTTAACAACTTATTGAGAAATCTGAGATTTTGCATTTTTCTAATAGCCCTCAACAAAATTTTAGTTCACTACCTTGACTCTTTCAGTTAATCTTGCTATTTCAGTAACTATATCTTCCATGCCAATAAATAAATAAATAAAATAAATAAATAAAAGTTAATTGAATTTGCACAAGTACCAGTAAAATACATTATTTTATAATTCGGAACCAGAATGTAAAATTACTTCATCTAAGTCACTTGGATATACTTTATGACTGAATGGACACCGCTTACATAACCCTTCTAGGGTCTTCACTTCTAAAGGATAAGAGAAGGCATCGATTACATAAATTCTTGTGTCTCCGAGTTGGAAAACCGATGAGGAAAACCTTTGTGTCTCAAGCCAGTGCTACGATGCAGCAGTATGCACAAAGAGATAAGAAACATGAATATTGGTTTGCAGTGCCACAAGAAAGGTAAATTAAATACGTGAAAACTTCTACTTTTCTTACAAGATTCTTTTATAGATCACAACACCAGAATCAAAGTCCTGAAAGCCTCCATTTCCTGACTAAAAGTAAGTGGGCACGGTGGTGTCCACCTTTAATCCCAGCACCGGAAAGGCTGAGATGAGGCTAAGGACAGTTTGCCGGGCACGGTTCAAGGCCATCCTCTGCTGTCTAGCAAGAACGTCAGCAAAGGCCTTTTTAACCTATTGAAATCAGCTACTATCTGATACTTTTTAGTTTATGCCTTTAAATTTTTCATATTTAGTTTATTGGAAAACATTGGAACGTGAATATTTTAACAGTAAAGTACTTATATAGTATCTTAGACTGAAGATTCATGAATGTATTAGCACAGCCTTCTTGAAGGATGTATAGTTAATTTTTTTTTTCTGTTTTGAGACAGGGTTTCACAAAAAAAGACTTTTTATGTAGAATTATTCCTAGCATCATCCCATCTTTACTGGCCTTGGAGAGCTAATCAGGTGGCAGGTGCGGGAGGAGTGGTGCGTCTTGGAAATCCCGTGGAGTCTGCACTTGTCCTCCTTCCCAACTGACAGAGACACCAGATAATGTGTGCTTCTTTTTTAAAATGGGAGTTTATTAATTAAAACAGTTTGATTTGCACAATTCACTACTTGAAAGAAACAGATCCTAGTGAATAAGAGAGTGGGATTAAAGTGATTATAGTGAAAATATAACTGTTTAGTGAAATCTAATGTAAAAATCTCATTTTTCTTATTATTCTTGGTTATTTCTTAATTTTTAGATGTAGTTTTGTTTCTAATGTTGTTCTTGGTTCCAAACCTAAGTGTTGCAACCTTAACTGGGAAAAGGTTATCAGCCTCCTAATACTAATACTGCGTCACCATCTCAGTATCCAGGTTAGAAATTTCATTGCAAGTCATAATTAAGATGTACCTTGGCTTTTATTAACATTATTATTATTGGAATTTTGAGCATTATCATAGACAGAAAATCTAAGAGAATTGTTGATAGTGACTAATTGCCTGGAAGGTAAAACTTGCTGCCCCTTTCATATGTCAGGTGTCACATAACATTTTAGATCATGAGATGGATTCTTAAAACCACTGCTATTGGTTGGTCCATGTTAGCTCAGTTTTGTAGTTCAATTCTCCATGCTAATTAAAGCCAGTAAGCACATAGACATTTGATCTTTGAACATGTTTATTGCATAGTACAGCAGCCAGTACAGTTTACTGCAGTTAGCAAAATACCAGAAAGGGGAAGCAGATATGGGAAAGATTAGATCACCAACCGCTGAAGCAAGAATTTCCTGTGTCCTGCCGCTTCAGTTTGGATGCTGTGTGGAGTCCCTTCCCACTGCTAGTGTCTTTACGTAGGAAAGCATTACACTGCGGTTGGTACAGTGACAAGCCTTCTAACGAAAGTCTTAGTGCCATATGGTTTTAGAACTTGACAAATTATAGCTAAATCAGTTTTCAAAGAAAATGTCTTCCTGATAGTGGGCTTTACTGTTTAATAAAGTCTGGTGTATTTTGAAAGACTTTAACTTCTGTCAAAACATTTTACAAATATAGTCTTTTAACTTTTGCTAATAGCAGATAATACTAGGCCTATTAATAACCATTCGCTCTAACAGGACAGAGCACTTGTATGCCTTCTTCATTCAGTGGAGTCCAGAAATCTATGCAGAAGATACTGGTGAATATACCAGAGAGCCTGGCTTCATAGTCGTCAAGAAGATTGAAGAGTCTGAAGCAAATGAAGACCCTGCTGCCGACGCAGCAGCCAGAGAATGGGAGGTAAGAGTGAGGCGCCATCAGCTCTGCCAGGCTCCTTTGCTGTGTGACTTATGGCCTTACGGTACTCCACACACTGTAAAATCCATTGCACACAAGCAGGGTTTTGAAGGCCTAGTTGACAGTCCATGCACATACATGTTTTCTGAATGAATCTGAGTGGTAACGAAATGCTCTTTGTCACTCTGCTTTACATTAAGATATTAGATCTTTAAGGATAAAGTAATTTTTAGATGTATTTTAACATATTTAAAGGATGATAACATGGCTAAAATAGAAATAACATTAATTGCTATTATACTGTCATAAAAATTTACTGTTTGATTTAGCTGGGTTTTTTTTTTATACATGAAAGAATGCTCATTTAGTGCCTTTAGAAAAATTAGCCTCCATTTCCGAGTTTCACACCAAGTAAGCATTATCTTGACCTGAATTCAGTGATACTAAGGTGAGGGCAGGAAGTTAGTGCTACTTTTATATTTAAAAAAAAGTTTTTATGTGTTCAAATTTAATGAATTTTTAAGCAATGTCCAAGTTAATACTGATAAACTCTTTAAAAAGCTTCCCGTAGATTAAAAAATATTAAGATTATATAATTTTATATGCTTTGTCTTGGTATGTTGATAGGAAAATAACATTTTTATTATTTTGGTATTTTTATCTTAATCTCTTATTGATGGTTTTAGAAAACAGAGCAGATGCTAAAATGTGATAATAAATGGAGTCGAATTTTATTATCCATTTGGTTAAAGCTTTGACTATTTGTGTAATATGACTTTACTGTGCACGCACTTGGCATGTATAATGATTAAGGTATACATGCTCTTAGCATGTATAATGGTTAAGGTGTACATGGTGTGTCTTCTGTTTAAACTGTGTTCCTGATTTTTTGTGTGTTATGTACGACAGCCATCTACTATGTCATCAATACAATGAAGGGAAAGGAAGATAGTATATTGTACATTTATTTCATTATTTAAATAAAAAGTATTAATCTTAATTCTAGTTTTATTTATATCAGCTCCAAATTAGTAATGACCTGAGTTACTGTCAGCAGAATATATGGGTAAATTTGCAGATATTTATAAAATTTTAAGTAATAAACCAATAAAAACCTCATGATGTAAGCAGCTGCATGGATGAATCTCATAGCTAATGGGTGGAATACAAGGGGAAGGTCTGATGTCAGAAGAACAGAAGTAGCTGAAGTCCATGGACTCATGGTTCCTGGAAACCAAGGCATAGGGAGGAGGCAGGAAGGGAATCTCTGGAGAGTGCCGGGCACATGTTTTCACCCACTGTAGATGGGTTCACATGGTAACTGCGAGTTCCAGCTGTGTTCTTAGTCTCAGAAGGTAAATGTGTTCAGATTTCCAAAGATGTATACAAGTTTTAAGGTAGCAGCAGCTGAAAGTAGGTTACCACAGAGGAAATAAGTTGGTAAAAGATGTTATGTAAATGATGAGGATTTGATGGCAGCTAGTCTATAATGAAGTTTCTAAACGGGCAGTAAAATGGTGGGTGGCAGTATTTTTAATCAAGAAAGAGAATCGAGAACTTTTCCCAGTTTTGGCTGGGTCACTTAAGTTTAGAAATTTGAAACTGCTGACGTTTTCTTTTTTCTTCTTTTCATGTGGATGCATGTGTTGTGTTCTTATATGTGAATGTATGGATGTTTGCATATGTGTGGACTGTAGTATGTGTTTGAATCTGTATGTGTAGAAGCTGAGGTTGATGTGAATCTTCTGATTGCTCTTCTATCTCATTCTTTAAGGCAGCACCTCTCAGTGCAAGCCGGAGTTCAGACACTGCTTGCCTCCACAGCCAGCTTGCTCTGGGCATCCCCATCTCAATTTTTGAAGCTGAAATTACAGGCAGTTCCCACTGTCACCAGGTCCTTATATGGCTTCTGAAGCTCCAAGCTCCCAAATTTAGTTAGGTAGTTAGTTAGTTTTTTCTACCTGATAAGCACCTTAACTGGCTACATCGTACCATCCCCACTTCTGACTGTTTTGAATCAAAGAAATGGTTTCTGTTTCTGGGGGAAGCATTGAGAATTATAATTTACAGTTTAAAGATTATATATCTCCTCATTTGTCCTAGGAAAATTTACCCCCCAAAAAACAAAAAGTGGCAGGAAAAGTTCCATTTGTAAACTTGCTATACCTTCTGGAAACAGTGTTGCTGGAAACAGTGGTCTAACGCAGTAGCTACCCCTTGTTTGTGGCTGTGTAGGTCTTGACTATGGGTAATGTGACTAAGGAAGAGGAGCTTTAAGACTGAAAATGTGATTCTTCACCCTGTTATCAGATTTCTTTCAGACTGCTTGGACAACTTGTATGCACAATTAGCCTTTTCAACTATAAATTTTATGCAATCTGAGTATGAAATGATAAGTTAGAAAGTAAACTTTGCTGCCATCTGGTTTTTCTCATTTTGCATCTTATACTAGTCTCTTGTTTTAAGATCAGTGATAGAAAATTGATGGCCTGAAAGAGTGATGCCTTCTACCTTAGGACAAGTCTGTTAGGAGTTCTTTGTTACTGTCTTTGATCTATTCACCTTTATTCCTTCTTGTAGGAAATATCAATAACAAAAGGCCCAATTTTGGATATATGACTGTGATGTGGAAAGACTTTCCTTTTAATCTTCTCCCAGAACAGAATGATTTCCCTTAACTCAGTTGTTTACCTTTGTCAATATCTTCAGCATTACTCTAGGGTTTGTTAAACAATCAAAGTCATGGCATCCAAAGTTGCTATGTATAGATGTGTAGTTTGGATAGGAAAACTTTAAAGACATCTTAAAAGAGCTTCATCTACAAAATATAGAGATTAAATGACAGTCTAATGACTAAGTAGAAAAGGCAGGAATTTCAGCATTAAAAGTATGAGGACAGTAGGAAGAAAGTTCAATGTTAGAGATTATGTGTGAGTTCCAAGCAAGCTGACCAGCAGAACCCCTCTCCAACAAAAGGGGGAAAGTTGAGCCACATTTCAACAGTGAGATCCCCTAATGATACATCAGAGTAATCATTGCATTATAGAAAGGGATCTGAGAAGTATCATCGATTCTATTTATAGGAGTTGGTTTTCCCACCATGTGGGTCCCAGGAATCAGTCGTCACGCTGCAAGCACCTTGGCCAACTCTCCCATCTCCATAACTGGGGTTTCAGTTTTGAAATGATTGTTGTTAGAAGAAAAGGCTCTGACTTATTCTCTACCTTTATCCCTTGCCTAACTGTTGATAAATTGTTGTTTCATTTTGTGTTTAGTTTCTTATATCCTGATTCTTTTTTCCGGTGTTTGATATTACTTAGAATTTCTCAATCACTCAAAGGTCAAGTCATTCATTTTAGTATAAATTAATATGTTGCGTGCTTATGAGATAAGATCAGGAAGGATTATTCAAAAAAGTTTATTACCTACCTTTTGGCTTGAGTTTTCAAATTATTTGTATGTTGATTTTGATTATAACTTCCAGTGTTCTCCAGGGTGATTATATAAATGTAAATATTTAACCTAATTTTTTTTCTACACCATTAAGCTTGATTATATCATTACTGGATTTTTTTTTTTCCTGTTCTATGGACTGAGTTCTGTTTGCACAGCTGTCATTAAGTAGAGTTATCACTGTAGTCATTAGATTTTCCAAAGAAAAATACCTGTTTAATACTGCTGCAACTTCTAATAAGAACCATGCAGAGGACTGAAGCTGCATATTTAACATGCTATCTGCTAGACAGCTGGATTATTTTTATTTTCCTAAATGCATTTCATTATTGTTATTAAAGAACTATGTAAATGTATATTAAAATTGAGTTAGTATATTAAAGTACAAGCAAAAAAGGTTTCCTAATCTCTTCTCAGCCTAGTTATTAAAATGCACATTCAGTTGAAACTGTTGAAAAATAAGAGAGTCTTTATGTCTACAGAGAACACAGGGCTATCGCATTTCTCAGGCGTGGCTGTGTGATGGACAGCAAACAGAACAGGCTATGCTGGGCTTGGTTTTGTTTTTCATAGCACCCTTCATTTTGAAGCACCTGTTTTCATGTTTGAGGAAGATTTTCTAGTAGTTAGGCAGGCTTTTAAAATATTCCTCGATTTTTTTTTTCAGTATTGTGGATGGTTTTGTTTTGGGGAGTGGTGTTAAGGGGATGGACTGTGGCCACAGTGTATTTCATGTTTAAGGAGTGTGGTGGAAACTAATGGGAGGGTCGTGGCTGACGTACAGAGAGGAGAATAATAATTGCAGGGTGTGCTGGGTTCAGTGGGGCACACGTTGTATGTACTCAAGTAGCGTGTATTTGAGGAGATGGCATTGTGTATTACACATAGCCATTAGTAGGAAAGCAAATTTGCCTTAAGATGAAAGAAATATTTGCGCATTACCATTATAGCATAGGTAAAACTGAATGCCAGATAATTTTAGTTTGCATCTAAATTAAATGTAGTTATACTTTGTACTTAATCAATCTTTAAAAAATAAGCTTCTGCTTATATTCCATATATGCTTATTAATGAAGGGTAGCATATGTAAACACAGTAAATACAATTATCTTTCAATAAATATGCTAGAAAACATTTTAAAATGAGTTTCTTATCTATGAGTACCCCATAAAATTAAATTTTATAAGATTATTAGCTATAAAGAACGAAAGTCTAACAAAAGGAAATGGGAAAGAATTGTGGAACTCTGAATGAACAGTGCATTGCTAACTGCAGTCACGTGTGCAGTTGGGGAGGAATTCTGGAAATTGTACACAGTGCGTTGCTTGTATTCAGGGCATCTGTTAGTGCCATAGAAATATGTGCTCTGTGTCTTTAAACTTTGAGCCCTTTCTTAGCACATTTGGGTGCAGTGCAACCGAACTTAAGCATGGGAAACACTCTCTTCCCTCCCCAGCTTTACAGTCTCCACTCAGGACTATCTGTTCAATGGATCCTACTTAGTGATTAGCTCTCTGCCATGTCAATCACGTCTGTGCTGCCAGCGAACTGTTGTCACTGTGGCAGGGCTCTGTGCTGGAAATGTATCTTTGACAGAGGAAGAATGCTTTTGAGAACAGGTCTTCCGTGATTTGCTGAAGCTTAATGTGTGACCTGGGAAGGAAATGTCCCGTCTCTGGTATGGGAAAAAAGGGAGAAGACATCAGCCAGTGAGCCATAAATACACCCTGGTAAATCCTGATCAGTCATTGCAGCTTCTCTCTCTGCTAGTCTGCAGTGGTGCCATTATACAAACTTACCTAGTGCTTGACTGTATACACAGAGTATTTATAGAGTAAAAACTATGTGATTGCAGAAAATACTTTTAAGATATAGTTAGGAATTCTAAATATCTTTCAAAAGGGGATTAATATGTTGCTAGAATTTTGCTTTGTTTAAAATATGTTTTTTATTCACTTAAAAAGCAAGATAGAAAATATTTATTACTGCCTTAATGTTTTCATTTAAACTTAATCTTGTAGGAAAGGATTCTGAATTGTTTTCCTTGTTTAAGAGAAGAAAAGAGAGTGAGACTAAATTTTACTTAATGGATTCTGTTATAACTTATTGGGAGCTCTTGAGAAAATGCTGCTATTCAGTCATCTAAGAATGGTTTGTAAAGCGACTCAGGAAGTTTCTTTGTACTTCCTCAATGATAAGCATGTCAAAAATGACAAAATCCCTTTATTGATGTTTTTAATCATAATTTCAGGTTTTTCATTTTCTATTACATCAGCTCTGAATGGTATAAGCACCTTAGAATATTAATTTTTAAATTTGTGATCCAACTTATCAGATTAACTAGTTAAGTCTTTTAAGTTTTTAACTAAGAGCAATAAAGGTATTCATAATATTTTATTTACCATTTAATTTTTAAGCTAAATGATACCATTAATTTTTAAAATATTTAAATTATAAATTTAGGGAAACCGTACATGTTTTGAACTTCCTAGGTCAGCATGATGCCGCACATCATACCCTTATTACACGGACCAAGTCTTCTACTTGGAAGAAGCTCTTGGGTGATTTTTAACTTAGATGGTTTTCCTGTTTCTTACTTGTTCTCAGCTTTTCCTGTGTCTGTGGTGTAGACACATATGCAATATTTCCCTAAATGCAGTAGCGAGATTAGGCCAGCATGGAGTGTTCTGGACTGAGGTGAAATTTGGTGGCACAGAGTCAGCCGCAGCTAGTGAGGTTTCACTTCACCAGCTCATCTAGGGATGGTTTTTTAGGTAGTAGCGTGTGTCTTCATGTGTATCAAGCTCACTGCCCAGTTTTCCTACTTGAGGGGGTGGATCTAGGTGTGTAGGCAGGGAAAGAGCCTTGGGTTTGTAAGGGTGGCCGAGAGTCTTGACTTACCAAGGCACTTCTGTGTTGAAACTGAAAGCAAAACGTATTTCTTCTGAGAGAACAGTTTCGGAACACAGGAAAGCTGACGTCTGTTTTCTCTGTGTCACTGCTCTTTAGCATGCTTCCTGTCTTTCACACATCAGATACGGACTTCAGTGATAAACTGTCTTACAGAGCTGCTAAGAATGTGGTCATATATTTAGATCAGCAGTGACAGTATTCCAAATACTGGAATATGTACTGTCAAATTTGACCTTAAAGTTAAACCAGATGCTAAGAGATATGTTCATTTTATGAATGAGCTAATTGAACCCAAACATTTTACCAGGGCTGACAGGATGGCTCAGTGGGTAAAGACACTTGCTGCAGAACCTGGTGATTTGACTTTAGTCTCCAGGACCCATGCAGTGGAAGGAGAGGGCTGACTACTGAAAGCTGTCCCCTGACCTCCACACATGCACCCTGGCACCTTCATACATGTACAAAGTAGATAAACATTATCTTAATAATTGATAACAGTAGGTAGACAGTGCCTCAGACAAAATGTGTGGGATAAAATTAACCCTTTGCAACTTAGCTTCCATGAGAATCATATTACCCAATTATGCTTGCTTTTGTTTTTATTCCTTTCATTTCTTTTAATTTTTTTTAGCCTTAAGGCTGCTTTTAAAATACATGCTTGACATCTTCAACTTTAATTTCCAGTCTATGATTTTCTTGAAGCTATTCATGTATTTGATAGACACTTGTGCCAATTCTTACCTTTTTGATGTCTATCAGTAAACTCTAACTTACTGGAAAGTATTTGATAAAAATTTAGGCTTAGTTTAATTCATCTTCAGCATTATATGTTAACATTATTATTTTTATTAATAATGCATTTTCACCATTTTGATTATTTTAGGTTGTCCTCATGTGAAAAAGACATTTTTTTTTAATTTGGTATTTTGTATGTGGAACTGCAGCAGAAACTGCTCATGAATTTCTGACATGTCTAAGACTGAGCTCATGAATTTCTGACATGTCTAAGACTGAGCTCATGAATTTCTGACATGTCTAAGACTCAGCTCACATACTGACTTCCAAAGCAGCCACACATCAGCTGTGAAATCGGTTATCGCAGACTGGAATGATTGTAATCGTGATGGAGATAATGACTGCAGCTAGCTCTGTGTTTGAGTGTTATTCTAAGTGCCCAGCCTAAGTTGTCCTTTGTAATCTGTACAACACCTTTAAGTGTTAACCTATCGTGTCTCTTTTATGCATAAATCAGGGACATCTTACTACAACAGTTCAGCTTAGAGTGAGGCCTTCACTCTAGGTACCCTGTCCATGCCCCTGAAGTGTCTGCTCTTCCTGCTCACACTTTCAGAGTAGAAAAAGGGCAAGGTGTGTTTTGAATATTATTTCCATTTGGAGAAACCAGGAAGTAGATTGAGGTTCCTCAAGTTCACAGAGCTATAAGAAGCTATAAAGGATAGCCAGTATTCTTTCTGCATTGTCATGCTACTTACCTGTAATGATGGGAACAGTACTTAACATACACCATACAGTCCCTAAAGCATCTTCTGCTCTATGGACAGTCACAACTTAATTGAAGGAACTCACCCATACTGGCATTGGACTTTTGCATTTGACTAAGTAGTTGAAAAGTATATCCTAGGTTTATACATTATAAAGCATAAGGATAAAATGAAGATCTGATTTTCTACCAACATTAAAATTATAGTATTACTTTTTCATTATATTTGTTTATGTGGGATTTTTGTGTCTCATGTTATCTCTCCCAAATTTATTTTTTGGGGACAATCATAAATGAAATATAATAAAAATATAATGCAATAAGATAAAACAAGAACTAGCACATCAGAATTGGACAGAACAAACAAGCAAAAGGCAAAGAGTCCAAGAGAAGGCACAAGAAACAGACCCACTCGTTCACACACTCAGGAGTCCCATAAAAAGCACTATATTAAAGCTGTAACATATGCACAGAGGATACCCTTTCTGGCTCCTCTTCCTTAGGGTTCCCTGAGTCCCAAGGAGAGGGTTTGGATGGAGACATCCCATTTAGGACTGAGTATTCATGCTCCCCAATCTGTGGAGTGTTTGGCTGTAGTTCTCTGTATTTGTTCCCATCTGCTGCAGGAGAACTTCCCTGATGATGGTTGAACAAAGCACTGATCTATGAGTATAGCACAATGTCATTAAGAGTAATTTATTGCTCTTTATTGTTTAAACGGTAGTATTTTGTTTTACCCTGTATTCCCAGGCTATCTTATTTAATGCCAAGGATGGGTTCCCTCTGGTGGAGTGGATCTTAAGTCGAATCAGATATTGATTGATTTCTCCAGCAAGCTTCATGGCTACCATCACCCTAGCATATCTTGCAGGCAATGGTTTTTTTGGTTTACAGAAAAACAGGAAGAAGTTCTCATACACTCTTTTTTTTTTTCAGTTTCCCCTACTATTTGCATGTCATTGGTGGGACATTAGCTAAAAGTTAGTGCTTTAATACTGACATGTTATGGTGAGCCTAAGTGTGTGGGTGTCATTAGAATTCCCTTCTGTACTGTGTATTTTATGGGTATTTACAAGTGAGGAGTTACAGAACCACAGTACACTTTGACTGCACTAGAAACTCCTGAGGAGGTAGATCCTTACTCATGCTTCATTCCCTCTCTAAACTGCTGGCACCTAATAATCTTCCTACTGTTTCTGAAAGTTGGTATTTTTCAGTCATGTGATGGTGTAAGTCACAAAACAATCCCACGCCAGTTTGGAATTATGATTAATAAAAGGGTTATTTATTTAAAGGAGAAACTTACAGATCACCATCCTAGACAACAGCCCTCTGCACGACCAGGAAAAGGGGTCTAGTAGCTGGAAGCGGAATCCGAAGCAAGAGAGAGAACTCAACGGCTACCGCTGCTTTAAAAAGCAGCAGAGACCACACCCAAGTGGGCTGGTATCTTAAAGGCTATTGGCTGAAGGACTGAAAGGAGCTCCCACAGCACCTCCCCCTTTTGTTTAAGTAAGAGAGTTCTAAACTTATTACAAAATCATATACAATAAGAACAAATATCCTATTCTAACTAGCTTAAGTCTTGTATAATAAATAACTTGGCCAAGTCATGAGAGGAAAGTAACTACATTTATCTAGTCTTCAACCGCATCGAAGATCCGAGAAGGTAAATAATGTTACCTGAGTAATTAGGAAGTGTGATCAAACAACTTCCAAAACATGCACCAAATCACAGAGACAACTGGCTACTGGGGCAATCACCCAGAGTCACATTTGCAGCATTGAAGCAACCAACTTTGGCTAAGGCCTAGAATAACTGACAGATTATTTTTAAAGGCAAGAAATTTTTCAAAGCCGTCTTACCCTGTCTTGGCAAGATTTGACAGTTTTGCCTATCCATTTCCGGATACTATGTATTTTATCAGTAGTTGAGGTATGGGCAGTTCCGTGCCCAGAGGCTGGGTTTGCCAAGAAGAAGACAAGCTCCATGTGGAATGTCTTTGGTGCTCAACAATCTCTCGGGAATTGATTGGTGTTGCCAGGAACGATTGTGTCTCGCTACCACAGAACTCTAAGTTAGATTAAATGCCATTTTCTACAGTTCTTTGAAGAGGTTGAATATTATCTATTTATACAGAATATAATCTCTGTGTTTCTAAAGAACCTGATTAGTCTAGCTATAAATATGACAAACATAGATGACTATTGATCTATAATTCCTAATACCTATCTAACTTAAAGACTAAGACAATAGATAAATGTGCGATAAATGAGGACAATGACCTCCAAATGTAAACAATGTATAAATATCTTGATCAGAGGTAGAAATGTACACTGCAATATGGTAAATATATATATCAATACATAAACAATATATAAGTATCTTAATCAGAGGTAGAAATGTATACTGCAAAATGGTAAATATGTATATCAATGCATAAAAATTGTTTTAAACAGGTAGAAGCATGCATGCATACAATATTCAATATAATTTAACTTTGTATCCATATACAAGAATCTATGCCAATGTAATTGTCTATAAACAATATCTCACAAATAGCAATCTATTATCCCATCATCCAGTTTTCCCTCTTTTTTTTTTTTTTTGAAAAAGATCCCTGAGCTTATAAAATTCCTCCCCCAACCCTCAACCGTATACCAATTATAGTCAACCCCTAAATGATGTCCCTAAATCCGAGGACAAACTTTCCTGGAAGAGGGGACGTCATCCTCTAGAATTACTTTCAGCTGTCATGGGGGCGACGTTCTTTCTAGGGGATCCTGTGAAAGTAAAATGATGGTTAAATTTCAAGATTAATGTCTGGTAAGATTGCAGATAGTCTCTGAGTATTTTGTGGAGGTCTGGCCAGAATGTTGTAAAGATGTGCACCATTTCAGCTAACCAAGTTGGAACCGTCTTGTGCAGCTGGTACCCAAAATATGTCTTGTAGTAGTGCTATCAGTATCATCGTCGTACAAACAGGTTGTTGCGCGAGATTCTATATTGAACTGCTGGCTCCATGCACAGGCCGCCGCTGAGGGATGGCTCATGCCAAGCCGAGCTGGTGGCAGGCAGCCGAGCCAAGGGGGGGGGGTGATTCTAAAACCAAACATTGGGCTCCAGATGATGGTGTAAGTCACAAAACAATCCCACACCAGTTTGGAATTATGACTAATAAAAGGGTTATTTATTTAAAAGAAAACTTACATATAACCGTCCTAGACAACAGCCCTCTGCACGATCAGGAAAGGGGGTCTAGTAGCCGGGAGTGGAATCCAGAATCCGAAGCAAGAGAGAGAGAGAGCTCACAGCTACCGCTGCTTTAAAAAACAGCAGAGACCTTGCCCAAGTGGGCTGGTGTATTAAAGTCTATTGGCTGAAGGAGCAGAAGGAGCTCCCTCAGCAGTCACGTAGTGGAAATAATATAGTTGGGATTCTTAGCAATATGCATTTAAGACCGCTCTCTAATACTCCATCGTATGGATGTACGAGTTTCTGTACTCACTGACTGCTTCTGCCGTTCTCTGTGCTGTGAGGACTTATCACAAACACAGCCAACCTCCAGATTCTGTGTACACATGTCTTCAAGTCTCATAGGTAAAGACCAGGGACCCCAAGAGGGTGTAAGAGTATGTTCAGTTTTATGAGACAATACCAGAGAGAAAAGCTCTCCCATTTGTAATTGATCCAGCAGTAAGTGCAAATCCTGTTGTTGTTGGGGTTTGTCCATCCCTACAAGCACATACTGGTACCTGCTATTTAAGTTGGATACTTCCCTTATTTTCAATAACAGGTCCTTTTTCAGTGATATATATTGGAGAAAGGATACCATTTGTGGCTTGCCTTCATCAAAGTTTTAATTTTTAATCTTCTAACTCCTAAAATTTCTGATTCATGATTATTCTTTGGGTATTCCATTTAAAAATGACTTTTAAAACCCTTGGTTACCTTGAGTCTTACATTTTTGTATTTTCAATTTGGGTCTCTAATCTGTTGAATTTTTCAGTCAAAGACAAGAACTTTTTTCTCCTCTCTGTCAGCCTGGTATCTGCGGTAGTGACCATCCTCATTTCATTCTCTCCCTTCCTCTGTTGCCAGAATCAGTCACCATATTTGCGTGGGTGTATCCCTTTTCTCTTCCATGGAGCTGGCTGCTGGCTGCCAGCCGTATTCTCTTGCTTCCTGTGATTTAATGACAAGTCTCTAAAGAGAGCAGCATCCATGCTCCAGGTGTTTGCCATTCGTTTTTCAGCTGTTTTGGGTCTTTCCACATTACCTTTCAGGTCAACTTTTGAATACTTTGTAGCTGCAGAATCACTTGGTTTTAATTAGAATTGGAATTGTGTTGCAACAGCAGCTGAACTGGGGAATGGTGGATACCTTAGTGACATTGACTTTATCTTCCTACCCATGAACACAGACGGTTTCCATTTACTTAAAACTTTGTTTTCTTCATCGGGATCTCACACTTTCCTCATGTTCAATCTACTATGCACATCGTTAGGTCTAGGCCTAAGTATTTCATAACTTGGAACTAAAATTAATAATGTTAATGGCAAGGACTTGAGTTTTGCAAATTATCCTGGTGTGCTGGAAACACCGCTGCTGTTTATCAACCCCAGCAGTGTTTAGTTGTTATTAGATTTTCTTTATTCACAATCCATAGCATTTTTAAAGACAAAGACAGGTTTAATTTCCTCCTCTTTTACCTGCACGTCTCCTATTTCATTGTGTTTTGAGGACATCCTGTAAGCTGTTGAATAGAATAAACTAGGGGGATCTCCTTGCCTTTCTCCAGGTCTTAATACAAAAAAATCTTGGGTCTCCCTATTGTTCATGATGATAAGTGTAGGATTATTCTTTTTATATGTTTTTTATCTTTTGTGCTTCTAGGTTGCTGATTGTTTTCATCACAAATGAATATTAGATTTTCACTGTTGATAATAATTGTGATCACAGTATTTTTCTTTAGCCTCTGGGGTATAGCAATTGCTTTTCAAGTATTGAACCAGCCTTGTATACCTATAATAAATTTCACTTGATTATTATGTGTGTTTATTTTCATGAATTATTTGATGGCACTGGCTGATATTTTGTTAAATATGTGTGCATGTATTTTCATGAGCGATGATGTTCTGTAGTTTTCTTTTCTTGTAATGTCTTTATTTGTTTTTTTATTAGGGTAATGCTGGCCTCACAGAATGTGTTAGTAAGTATTTCCTCTGCTTCTATTTTCAACAAGAGACTGTGGAGATTTAGTTCCATATCTTCCTTCTATGTTTGGCATTTACTTATCAGTAAATCCATATACGCCTGCTGCTTTCTGTTTCGGAAGGTTAACCCTGGATTCTGTCTGATTAAGGGATAGGTCCAGTCAGGTGATCTGTTTCTTCTTGTGTGACACTTAGTGGTTTATGTCTTTTGGGAATTGATCTCCCACTCTTTTCCACCTTCTCTGATTTTAATTAAACATCTTATGATTACATAGTTTTCACCTGTTAGCATTTCAGTTATACTCATTTTAATGTTTTCTAGTGCTTCTCCTACTGTTTGTAAGGCATAGTCTAATGTAGCAATCCCTTCTTCTCTCTCCACTTTCTGTGTATGAAATTATTTGTCCTGACTCATCATTTAGCTTATCCACTTTCTAAGATACACTATTCCGAATCTCTGTCAGTTTTATCTTACCCCCAGCCTGAGAGGAGGGCATTGCTGTTTGGTACTAAGGTTCTGTTATTAATGTTGTTATGCTTTCTGTAGAATCCCCAGAATTTTGTTCTTTAAAAGTCTTGTTAATATTTTTGTTTCCCTTCCTGTTGTTTATCGTCGCCTCTTCTCAGTTATGGGCTATTGAATGGTCTACTCATTCTTCTTTGCTCACAAATCATGCCTATATTATTTTACTGAGACAGTGCTTAAATACAAATACATTAGCCATCTTAGTTGCTGCTCCACTGCGTATATCTCAGGTCTCTGGGGATTATTTCCCTTCTTGTTGACATTTGTCGTATGAATTTCTTCTCTGAAGATCTGTTGGTGGTAAGCAATCTTAGTTTGCCTCTCTAAAAATAAAATGTGTATGAAAAGTAGAGAACTCTGTGCTGAATATGTAGTTTTTTCTTGTTATTATTTCAAAATAATGCAATATAACAAGCAGTTATTATCTCACATTCATATTGTGTCGGGTTTTTGAAGTGCATCTTGGATGGTTTATAGCTTATGGGTGTGTATGTGTGTCAGGGACTTGAAGAGGTGCCTGGGGTTCAGGATTCCACATTGACCCAGTTCCTCATGGATAGAGGAGGCACAACTGTGTTTTGTTTGTTTGTTTTGGGGTTTTCTTTTCTTTTTCCTTTTTTCCTTTTTTTTTCATCTTGGAAAATAGTTTTGTTTGGATAAACAACTCTAGATTGGCCATTTGTTTTCTGCCATGTGAAAGCAACAGTTTTTGTTAGACAAAGTAGAACGGGGCTTTTTTTGTACTGAAGACAGTTTTAAATGATGGATTATAGTGAAAAACAAATCAGAAATATTGCTATTGCTCATTTTTGTTAGCTATAATAACTCAAACTTATATTTTCTTTTAAAGCGTATTTTTTAGTTACCAAAGTAAGTATACATGCGTAGGAAATAAATTTTTTTTTTTAAAGATTGACTTATTTGTTTTGTTTACAGTGTTCTGTCTGCATGTGTGCCTGCAGGCCAGAAGAGGGCACCAGATTTCATTACAGATGGTTGTGAGCCACCATGTGGTTGCTGGGAATTGAACTCAGGACCTCTGGGAGAACAATCCGTGTTCTTAACCTCTCAGCCATCTCTCTAGCCCTGTAGGAAATATTTTTAATTTTACTACTTTTTTTTTGTAAATTCAGGAAGTAGTAGTAAAAAATGACATGTGGAAGAATTAGTTTGTGTGGGAGCAATCTCAGGCAGAAATACATCAGTATTCCAAAAGAGCCACTAAGCCAAGAAGATACTGGGTTTTATTTGTTTTGAATAGTATTTTTATTATTCCAAGATTTTCATAGTGTATTTTGATCATATCTCCCTCAGCTCTTCCCATATTCACCCTTACTTGCAATCCACCAAATTTTGAGTTTTTTTTTTTATTGTTTTTAATTTGTTTGTGTCTTCTTCCAATCAAGTTCACTTTATATTGTCTACTTATTCTTGGGAGTGGGGCTTCTCCTGCAGTGTGGCAGACCCAGCCAAACTTATGTCATTGAAGAAAGCTGCCTCTGCCTCTCAGGAGCTGGTAGCATTTGTTACAGTGTTCGCAAGTCCTCCACAAACAAGCTCAGGCCAATCAAAATTCCAACATATGGGTAGGGCAGTGTGGGGCACAGCTACCCTATTATGTCTGTAAAACAAGGTTTAGTGGAAGTCATCCACCACCTGCCTCCTCTTCCCTGAGGATCCAACGCCATGAAGGGCAGAGGTGTGATAAAGCCGAGTACTCTGGAGCCGTTTTCTTGGCACATTGGGTGGTCGCGGTCCTCGGTGTTAAGTCCCCATCTGTTCCAAGTAGAGGCTGTTCTGGAGTTAAGTTAGGGGTCTGCGGTGAGTCAGCGGACTCCTTTTAGCTCTGTCTGTTAGGTAGACTGGCAGGTGTATGAATGTGTTCTCATTCAGGAAACTGGGGATGAGAGCAACTTTGGATCTTGTTTTCTCTACTCTCTAGTTGGCTAGTATTGTTTCTTTCTGTCCATCCAAAAAGGAGCTATATAAGTTTATTGTGCGTCTACTTTGACAGCTATGGAAATAAAAGCTTACGAAACTGGTTTCTGCCTGAGGGCCTTTCAAAAGCCAGAGAGACTATAGGGTGGTGTTTAGTCCTTCACATTGGCCTTCCTCTTGAACCCAAACCATTTCTCACTCAAGGCATGTTAGCTAGAGTGAGCATGCTTTTAAATGGAAATTCTTGTTTTCCACTCTCTTTTTACTTGTGTGCTTTAACTGCCAATAGTGTAATGTGGAATATAGGTGGAGGTGTCATTTCTATTAGGTTTGGTATTTCTGAATAATCTAGTAACTTCTGCAAATAGATCATGAATTACTAAAACCATAAAAAAAATCAGTGAAAGTCTTAATTCAGTATCTATGTTGGAAAATTTTATCTTACCTTTAGCTAATTTTTTTTTAAAATACACTTTTATACTGTTTTATTTTTTCTTTGTTATCTTACAGACTTGATGATAGCTTCGTATGTCTTCTCTCCCATAGCATAAGTATATATTAATATTTAAGAAACATGAAGCCACATGAGACCTCTGTAACCCCAGCACTTGAAAATGGAGGCAGGAACATAAGGGGTTGGTAGTCATCCTCAGCCATGTACTAAGTTTGAGTCTAGCCTGAGCTGTAGGAGAGCTTCTCAAAGAAAGAGAGAAAGACAGAAACTAATGAAGGCCTGGAAAGGAAGGGATACAAGTGTGTGTGTGTGTGTGTGTGTGTGTGTGTGTGTGTGTGTGTGTGTGTGTGAATGAGACAGCAAGATGGCTCCGCAGTTAAAAATGTCACTTGCAGGGCTGGAGAGATGGCTCAGTGGTTAAGAGCACTGGCTGTTCTTCCAGAGGTCCTGAGTTCAATTCCCAGCAACCACATGGTGGCTCACAACCATCTGTGATAAGATCTGGTGCCTCTTCTGGCTTTCAGGCAGAACACTGTAAACATAATAAATAAATAAACCTTTAAAAAAATGTCACTTGCAGCCAAGCATGTTGTCCTAAATTCAATCCCTGGTACTCACATGGTAGAAGGTGAGAACTGACATCTGCCAGCTGTCCTCTATACTTGCACACATGTGCTATCTCTCTCTCTCTCTGACATACACACATACTTGAATAACATATGAATAACATATGAATGAGAAAAGATAGGCTTCTGGCATTAAAGAAACTGGCTTCACAATATTTGCTTAGACTTTCAATGACAGTCCTTCGTTATATTAATGACTCCTACTTTCTGCAATGTTTATAAAACCCATCCCTTTTGTGAGCATAATTCAATTTTACTTCTACTTAGGAAGTGTGCTTAACAAATACATAAAGGAGTAACATTTTTAAATAATGGTAAGAATAGCGTTAACTAGTGGGATAGAAGGAACCCACTGTAGATTTGTCTCATGATTTGAGAATTCTTGTTGAGGAGACTCATGATTAAATGTCACAACGCATTTGGGCATAAACCAGCACAGTGTGGGAAAGGAAAGCAAGGCCATGAGCTTTAATTTTTAGCATCTAAGTTTTCTTTCTTCCTCATCAAAAATTGTATTGTTCCGGGCACTCTGGCCCATGGATTTCCAGCACTTGACAGGTAGAAATAGGCAAACCTCTGTGAGTTTGAGGTCAGCTTGACCTATATAGTGACTGTCAGGTCAGCTAGGACCACATAATGACACCCTGTCTCAAAAAAGAAACAAATACTATTTTAATTGGTAGATCTTTATTGTTGTCAATCTGAAACTGAAATTTAAATTGCATAACTGTCATCCAAAATATATAAAATAGTTATCTTAAACCTAAAATAAAAGCCACAAATACGTAAGGGACCATTCGACCTCTCTAATCCTTAGGGAACTGGTAGAAAGTGGCAAGATTTGAACGCAGTGATAGAGTTCTCATAGACAGTGCTGATCATTACTCAGTCCTCTAGAAGCAAGTCCTCGTTTGCTTACTTAAACCTCCTGTTGCTTTGTACTGTCTTTAATCTCGGGTGTAGCTAAGTGTCTAAGGCTGGGCTGTGCCAGCATCTTTATCTGTAAGTGGAGTCGTCAACCAGAGCACATGAATTGTTGCTTAGCAGAAGCCGATGCTAACAGCGGTGCACTAAGACGCACCCAGTTTCTTTGCTTTTTCTGTTTCCAAGTCTTGCTCAGCTTTCAGCGACCACAGCACAGCTTTAGTGGTAGCCAATTCATTTTAGTTAACTAAAGCAAGAGCCTTTCAGAGCCAGCTTTTGAAGTCTTGTCCCTCTATGGGTGAGTTAGCTTAACTGCATTTTGTAGCCCCAGCCTCTAATGTGACCTCTGAGGTGACTCATAGGAAGTATTAGAGCTCAGAAGAATCAACCTGTGTGTGCTGTCTCTACACTCGCTGTGCTGTGAGGAGCTTCTGTAGTTACATTGTGGTCTGCAAAATCTGTAATTGTCGTTGTGAGGTTTGTGTGTGTGTTTACCCTAATAGCTTTTACCTGTAATACATGGTTTTCAAATCAGTTCCAAGCAGGAGAAGTGGCAGAGGCGGATGTAGAAGATTAAGAATATCACACAGGGATTCAGGATGTGGGAAAGTAAAGGTTTTGTCATGAATAGCAGCTACAGAACAACCACAGACAAGTGAAAGAGAAGCAGGAGAACCTGGGAACGGGAGCGGCCCTTTCAGAAGACAGAGCGGAGGGCATGTGGTAGGATAGGGAAAGTGTCCCAGGATCTCAGGCCAGCTGCAGCTGCAAGCTCCAGGTTCAGGGAGGTCCCTGTCTCACAAAACAAGATGGAGAAAGAGAAGGACAGATCAGGCTCTGGCTTCTGCATGTTCATACACACGTGAGCACACCTGCATTCACCACACACACGGGGTGGGGAGGGAGGAGCATGTGAGCAGAGCGGGTACTGTGTGAGTAGCTCTGTCACTCCAGGAGTTTTTGCATGACATCCAAAATATGGGTATATAAAATAGGTTTTAAAATCAATTTAACAACAACAGATCATAAAGAAATTTATTTTTAAATAATCTTTTGGCAGCATATCAAAAACAAAAGCAATCTGCATGTTAATGAGATAGATGTTTGTTTTTGCATAAGAAATTAAATCTTGCTGAATATTTATTAATATAGGACATAGAATATCAACAGTTTTTGGTTAATGATTTTATAATTGTCAATTATGAAAACACCACATAAATATTTAGTACAAAATGACAAAAGTATGTTTAGGGACATTTCAAAAGTTATTGGAACTTCTGCCCTAATCCTAAGCAAAACTTTACTGAGGGTGTGAGTGTGTGTGCAAGTATGTGCAAAATTTGTCAGCTAATCATACAACAGTTTTTAAAATAAAGATGTCTAATAGTACAATCCAGAGATATACTAATTTAATATGCCTATGCTGAGAAAAGATGCTCGAGGCCTATTACAGCTATGTTTTCCATAATGAAGCCACTGTGCACAGCTGAAGCACTGCAGTTCCTCATACGAACCGTCGGAGCGGAAGTGGCGCGGGCCTTTGCTGCTGAGTGGAGGTGGCGCGGGCCTTTGCTGCTGTAGCATGGCACACTGAGGAGAGCGGTGGGAAGCACAGATGCTGTGTGCTCCGACCTGGCAGAAGTGAATTGTCACAATGTAGCAGGCAAACGCTGCCTGAAATACCTTCCGTGCACATGGGGCTTAAAGTTGTTTGTATTTTGTTGTTTTTTTTTTTTTTTTGTATTGTGCATCTGTTTTACTGTGGCCAAGTTAATATATCAGAACTAAGAGCTTTTAAATAGACATGCTTTTGAAAGCGCTCCTGTTTTTTGGATTTCTCTCTTTCTCACAGATGAATTTACTTTTTTTACCTTTTCTTTCCTTTCCTTTCTTCTCCTGTGATACAGATGGGTGCGCTTGTCTCATGAGCCTAGAGAAATTCTAGGACCATGGCTGTTAGTGTGCTGGTTTTGAGCTCAGCTGATTGAGAGGACGGCCGCTAACCACTCCCTTTGGAAACTGGAAGATGGTTTTGATTAAATGCCACCTGTGTTAGAAAAGCAGGGTGTCGTTTACAGCCTTTAACACGTGCGTTTAAATCAAGCTCAGTCTGTGTTAAATAGTCAAGAGAGCAAACACATTTTCTACCACGTGGATGTACTGGTGAAACTCACTCGTGTATATTTTGACTGTGGTTTCTATATGAATTTCTTCTATTTCCAGTGTGGATTAGGAAGAGATACCTTGTTTATCATCCTCTCCTCCCATTTAAATCTCTCCCATTCCCTCTCTTTCCCTCCTGTCTTCTCTGTTTATGCACACACTTCCTTCTCAGCTGTCAGTGAGTCACTGTCTTCCTGTCTCCACACTCAGGTAGTGTCAGTGGCCGAGTACCACCGCAGGATCGATGCGCTAAACACTGAGGAGCTGCGCACACTCTGCAGACGTCTCCAGGTGCCCCTTCTGCGGTCTAAACTTCCTCAGAATGACCACGCCCTGCTCTTAGTGTCCTTCCTCAAGACAAATCTCACATTAGATGAATTTGTCTTGAATGAAGCACTAAAATAAGCCACCAGGAAATAAATTCCTTTTCGTCTTAAAGGATGATTTTACCTTGGAGAGCTACTTTATTTATCTATTTGTTATGTCTCTCTGCTGTCTTCTCACAGCTCTTCAGCACTTGAGAACTCTTCTCATCACTGTGTAGTTCCTTGAGCTATGAGTTTTCATTTAATTTTGACATTGGGAGAACACTTGGTTGTGAATGAACCTTTATTGACTAGAATCTGAAAGGTACCAGACAGTAGGAAAATTATAAAAATCTTAATGGAAAGTCAGGCTTGGGTATTCTCTCTTCAAGGCTATTTATTTCAGCTGTAGAAACTGAATAAAATCTTAATGAGACGAATTGGTTTTGTTCTTGCGGCATTCCTGGGTTGGTATTGGAAATGCTTTGGGGTAGAATAGGAAAGCCGTCTGAGCTAGATACATTAGCTAAATTTTCTGAAATCATCTTTGCGTTGTTGAAAAACAAAGTAATGAAATTGAAAACTCATTTTTCGGTTTGCGTTTCCTTTTTATGAAAGTATGCTCTGCTTTTGTTGCTCTCCTGGATTGACTGAATAGTTCTCTTTAATTTTCCCAATGCTGCCTTGGATTTCTGTTTTGTTCCGTTTTAACTTTTCACATCATTGAAATAAAGGTAAAATGTGATGATGTGAAAGTCTTCATATTTAGCTTCTCATCAGAAACAATACAGTTGTAGAACATGTATTGGCTGAAAATCCATACCATCCGGACTTGGCAAGAGATCTGCTGGAGGGTCAGGATTCTGCTCCCGAGTGGTGTCAGTCTCTGCCCTCGGCTGCATTTTAGCTATCTGCTCCAGTAGGATTCCGTGGGTTTAAATGTTTCATCAACAATAGCTATGGTCTTTATTTGTTAGGATTACTGTGTTTGGATCCTCAAATTAATACAAAATGTAAGCCCTCACAATAGATTATAAAGTAAGTTTTTAATTAGCATTTTTGTCATTTTATGAATACCAGTGAGCTTATTCTATCAAATAAATGCAACCAGTTAATCTAACCTTTATTCATGAGCAAATTCATTTTAATATTGATTGTTTGGTTCTAGTAGATGAAAAGTAATTGTTTTAATAAATCAAAAATAAAAGGCGGTTTTACAAAATGGTAGCATCAGTGAAGCAAATAGATGCAGCCCAATGAAAAGAGTTATTGTTTCTAGTTACCATTCTTTACATTCTTAATGCAAGAAATCCTATTAATAAATTTGACAACTTTTGTATTTTGTGTGGAAAAAAGATACTAGCACATACTTTAAAGAGCGCTTAGTTAAAAAGCTCCCTGGCTCTCTTTTGTCCTTCAGGGCTAAGCTGTGCATGGAAGCTCCCTGTCCCCAGAAACAGGAGCCATAGCGCTTCTCGACAGCCTCTCCTCGTGTGGTGGATGGAGCACACTTGTTCTAAGCTCTTGTACTCTGGGCACACTGTTTGTACTTGAACCAGGTGTCCTTTGCCCTTTGAAATCTTTAGTCACCTGTGATTAATAAGGTTTCATTTAACTCAAAAGGCTGGAATTTGCAGAGTGTATCACAATTGTGTATTAACACACTGCTGCTGTTTGCTATTTTAGATTACTACAAAGGAAGACATAAACTCAAAGCACTCTGCCCCAGCAAAAGCAGACCTGGAGTCTGAATCTTTCCGACCAAACCTAAGTGACCCTAGTGAACTCTTACTGCCTGATCAGATTGAAAAGGTATGCCATGTCACCTGCTGCATCTGAGTGTGTGCGGTGAGAGGGAGCAGCCTCCAGTTACTCCTCAGCTGCAGGGCCACTGCTGCTGTTCTGCTTCACGAAGAGTAAGTGGGCAAAGAAGAGCAACCCCTGGAGCTGCAGCGGAAATAGAGTGTGGGTGAGACATGGGAGTGGCTGATGCTTGCAACCCCTGCAGCAGATGCTAGAAGAGAAACTGGAGTGGCCAGTGTTTGCTTCTTGTTTTGCTCTTTAAGGCAGGGTCCTAGTGTGGAGCCTGAGCTGGACTTCAAACTCCTGATTCCCGGCCTTAGCCCTGGTGCTAGGATGCTAGTGCTCGCCACATCTGGTGATCTTTGCTTTGTTCTGTGCCTAGTTACATGGTCTGTGTGTGTTATCTTATGCATTTGTTATCAAAGTTCTAAAAATTAGAAATTATTATTGGGCATATTTTTGTAGGTGAAGGAAATTTTCATGTAGAGACATTAATTTGTTCAGGTGCCATGCAACTGTAAAACATTTTCAAGCTTTGATAATCAAATGCCATATTCCATTTGCATAATCAAGCTAAAAGTTGACCCAGTATTTTCGTTAATTCAGTACAGTACTAGTGATAAGTAAGCCATACTTCTTATCTCTGTTAACATTTTGGTTTGGTATGACTCATTTTCTAGTAGACAATCATATATCTTGATAAGAAGTATGTGATTTTTATTGAAACATCACAGAATCAGTAAGAAGATGTTTCTTTCTTAGTCTGCACTTTATATGTGTGATTAAGTTCCATCTGTTGCTGCATGCAGTCATGTAAATACTAACCTTTGTTTCTCTAAGCTTACTAAGCATCTTCCACCAAGAACCATTGGCTATCCATGGACGCTTGTATACGGTACTGGGAAGCATGGCACAAGTTTGAAGACCCTTTATAGAACAATGGCAGGCTTAGACACTCCGGTGCTGATGGTAATTAAAGACAGTGATGGACAGGTATGGACAGCTAATTGTGTAGATCCTTTGTCCTTCAGCAATAACTTTTAGCATACTTATTGGATAAAATGTATTTTAGTGCATAATTTCTAATTACTGCTTTATTGTACAAGGCAATACTGAATATTCTAGAAGCTAAATGTAAACCTAATAAGTAAGAGTTTCTGTGTTGAGAGAAAACAATAATATGGCAGAGACCGTTTGATCATACCAATATCCTTAAAGGTGAACACAGAATGCTAGGTATGTCAGGAGCACAGAAAAGGGGTTGGTGTCTAAAGGTAAGAGTGAAGCCTACAGAAAAAAGAAAGATTGGCAGACTCTTCAGAACGAGTAGGCATTTAAAAGTACCTTTTTAATGTGTTGTTTCTGTCCAGCCTCTGTTATCTGCATGGCAATAACTCCTTTCTCTTTCCAAAGACCCCTCTGCTTTCACATCATGTGGGAGACATGGGTTGTATGTCACATTGTGCTTAATCTGGATTGTTTGCATCAGCATAAGCTGGGGGTTATATTTGGAGCATGGGCCACCTATCAGTGGCTATACCACCAATGAAAAAAATGACTCCTTCCCCATCAGTAGTTAATAGGTGGTTTTTAAGAGTTAAAGGTCATTGCATAATAATAGAAGCAAAATCACACCTAGAAAAGAGAAGCATTTGACAGTAATGAGAGAATGGAAAGGAAGTACCAGTTAAAGAGAACGTAGTGTGCTAGTATCTTGCCTGTGTTTGCTGTGTATCAGATATTTAACTAATTGTTCAGCGATTGCTTATTCTTCAGAAGCCTCCAGATCAATAGTCATCCCTATTTTATAGTTGAGTTAACTATCCTCAGCTGATATACCCAGAAAAAGATATGAGAATCAATGAAAATGAGCCAGCTATTACTCATAGCATATGGATGTGTTGAAAACATAATACTGGTTTAAAATCATACACTAAACCAGGCGGTGGTGGCACACTCCTTTAATCCCAGCACAAGGAAGGCAGAGGCAGTGACCTCTGGACCTCAGTGAGTTTGAGGCCAGCCTGGTCTACAAAGTAAGTTCCAGGATAGCCAGGACTGTTACACAGAGAAACCCTGTCTCAAGAAGCGCACACACACACACACAAGAGAAAAGGGTTCCTTCCTTCTGATTCCATTCATAGAAAACTCAGGGTAAGCAAAATGAAGCTATGATGCTGTCAGATAGCAGCTTCCCCCAGAAGTGGGGCTGATGAGAAGAGGCACACAGAGAGCCTTACACGTCCTGGTGAAGCTCCCTAGTTCAGTCTGAGTCTGTGATATGGTACTTTATGATCATTTCAATTGAACTACACTTTAGTCTATGCACATTCCTTTAAATAAAATAAGCTCTTGTATGTGAGTTTTTAAAATGAATGCTATGAAGATAAAATGTTAGACATAGTAACTATCAAGATCTATCAAGTGCTACATTGTCCTTTCCTTATATGAAAAAATTTGGGCTCAGAACACTGAAATATTCAAGTTTCATCTTCATTTGATTTTTGTCAGGGTATGTAATGAAGACTTTCAATGTCAAGGCCTTTCAGACCTTTAAGGTGTTTTCTGTGTAGTGATGCAGGAAGGGGAAAGAAACAGGGGGTATTGCATATACCAAAGGACTTCTTTTTTTAAACACTGTGATCCAGTAGAGGCATATATTTATTTTACATAGACTGTGCGTTTTGTCCTCAGTGCAACCACTTATCCTTTCTAGACTTCTAAGCCAGAATCTTTTCTCCACTTGTTGGGAAGCTGCTGTGCTTTGTACTCAATAAGAATGTGACATATACAGGAACTTGTCATTTCTCCTTAGCGAGAAGTTATAACAACTACTAGTGACTTTTGTCTTACATTGCATTGTAAGGGATGTGATGGGGGTTAAGCAAATGAAATAAATCAGAAGTTCACACACTGAGTGTGCCCCTTTATTCTTAGGTCTTTGGTGCACTAGCATCTGAGCCATTTAAAGTAAGCGATGGCTTCTATGGTACTGGAGAAACCTTTGTTTTTACCTTCTGTCCAGAATTTGAGGTAAGAAAAGTTATTTCAACATTACAAGTATATAAAAAGGAGATTTTATGGAAACTCATGCAGGCTAATTGGTAGAACATATCAGCTGATAAATTCTTAATTGTTACAGATTTCATCTGCATTTGTGCCTATGCTCAAACCTTTTGGTTACATATAGCATCTGATAGATATGATAATTTATTCATCACATGCAGCTGAAATGTCAAAGCATTAATGAAACTTGTGACAACAGTCTTCAGTAACTTGCCAAAATGACAAAGGCAAAGAGGAAGCTTTGGTAGCTTTTAGGAAACATGGAGGCCTTCCTTTGTCATGTATATGCAAATCTACAAAAAGAGTATTGTAAGCATCGGGAATGGGTACTGTTCCTAAGGCCCATGCATGTTACCATCATAAAACTGGAAGACGACAGTGTCACCCAGCAAGCCATGACACTGTCGAAAGCAACAAGCTTAAGATAAGATTCTTGAGAAGAGAATGGATGCATGTGAGCACGTTAAGCCTTCTAAGCTAAGATAGCTTCCTGAGAAGGTGGAAGGAAATGAGTTTTTAAAGAAAAGAAGACAAAGAGAAAGGAAACTGGGCTCAACTTAAGCACCAGATTGCTCTACCAAGAGAAGTACACTATGAGAAATAACAGGAAGGAGCCTGAGCTAGAGTATCCATTCCCTGTGACTTAATACACAAAAAATAATAAAATAAAAAACCTAGATTGAAATAGACGTGTGTGCGCACTTGGACAGGCACGCTCCTTTACAATAATATTGAAAAACATAATAAAGATGAGGCACTGGGGCTTATTAGTTTAGGTAAAATTCCTATAAAAAATAGAATTAAATATAATGTTGGGGTTTGGGAAACAGTTCAATGGTTAAGGTCCTCAGCAATCATTCAGACCTGAGTTTGCACCCCCAGCATTATTAAAAGCTGGGCTTGCCAATACGTGCTTATAACCTCAACAGTAGAGGACTAAAACAGTTGGCCTCTCCTGACATCATGATAGCCAACCAGTCTTGGTAAATTGGTTAAGTTTCTGGTTTACTGAGAGACCCTGCCCCAATGCCATATGGCTGAGAGCCGTAGAGGAAGAGATCTTATACATGGCTCTGCCCTCAACATGCATGTTCTTGGGCATGTACCCCTGCCTACACTAACGCATGTATAAAATACACAAACACAAGACTGCAAATGTCTAGTTTTCAGATTTCTCAAGTGTTTTAATTTGGAAAATCATAAGCATCGTTAATCTAAAAACAATGAACAGGAAATTGAGCCCACAGAAAAGGTCATGGCCCTGTAGCGATTTTCAAACACTGTGTTCACTGTTAGAAGAAAAGCTAGTGTAGAAGAGAGAGGTGTGTGTGAAGGGCTATGGTGTGAACAGGAGTGAAGAGATAGGTGCAGTAAGCCACCCACAGACCTTCCAAACGAATCAGAAACACTGAAACCCAGAGGACCAGATCCTTTCCTGCTGAACCTTGATGCTGCTGTGTCTGTTGTATAAACTCCCTTGAGTCTGGTAGAGCCAATTGGTGACTGTTTTCAACTATGTATTCAAAACCTTTGTTTTCTATATAGGTCTTTAAGTGGACAGGAGATAATATGTTTTTTATCAAAGGAGACATGGATTCCTTAGCATTTGGTGGTGGAGGGTAAGTCTCATGAACATTTCACCAGGAGATTCTTAAAGAATATATTTAGATTATTTACAAAAGAAGTTATCTTTGGAAATTTTGACATTAGAATCTAAACTTGAATATTACTGCAAATTATGTTTGTAAGATACTTAGTATAATACTTTATATAGTTGGTAAAGTATTTTTTTCTTTATTTTAAAATGTTGGCTAACTGATTTCCATTTAGGACCTATCTTTTGCTTTACTGTGCATTGATTGGATCTTTGAAATTTGAAATTTAACTACTCTAAATCCCTAATGTCTTAAATGTTCAAGTATACATGGCAGTCTGTTGTTTCTCTCACTATAAGGGGCAAAGCTACAGTTTTCTCTGATAGTAATTTGGATCTGTATTTCAGACAATTGTAAAAGTTTATTTTCCTGTAATAAGGTTTAGCGGCACTGTGTTCAGGGTTTTGTTTTTCTTCATTAGTATCAGCCCATTTATTTTTGCTCTTTTAGTCTAAAATCGTACATAAAAACCCTCTTTTCTTCATATTCTGATATCCTAATTTTGTTTAGTCTTGTGGTGTTTAAAGGTAGCCTCCTCTGTTACCTTTGTAGTGTGTTCCTGTTAGTAGTGCATTTCTCAGTAGTGCTCACACTGTCCTCACACACCTGCCTTCCGTGTGTTCTCAGTAGTGTTCACATTGTCCTCACACACCTGCCTTCCATGTTGTTCCCAATGCTTGAAAAAGGATCCCAGTGTCACGTCTCTTGTCCATTTAGTCTTTTTCTGTTGCTTGCATCCCAAAAATCTACCAGCGTTATTTTCCAACAGTTAACACGTTAGAGAAGTAGCCCAACAGAAACTCTAGTTGTTTGTAAAATACTTCTAAGTGTCTAGTTAAATGAGATCTTTTTGCTATACCTTTAACATTAACCCTCATATTATAAATTTTAAATCCTGCAAGAGAACCAGATTAAAACTACATGTAGGAAAAATGACTGGGGATGTAGTTCATTAATAGAGTGCTCACCTAAAAATCAGTCCCTAACACTGCCCCAAGAAAGTATAAAATTAAAATAAAATAGAATAATAAAATAGTAAAGAAATACTTATTATACCAAATGCCAAAAGCTAATTGTATATGAAGTAAATTTTAGTTTGCTTAATTTATTCCTTAATGCATATGATAAATGATTTTATAATGGAATGAAAACCAGAATTCTTGTTTCTGTGTCATATGGAAAAGGAATAGGGGAGGTCTAGAGAAGGTCACAGTCCCGGAGCTGGTGGACTTTGAAAAGCACATTGATCACTTTATAATCTAAGGTGTGAGTATTATAGTTGTTGTTCTGATGTGTTTCAGAGGAGAATTTGCCCTTTGGCTCGATGGAGATCTGTACCATGGAAGAAGCCATTCCTGTAAAACGTTTGGGAATCATACGCTTTCTAAGAAGGAAGATTTCTTTATCCAAGACATTGAAATCTGGGCTTTTGAATAAATGCAGTGCTCTCGGTCTTAGCAGGACATCGGCCCAAACCTGAACTGACAAAGCATTGTTTGGAATGTTCAAGAAGCAATACAATTAACATGTCACTGTGCTTTCAAGTCAGTCATTTGCCATTTACTGCAGCTCTAATTTTGGAGTTTATTTTTCGAATCATGTTTCTGTCCCCATGCTCTTCTGTTTGCACCATGGCCTGGGTTCCCGTAGTATGACAGCTGGGTGGAGTTTTGTCAGCAAATTGCAGCATTTTGATCATGGAGGCCACCACATTTTCAATTCCTGTTCTCTCGGTCTCTCAATTGAATGGTGCTCTGTTGTTCAGCTTTTTTTTTTTTTTAAATCTGTAGTGTTTCTTTTTATAGAGCAGTGTACTTGGGGCAGTGAGGAAATGGGGTCAAGGTACTTTTGTATCTGGTGAGTTGACAAAAGTGACGTTGGGACCTGCTTATCATTTTCTTCTGAGTGAGAAACCACATGCCAAAATAATATATGCTCTTCTAGTTCTAATTCACTGCAGCGTTCTCTTTATTCATTTGTAACCATTCTCAATTTCATTTAAAGACAATGAAATTTGAAGAAAAGTGTGATTGGCATGGACTACAGCACACATGATACGCAGGTTTGGGCTTGTGTTTTCATCACTGAGTTATCAGATAAAGAGTTACAAATTGACAGAGGAGAAATTGATGATTCTATTGGATTTAATATATTAAGCAAGTAACACTATTTACATATTTGTAGCTTAATAGGGCATTATCATAAGTACAAAAACTAAAACCTGCATATTTCTTCAACATTGTGTCAGATACACTGTTTTACAGCTCTCTTGTTTTAGCCTTGTTGCATACCAGCTCCCGAAATACATTTTTGTTTTGTTTTGTTTTTTATCCTCAAAGGAAAAAAATTGTTTTGAAATAAAAACTTGTTTTTTTAAAGTGGTATATGTTATTAGTTACCATTAGCACCTGCTCTTGTGAAAGGGCGGTGACTGTAGTAGACAATACTGTAACTCAGTAGACGTGGTGAATGTGCAAGCTTACGTCAAGTGGCCTCAAAAAACCGAAAAGATAGAATAAACTAGCAGCTGTGTCTTCTCTTGTAGGAAACCAACAATAGCCATCGTGGCAACATCCGCCAGTTCAATTCCAGAGCTTCATGTTATGCAAAGAATAAATCTTGCTGTTATACATGTGGCAGTGACTGTGTGCTGAAAACTCAGCTGTCTCACACCAACGTTGTATATCTTGTAAATTGATGTTTAAAGATAGTTTTGTTCTTATAGAAGTGTTGACTGCCAGGTTGCTTATAGCACTTTAAATTATTCTGAAAATGAAATTACCAGCCAAGTATATTGGCTTAAGTAGTTTTAGTTATATAACTTAAAAAATATACCTAGTTCTTTTGGGAAAAGTCTAGATAATTATCTAAAGAAAGCATAATGCTAGTCAAAATCTCTGGTGTTCCATGACATGCTGTTTCTGAAGATGGATAGAAGCACAGGACATCATTTCCTCGTCTGTGTATAGCTCTCATTACATAATAGGTAATAGTATCTAGGGTAAATGTTTATAATATAGGGAACTGTAAATAATGTATCCTTTCCCCTTTGGTCTTCCACAGCAGTATTATTGTCTTTGTGGAGGTGACTAATCATAAATCTTTAAAGCATCCTGTAATGGATTTCAATTACAACAAGGTCATAGAGATGTATACCAAATAAAATTAAATGCATAAATGCAAATGAGTTTGGATTTATTCAATAATCAGGTTATTTCCATATCTAAGAACTGGTCATAAGCATGTCGCTGTCTCCTGACAAGTGCCCTGCTAGCACACTGTGTTGATGTGGCAACAGGAAGTGACAGAGGTTTGAATTCAGTTAGAGGTGGCATTGCTATTTAAAATGGAGAGTCACTTATTAGCAGTAATACAAAGCGTTTGAAGTGTTGGGGGAGGGTAGAGAGTGCATAACATAAATCCCAGGATCATGAAGAGCCCTGTGCACAGCACCAAACAGTTTCTTGTGTTTTAATCTTACAGAGCTTTTGAGAACATTAGCGTGGAGAAATAACATGGAGAGATGTGTTTTGGGAAAAATCTTTGTGAAAAAAATAGGTTATAATAGAGGTAAAACCTAGAGATGGTAGGAAAAACAAGCAAGTCTGTTGTAAAATCTAGAGAGGGGAAAGCGAGGCCTCTATAAGAACAAAAATGGTGGTAAAGCAAGAAGTATAGATTTGAAAGAGGTGTAAGAGCTGGCTACCAACTTGGTGTCAGCGTTTAAAGATAGCTATGGCTCTCTCTCTCTCTCTCTCTCTCTCTCTCTCTCTCTCTCTCTCTCTACCTACCTACCTACCTACCTATATTTCTCTCTATATAGATATATATCATGCCCAAAATATAAGTAAGTTTCTTGAATATCCTTAAGGTTTTGACTTAAGAACTCGCTTGTATTATATCATCAAGTTGCCAGTGTATAAAGAGGAAAAATGTGTATGTAGGTGTTGACGTCCACAGAACCTAGCCCCTAGCTCAGTATGAGAAATTATCAATTTGAAAGAAAGATTGAATGTTCTATTCCAGAATATTAACTTTTTAAGTAAACAACGTGATTTTCCTGTGGATGAAGAGCCCTTGGAGATTGTGGACCTGGTTTAAAATAGGGTTCCTGATATAGTTTTTTTTTTTTTGTTTGGTTTTTGTTTGTTTTGTTCATCAAAGTAATATTAACCACAAGAAAAGGCTCTGAGCTTCCCTTTCCAGTTACACACACACACACACACACACAAAACAAATTGGACTTAGAGCAGTTGACACAAAATATATGCAAAAAATCAATATAATTTTAAATGGATACAAAACAGAATCTGAAAATAATCAGATTCACTTATTAGAAAAATTAACATGAGGAACAAAAGATCACTATTAAGAAAAGAATAAAAGTGGCATTAACGGTCAAGAGGTAAGAGGATAGTGTGAATATCATATTAATTAACTTGGCAGTATGTGGGAAATAGAGAAAGACTTTGGAAAGCATCATTTGGAAGCCTGGCAAGAAAAGTTTTTTTTAAAAAAAAAAAATAATAATAATGTGCAAGAGCATCCTACAGACCTTTCCAGGCCCAGGTAGGTAATTTTAGGCATTTAAGTATTAATGGCAGGCTTAGATAAAGCCTTGCAGAATGAAAAGAAAGTTCCTTTTTAGAGACCAAAGTGTTCAAACCTTACAAGCTTTGTTGGTGGTGGTTTAAAAGCTCCTAAAAGTTGAAACTAAAAGCTGGTATATTCACGTACATTCTGGTAAGGTATCAGCTCCTCTCTCCATTCATTTCTTCTCATTCCTGCATAAAGTTGATTTTATTGTTTCTTAATGCCCTTATTTCCAAAGTATCTTGATGAAAATTTACACACATATAACCTAGTTTGCATGCATATGTGATGTGGGATTCCTCTCCGTATGCTATGAATATGTTTTATTGCCATTGATTAATTAAAAAAAACTGCTTTTGGCCAATGGCTTATCAGAATAAAGCCAGGCTGGAAAAGATATATAGAGAGAGAGTCAGAGAAGAAGCCATGTAGCCGCTCAACACTCGTGGGGAGTTCACCAGAACCTTGCCATGACCTCATGGTGATGAACAGATTAATAGAAACGGGTTAATTTAAGATATAAGAGTTATCCAGAAATATATATCCAGAAATACTCTTAAGCTATTGCCCAAAGAATGAAAAAATATATATATATATATATATATATATTGCATGTATATATAATATACCCTCATATATATATGCACCAATGTGGACAGCTATGTCCACATAAAACCTGAGAGAGTTTGGGAAGAAATTTGAGACACTGTTCAGTGCAGTTTCTTGGTAACCACAAATTTTTCCCCCAGATGGGCTTATAGTGGCAAGCAGGGGAGCCACTGCTAGGTGGCTTCCTAGTTTGTGCTAGTTGCACAAACACCTCTGGTTCTTTCAGGAAGCTGAGCACTTGAATAGGGTTTGTGGGCCCGGGGGCTTTTATGCCCTCTCAGGGTTAGGAGGAAAGCAGCTGAGAGCACGCCTGCTGCTTGGCAACCCGGCCTGGGAATGTGGTGGGATCGGGACTGCTAGGAGTGCACAGGCAGGAGAGCATGGCAGATTCCCAACATCATACACAGAGATATTTCCACGCTACACAGTGCACTGCATAGCAGATTTAGCTTTTACTTAGATAAAAAGAATTTATATGCTGCACAGTGCTACCCACAGTTGAGGTGGTGGGGCATGGCTCCCACCCAGCAGTCCCAGAGCCGTTGGTGAACTACCTCCACCATATTGAAAGCCTGATATAGGTGGAGCCAGCATCCAGGGCTGCTGCTACCAAGCTGCTTACCATTTGAAAAGCGCTCCTGGGCAAAAAAATTATTACAGATACGCAATAAAGACAAATTCATATGGAAAAGACCTCTAAACTGGTCACAGTGTTGGATAAATGTACGTAGGCTTGAAGGAAAGATGAAATAGCTATAAAAAAGTAAATGATTTTAAAAAATAAAACAAAGCCTATAAAGAGACAGAGTACAAACAGTCATAGATTAAAGGAGTAAAGAAAAATAAGCCATGTAAAGATGGAAAATACACAGTCTGGATTATGTTTATATTATTGTTTTCTTTGAATTTTTGGACTGTGAATGTGCTAAGTACAGAGAGATATTTCATTGTACAGGCTGCTAAGCTAAACCAAGATTATGTGTGTGTGTGTGTGTGTGTGTGTGTGTGTGTGTGTGTGTGTGTGTGTGTGTGTGTGTGTGTGTGTTTTAAAGGTATCTTGACTTCTAAGGATTTGTTGCTTTGGAAAAAAGGTTCTGCTTTTGTCTTCACAGAAGATGAGAACCTGTGGATTCCTTCTAGACCAATGTGGTTTAATGGACCAAGACCCCCTGGAAGGTCTCCTTAAACCCCTAAAATTACTTCACTTAACAAAAATCAGGAAGCAGCTTGGAGAGAACTACACCCAAATTCCCAAATATTGTTTATGAATATTTGTTTACATTTAAAGGGGGATATGCTATAGAGATGAATACTTTACATTGGTATGGATCTTAGTTTATGGATACAAATTTAAGGTCAATTTTGTTTTATGTATTTCTGCTCTTGTTTTAGGTATTGTGTTTGTGCAGGTCATTTAAAACTAATGTATAATTAAGAAATACAGGTTAATAGATAGTCATCTATAATGGTCAAGCTTGTAGTCATGTTAGTTAGGTTTTCTAGATGTACAGTGATATATTTCAGATGGATAGATATCCTTCAGATTTTTCAAAGACTAACAGAATATGGCATTTAAAATGTTTTAAGAATTTAGGACTTTTCATGACAATGAGACACATCTGCTGGCAACACCAATCTATTTCAAGAGGAAGATGGTCATCGAAGAGGCTCCTTATGGAGTTGGTTAGCCGTTTGGGCAGGAAACTGCTCTTTCCTGACTGTTTGATGTTATGATGTATGAACTAGACATGCAGGACCCACAGAGAAATGACTGCTGAACTTGCCTAAAGGTGAGATGGTCCTTCAGGGTGCCTCCTTCATGAAAGAACTACCAGACATTTTTGAGGACACAAAGCAACTGGTTAACTTTACTAGCACAAGGCAAAACAGATCTTGAAATTTCCTGCTTCATGGGAAAGTCTACCAGAGACTATGGGCCTGCAGGCTGAAGATGGATGCTCCAATGATACAGAAGAACTTTGAGTGACTGTTCAGACAGCAAGAAGTCTCTGTTATTTCTAGAGTTTTGGAAGTTGTTTACAATGCTCTTCCTGTTTACTTAGGTAATATTATATCTTTCTGGAGTCTTTAATGGAGTTGGAGAAAGATAGTTATCAATATAAAAGATAGGCTAGATGTAAAACTTAAGACTCACAAAGATAAGATAGATTTATAGAGTATTTTCCTTAATTTGCCAAATGTAAATGGACTAAATATTATAACTATATTTCTTGCTTGATAACTTTTGTTGTATGTAATCTTGTTATGTTAAAATTAAAAACCTTCCTTTTTAATTAGATAGAAAATAGGAGGTTATGTGGGATCCCCCTCTTTATGCTATGAATATGTTTTATTGCCATTGGTTAATAAAGAATCTGCTTTTGGCCAATGACTTAACAAATATAGCCAGCCTGGAAAAGATATATATAGAGAGTTGGCAGGGTCAGAGAAGAAGCCATGTAGCCATCCAAGGAGAAAGATGTGTGTGGGAATCTGTTTGAACCTTGCCGGTAGGCCACGACCTCATGGTGATACACAGATTAATAGAAATGGGTTAATTTAAGATATAAGAGTTAGCCAGAAATACTCTTAAGCTATTGGCCAAACAGCATTGCAATTAATATAGTTTCTGTCTGATTATTTTGGGTCTGGGTAGCCAGGAAACGAACGAGCAACCTCCAACTACATGTATGTATTTCTCTATTGCTTAAATTTTACCTTCAAGAGAAATTTGGGGAGGAGAAGTCACTCCCAAAAGTTTAGGTATGATGTAATCCTGTCAGGTTCTGGCATGCCCCACATATTTGAGCAGGAGGTAATGCATTGTGATGATAGAAGCTTCTCTGAAAACTTGAAGTAGTTCAGGTCAGCCTATAAATTAAAGCTATTGATTGTGCACTAGGAAATGTCCTAGGTACCAGGAATAAAGTGGGGACATCTTTGTTGAGGGACCACTTCAGCCTGGGCCACGTGGCTTATCTTACATTGACTTAATGAAATGACTGAGCAGAAAGGGGTGTAACAAAATCCTAGCTTACAGAGAATTATAACTCTACCATGAAGAAATGGCTCTGATAATTCTACATTCTTTCTGTTGATAATTAGGACAGCAGCTGGAGTTTCAAAGGGAGTGAAAAACCAAAAAACACACAGCAAGTGTGACTATGATCTCATCTTGCTACACATATGGGAGGAGAAATTACCCCAGGCTCAGAGCTTCCCTTCTCAGGGTGTGAGCAGAGGGAGCAGGGGAATGAGCTTGGGAATCAGGCATCAGCAACTTGCAGATATTCAGGTGGAGGCTATAAAGGGCCTGCTGGTACAGACACTAGGGAGAACTGAAAATAAAAAAATAAAATAAAAATAGAAAAAAAAAACCTTGAGGTTTGGGAGATCAAGTCCATGCTACTAGGAATTTAAAACTATATACAATATGATATGATTATTTTATAGATTTTGTTATTATAATAGGTCTTTCCATTATAATTATATTAGCTTGTTTGCTGAGCTTTCTTAGCATATTTTCTTTTTGGTGAAAATGTTTTAAGTTTTCAAGTCTGAATTTCCCTCTCCTTTAGAGAGAATATTTTTGGATTTAAAGTCAGGAAAAAATTATAGGACTAATGGTCTTACAATTCAATATTAAGCACAATAAAATAGATCAAGGTAAAAAAATATACAAATAATTAACCCATTAGGTTGCTAGAGTGCTGTGGTGAAGCCTTGCAGGCTGCCTGCTTGGATGCCCCTGACACATAGCGTTTTCCTTCCAAGGATTCTAGTTTCTGACTCGTTAAGCATTATTCAGAAGAATTAATGACTGTTTGCTTTCTTAGCAGAAGGGGTAAGAGTTCTCGGTCCTACAGAATTCCAGCTCACCTAGAGTGATTCCTGTACCATGAGAAATGTTGAGAATCAGGAAAGCAACATCTGTGAAAGACAGAAACTAAGCAGGCTATGGATGTGATCTCACTTTGCCACACACTAAGAAAAGGGTTCCCAGGGTATTCTTGAGTTCAGACAAGTAGACCTTTGGATCATGTCATCCTGTAACCTGCAGAGATGATGACGTGTGAACTCCTGAAGCCTTGGATAAAATGCTGGTGCTAGGAATATTGCAGCTTCAACTCTGGTTTTGTTTTATTCCTAACAAAAGAGATGGTTTGGAATCTAACCCAAATAATCATACAACATAACAAAAGATGTAACATCTTTTCCTCTGCTATGTTTTCCTCAGCTCTGACATGGTTCCCATTGACAGCACACGTACATATCATGCATAAGGAATTTCACTAGAAATACTAGTCATGACTAATGACTCAAAAAGTATAGAAAAAGTTGTATATGTTTCCTTTAAAATATTGGAGTTCTCTGTTTGAAGCAATCATTCTCGACGACTTGTCTAACACGTAGCAGTTATGGATTCCTGTTATTTTGAGATATAATTGGACATTTTTGTATTTAACACAAAGTATAACTTTTAATTTTAGCAGCTTTCTTTGATTTTTGTTTTGTGTTTGTGTGTATGTGTGTGTTGAGTTAGAGAGAGAGAGAGAGAGACTTATGTTTTGTGGCCTTTTCTTTGTTGGAACAGAAAGGGAAAATGTCTCAATTTTAAATTCAGTGGTTCTGTAAGATTTTCTCCAGTGAACATCCACTTCATAGAATTTCGTATTCTTGTTCATTGCGCTTCTATTACATCATGGAAGCAGGCATCGAGGCTTTCAGCAAAAATCAACCTTGTTGAAGCTGAGCCCCCCACCTCCACCCCCCTGGGCATGTGCCATCTTTGTTGGTCACGAGGCCACTGATGGCATCTGTTTCTACGCGACTTGCTCAAGTCTAAAGAGAAAGGCTGACTGAAGGAACTTCGGCATCTTATTGAGTGCCTACTTTTGTTTATGCACCAGAGGTGATCCTATAACTTTTGAAAGGACTGAGGACTATTCTGGTAAGTAAGAGTGTGCTTCCTGAGCAGGTCTGAGGCTCTGGGTCTGAGTCCTCACATGTTATAAAGTGGGAATAATCACATAGAAGCCTCCAATCCCACAACTAAAGAGGTAGAGGCCCACGTATCAGGGGTTTGAAGTCAACCTTAGCGAAATAGAGTTTGAGGCTGGTTTAGCCCAGTGATCATCTTTTTATTTTTTTTAGAAAGAAAAGGCAATTAAATTTTATCCAACTTAAATGAATTTTGCCCCTAAAAATGACTGATACTGTGATGTTGTTCTACGTTATCTAAAGGTCAGCTTTTTTAAACCTGTATTTTTAAATCTGTAATAATTTCATCAGTGAAGGCCAAATATTTTTGCCTTAAAAGGGAAGTGAAAGTTCAAACATCAGTATACTGTTTTTGTATTAAAGTCTATATACTTCTAAAATGTTCTGAGTGTGTTTTATTGTAATCTTTATGTCGTAACCTCAGAGATAGTACCAAAAGCCATTTGTATAAAATCATTTAATATTGATAACATAACATTCCAGCACAGCTTGTCTTTGTACTAGTAATACATTATTTAACTAAGTTGATTTCCCTGAGAACTTACTCAAGGAGAGTAATCAGTACGTGGTCATCTCTGCCTTGCCATAACATCTCCCCTTCAAAGTGCACCAGTCCGTGTTTCCTGGCACGCATGAGGATGCCCACTACTTTATCTGAAATGCGAACGTATCTATCAAAGAGTTCTCCGAAAGTCACCTGGACCTTGCCATCTCGCCTGTGGCGAGCCATCGTGCGGATAACGAAGCACAGCTCCATGATTTCCCGGTAGATGTGTTCCTCGGCTCGCTTGGCCCGCTCGGCTGTCTTGCTTCCCTCCTTGGGACGGCCATAGCCCTCGTCTCCCTTGTGAAGCCGAGTGGACATGGCCAGGTCATAGTCAAACTCATCACTGAAGGGATTGAGTTTCTGCGACTGTACGTGTTCATCCGCCCACTGCTGCCACCTTCCTTTCAGGCTGTCCACTTGGCTGTACTTCCGGTGGGCCTTACAGTTGAGTGTCTCTGTGTATCTGTTCGCCCTGAAGGAGAGAAGGTGGAGAAGCAAGGTTGGCACATGAACAGCAAGGGTCAATTCCCTTTATGCCTCCCGTGTGTATGCATCTGAGTGCAAGTCTTTATAGTTCCTATTATGACAAAAATGCATGTTACTACTTACAAAGAAAAAGTGAAAAAATTTTCCATCATTCGTACTTTATATCCTAAGCCGCTTTCTCTGTATCATCGATAGATTAAACACTAGTGATATTAAACCCAAGTTTAAAAAAACCCTCACCTATAGTGTAAAAGTATGTTTCTAATATGTTTCATGTTATGAACATTCCTGAGCTGGAACCAGTTCTCAGGGCTTCTGAAACTAGTTAGTTCCCAAACATATACAGATTAGAGTAGTTAGGCATAGAATTTTGTGCATTTTTCCCTTGAGAGCCTATTTACATGAATGTTAGTGATGTACACAATTTTTTAAGACATCAGATTGCACAAACAGAAAACACTTGCTCACAGTAAGACTCCTGAATGCTATATTCTGGCATTCCTCAAAACCCTTCGTTATTATTCTCTACAGTCGTCTATAAGTTGGGTAATATTTCATTCAGCTGTAGTGATGAGGAAACTGAAGCCAGGAGGATTACAGGCTGCACTAAAGACGAAACTATTAAGTGGTAGACTAAGACTGGAATACGAAGCCAAGTTAAGACGCCACGAGAGGTCAGAATGCAACTTTTAAGAAATACTACTTAAGGCCAGGTGGTAGTGGCATACACCTTTAACCCCAGCATTGGGGAGGCAGAGACAGGCAGATCTCTGTGAGTTCAAGGTCAGTCTGGTCTACAGAGCAAGTTCTGGGACAGGCTCCAAAGCTACAGAGAAACCCTGTCTCAGGAAACAAAAAACTGCTTTAGTCTATAGCAGAGGAAGGATTCTGCAAAACCGAAGGTAAAAGTCAGTGTGGTGCCACCAGCATTTAGTGATAGCATGTGATGGATGGGTTGTGTTTCAAAGCTTGTGTGTGCGCCTGCGCAGGCAGAGATGCATATATATATGTAAATATATGCGTGTGTGTGTGTTCCCCTGGAATTTGGAATGCATTATTATATTAAAACTACAAACCCAGTTCTTGAAACCGTGCATTCTGATAAAAGCTGCAGACCGAATTTTCAAATCTCTAAATTTTGTACTTGAAAAACTTCTTTGTTGCTTCTGTATCTTCAATTTAGTAGACATAATCGCTTTGTTTTTCTTTGTAAAAAAAATATTATTCCATCTTCCCAAGGTAGCCACCTTTATTCTGCAGAGCACTAAGTGGCCTCATGTCTTAAAGCATAGGCACTGAAGGTATGAAAAGGAGTTCTCTAGTTATCTATCAATGGCATGACAGGACTCTGAGGACTCAGAATTCACCGCTCTCAACTTGCGAGTGTGCTAGGTTTATCTGTCAATGTACAAACTTCTTAAATTCTGCTCAGATGGCAAATGAGCCAGTGAATTACAGTAACTGTTTCCAAGGTATTTCAGTCCCCTATCCCTGTGGTGCCAAGTTCTGTTATGTCAGGATAATCCTGAGTTGATGAGACTCATTGCATCATCCTGGTGCCAGGAGACAAATGTTTGCTCATCTTCCATAAGGAAGAGATTCATGCAGCCCACTGAGTGCAGACACCAGATCTGTTTAAGTACAATAAATAGCATCCACTAGATGGCGAAATTTCACTAACTCCCATGTCTATGTTTCAGAAAGTCCTGTGACTGGTCTCACTGTCCGGTTAGGACTGGAAGGGAAGGCTCCAGTAACACTTTCATAGCCACGTGGAGAAAAATGTGCCTCAAGGTTAACTGGGAAAAACAGCACACAATACTACACAGCACAAGCTTATTGCAGTCCCTTAAGTTTGAAACAGTTCTAAAAGTAACAACACATTGAAGTGGACAAGATTTTACTCAGCCCTGCTGAAGCAAGCTGTCACCCCTATTCCTTCAGCTGCCTGCTGGCCTTCCCAGTGTAGACTGCAAAATCTTGGAAGAGTAAAGGTATCCCTGAGAGCTCAGTGATGAGGACAGGTGTAATCTAATGACCATAGCTAGCTCAAAGAAAAAGATCTGTGGCATATTGGGAAATGAGCATCTGTCCAGCTACAAAGCAGGAGATATTTCTGAAGGTAGTTGTGTGATGCAGTAAAGTCTCCTTAGCACAAACTTGGGAGCTAATGCCTGGCTGCTTAGCTACTCCATCTGTTCTTTACATGATACCACCTTCGCGTTCTTTGGGTAGTCATTGGATAGTGGGGAAAGCACCCTAAAAGTCAAAGAGAATCCAGGTAACATCAAGTTGCATTTGCAACTAAAGTGTAGAGGCACCAGACTGAAGAATTCAGTGATGTTCTGCACAAATTAAAAATATTACATTGGCATCCAAATGACCAATTGAACTCATGACCTCCTTAAATAGTCTTACGTTGGGTATTCTTATTTTATAATTTTTTATAAAGGGAAAAGCTATAGTAGAAAACTTTATGCTAGCATCAGGAAGTGATTTCTTTAAACTTCATGGTTTTTAAACTTTCTGGTTTTTAAGGTGTAATTTCTGTTTTCTTCTTTGATTTAGGAACTTAGGTGCCCTAAGTATTGGAGCCCAATATTGTGTTGGAATAAGAGTTGATGTTGGTTTGGAAATAAATCTATGAAGAAGCCATTATCTTTTAAATGAAGCATTTTCTAAATCTCATTTCATTGTCATATTATGATTCCCTGAAATAAGAGAAAATGGAACAAAAAAAAATAGAAAATAAGTATAGCCATACGTGGTGGTGCACGCCTTTAATCCCAGCACTCGGGAGGCAGAGGCAGGTGGATCTCTGTGAGTTTGAGGCCAGCCTGGTCTACAGAGTGAGTTCCAGGACAGGCAGGGTTGTTAGACAGATAAACCTGCCTCGAACAACTAAAATAAATAAATATATAAGTCTATTTTAAAATTGTAAACACTTGGAAGTCATATGCTGCAAAGGATCTTTTCTATGCCAACAGCATCTTGTATGGATGGTTTTGTATCTTGAACTGTTAAAAGTGTGAAAGGGTCAGGTTTAAATTGGAATTAGAAATTCTTATATCCTAGGGATCTTTAGGTCACTGAATGCAATAATGTCATGTTATTGTATGCTTTAAAGTTTCAGGTGAAAAGGGTTTAGATCAGTGGTTCTTGACCTGTGTGTTGTGGCCTCTTTGAGGGTCAAACAACCATTTCACAGGGGTCACCTAAGGCCATCAGAAAACACAGATAATTACCTTTTGATTCATAACAGTAGCAAAATTACCATTATGACGTAGCAACAAAAATCATTTTATGGTTGAGGGGTTCATCACAAAAAGAAGAAATGTGTTAAAGGGTCGCAACATTAGGAATGCTGACAACCACTGCTTTGGATTGATCTTTGCGAAGATAATACAGTATAAATTGACACCAAAGCAATTACCATGTCACCCATATTTTAGGAGACCAGCACTGAACTCATTCAAATGTACTCTGCCTGTACATTTTCTTGTAGCCAACAATTATTTCCTCTCTGAGAATATGCAAAATGATTAATTGTACCAGATGTGATAAGCAAAGTACCTTGGAAAGTTTAGCTTTATTAGCAGAAACATTCTTCCTAATCTGTCCACTCTAAAACCAGATTGATCTTTAAGCTGCTTTCCTACCTGAGTGCAGCTTATTAGTAGTGTAGTGTCAACATGGGAGCCAATTTTTTCATGGTTCTCTCCTTTGGGGAGTAACTATTTGGATAAGTTATTAAATGGCAATAAAATAAACAGGAGTTTTATATATAATCTATTTGCATGGAATGGTTCTGGAAAGCTCTCTAATAAATGTCCATCACCCAAATCCCAGCTTCAGTATGGCACAGGGCCTAAGAGTGAATTTCCTAGCCCACATTTGGGATATTTATGAAGAGACACTGGGCAGGCAGTGCCCTACTGTCTTAGAACCTCGGCTCCCTGTCCCACAGCACATGGAAATGCTGGGGAGACTTTGCTCCTCTGTGCATTGGCACTACCCAGGGACTGTCAGTAGCTGATTAATGGATCATCGGGATCACACATGCCAGGATTACTATGTAAAAGACAGGGCCTTTGTTGCTGGTCAGCAGTGATGATCTCTGTTCTCCTTTCTAACAGACTCGAGATCCAGGCCTCTGATTCTTCCTACAAATTGATAACTGATCCAAAGCCCAAGGAAAGCATTCTTTTTAATAGAATGGGGGAAGGGAGCAGGGAGTAAATTCATCAAGCTAGATTGGACAGATGGCTCAGTGTGTAACAGTTCTTGCTATGCAAAAAATGAAGACCTGAGCTTGAATCCCCAGACGTCACATAAAAATGAAATAAAAACACATATAGGCATGGCCAATCCTATAATCCCAGCACTGAGAAGCAGACAGGCAGATTCCTTGGTGCTCGCTGGCCAGCCAGATGAGCCACAGCATCAAGCTTCCAGCTCAGTGAGACCTTGTTTTGTATATAAAAGTGGAGGGCCACAGAGCAAGACACCTGGCATACTTCTCCAGCCTCCACGCCCACGCATAGGGGTTTGCGTGCAATCGGACTTGCACATACACACATATGCACATACATGCACAAACACAAAAGCCATTATTTTGTCTATTTTAAAGCCTTCAACATAGATGTCCTAAAACCCTGTACTTTGGAGGTCTCTGAGATCAATTAAGCTGACGTTTTGCTTTATGCTAAGTGAATGCGTGAAGGCAAGCTCCGATTCAGCCTTTCCTGCTGCCTCATTTATTGTTCCTCTGACTTTGGTGTGACTTAGTTTCTGGGTGTCTCCTTTTCTGAGCCTATACTATACATCACCACCACATGAGAAAAGGGGTCTACATACAAATTGAACTCAGAAAGCTGGAGGATAGTGCTGACGTCCGGTCCCACTTGTTGCTGAGACAGTAAACGGCATGGACCAGAAGGGACACATCTTAAATTAGCACTGTCCTTGCAGGCCAGAGGTATGCCTTCTCTAAGGGACTCAGTCTAACTAGCAATCCATCCCCTTCCCTCCGTATTTATGTTACTGGCTGGAACTCTTTAGTAATTGAGGCACAACGGGTCAAGGATGCAATCACTTACTGGGAGGGCAAGGGGCGTTTGATCCTGGCAGCAGTCACTGGCAGTGCCTCCTGTTCGAGTCTCTCCTCCATGTCCCCTCCGTAGCCACTGTCCTCCGTGTCTATGCTGTCACTCTTCCACGTGGGCTCTTCCTGTTCCATCACTTTCCAGCCTTTGGTCAGCTCGGACACCAGATTAGTGCATTTTCTTCTCCGCGTTGGCGACTCACGGCTGAGGAGGATCCTATCAATGTCATTCTCTGGCTGAACAGCTTCAGATGGACCCCCATCATTCTCATACCTGTGGCTCAGGTAGCTCACATCTCCTCCTCTCTCATAAGCCTTGCTGACAACTGTTTTGCTCACCTCTTTCCTCTTGATGTGGGAGACCTCGGAGGCGTCCTCTGAGGGTTGTCCACTTCCGTGTCCGTCTGGCTTTGGAGATGGAGGTTCAGGGACATGCTGATGGGGACTGGGGCATACCACTGGCTTAGGAGTGTGCGGTGGGTCATTGGTTGCTCCAGGCAGCCAGCCTGCAGGCTCCTGAGCCTGCTTGGTGCTGTTCTCATTTGCCCACTGCTGCCAACCGCGAGCCAAGTTGATAACCAGGGTTGCTGTGCGTACCTTTCGGAGGGCACTCTTGGCGGACCCCGCCTCCCTTTTATTTTCTCCAGGAGCCATGCTACCTACTTCTTCTCTGCCTGCAGTCTGGGCCCTGGCTAAGGAGGGAACATGTGTGAGAGAGGCGCTTGGGATTTAAATAGAAGCAGGGTGTGAGTGGGAAAGAGAGCCCGTGAGGGTGGAAACTATGCGAAGCATTTCTTGCCACGATGTGGTGCCATCTCCGTGATGGTGTTCTGTTTTTAAACCCTGACAGGCCCCATTTCATCACAGAAGAGGGACATCTTTGGTGGCAGAGGACACCGGTATGTTTCTTCTTCTCTTCTCCAAGTGCCAGGATGGAAAGTGCCAGATTGCGTCATGCGCTCAGCTTTAAGCTTTCCTTGACCTTAAAAGATGACCCTACCATTTGTAGGAGCATACAGTGTGTGCACAAATTGTCCAAGAGCGATATAGGCTTGCTCTCAGGTAAACACCTGTAGCCCTCAATAGAACTGCTATTTGGTCACATCTCATAGACAAGTGAAAAGATCTCTCTCTACCTCCCTGCAGATAATAATAATGTTCTGAGAGATTGGCAGCTTGAGCCTCCTTTCCTTCTATAACTGTTAGAGAGAAACCTGAGAAAATTGTCTGATCAGTTCTCATTTCGAGATGGAAACATTGAAACCCAGAGGAAATATGATCCAGATGGTGAAAAGCTAATTGTTTTTTTCTATCCCCATATTGGGAGAAAACCTATCAACTACATTATCATATAATGTATATTAAGTCAGTAAACTAGTCTACTGATACAAAAATTAAATTATATTTTACACATCTTAGTATGTATCGTTTTACATACTTACCTACTTTTTACACACTTACATAAGATTTACATATCTTACATGTTTACATATCTTTTTAAAATTAGTCTTTTTCATCTATAACTGTTTAATCATATAAAAACAAAATAAACGGACACTCTCTGAGGCATGCTCTCTTCTTTTATTTTATTGTGATACAAGGTATCATTATGTAGCCCTGACTGGCCTGGAACTTGTTGTGTGCAACAAGTTGCCCTCATTCTCCTGCCTCTGCCCAGTGAGTGCTGCGACTAAAGGCATGTACCACTACACTGGGCTCTCTTTTTGTTGCTGTTTTTAATGACTATTAGTTTTTAAAAATTTTTCTTTTATTTTTGAGGTTATAATATAATTACATCCTTTTTCTTTTCTCCCTCCAAACCTCCCATATATTCCTACTTTCTCTCTTTCAAATTCATGGTCCCTTTTCTTATTAATTGGTACATGCATGCTTTGTGTGTGTGTTTGCTACATGAACAAGTACAACCGCTAGTCTCTATCATGTTACTTGTATGAGGCCTCAATCCTACACAAATAACTAAGGAATGCTGAGAGCAGAAATATTCTTCCCCAGGGAAGAGCTCATCAATTGGTTATTCAATACTAATTGATGAGCCTTGAAAGCATGAGCTCCTCCTTGTTTTTAATAATATGAGCTTCGATAGCAGGCAAAGGCATTTGTTTGCACCTTCAGAGCATCAAGTAAAGAAATGTTTCTAGAACTGTGAAGATCAGTCATGTGGACAGAGACACAGCCATCTGTACCCTGTCATTAGACCAGATAAAAAGGTGCTGGGCTCAGTACTGAATATTTTATTGAAGTAAGACAAATAGAACTTCTTTTTAATTCGCCACTGCTTTAGGCTTTAAAGTCTATCCCTTCCCCCGATTTTGACATTGTAGTCAGCCGAGTGATTGCAAAATATTTCTTGTGAGCGCTATGAAAAGTACCAAGGTTAATTTCTTCTGATAGACACAGTCACTGAAAAACATGTGAGTTTTTCGTAATGTCAGCTATTGGTGCCCTAGGAATCAAACAATTTTGGAAGTGTTTGAAAAATCTATCTGGAAATCTGTCAGAGGTGTCCTCTGAGTTCAGCAGCCTGTGATAGCATCGACGACACTGACACAGAATCCCTCTTGATTAATTAAGGGGGAAATGGGATCACAAGGGTGGAGGACTATTATAAACAAAGACTTAAATCTGAGCTCACATTCCTGGCCTTCCGTCCTCGGATATCGATGCATTACACACTGCTGAGTTCGGTGGGATTCCATTCCTCCCACTGGGCAGTCCTGGACAAAATGGGCTCCTCTGAGACGTCCCGAAGCCTAGCTCCGGGCCGGGTTAATTTCCAGCTTGCCCAGGATTGCTCAGGTTCCCTCCTGCTCAAGAAGAATGTAGAGGGGGCTGTGAACAGGGCTTCAGAGATTAGCAACCACCGCAGGCAGCTGCCTGAGGTTTGAGGCTGTCAGCAGATGGTCTTGGGGGCAGAAGTAGCTCCTCAAGAGGTCCGTTCATTCCTCGGAGATTTGGCTTTGATGGCAACTGCAGCCCTTCAGACATTTACAGAGGCTTTTAAAATTCTTTTCCTCTTCCTGTCTACTTTGGGCATTCCTGTCCTCAAGTAAGGTCTGCATGCTATCGATCTTTTGATTATTGTAAAGTTTTAGATTCATGTTCTCAATCAAGGTCCAAGTTCTTAGGAATTATAGATTCTCTAATAAATCATGTGCTCAAAAGAAAACAAAAATAAAAAAATGACAAAATTTGAGTAAGTACTAATTTATAATAAAACTGTTCAGAGGTTCAGTCCATGATCATCATGATGGAAGTATGGTGGCTTGCAGGCAGATGTGATGTTGGAGCTGAGAGCGTACATCTTGAAGGCAACAGGAAGTTGACAGAGATACTGGGTGATTTCTTGAACATAGGAAACCCCAAAGCCAGCCCCCACAGAGACACACTTACTCCAATAAGGCCTTCCCACTCCAACAAAGCCATACCTCCTAATAGTGCCTCACTCTTTACAAGATTATGCCAGCCAGTTATATTCAAACTACCACAAGTAAATTCTTAAAAGTATATTTGTCACTAGGGCTGGAGAGATGACTCAGTGGTTTAGATCAATTGTTGCTCTTGCGGAGTATGCCCGGTTAGTTGCAGCACACACATAACAGGTTACAGCTGTCTATAACTTCAGGTCCAGAACACCTAATGCCTTTCTCTGGCGTCCACAGGCACTAAGCATGTCTGTGGTGAACTTACTTAAATGCAGGCAAAACACTTAAACACATAAAAAAATTAATATTGATTTAGTCATTACATGATCACATGAATGGTCATAGAAAGAGCAAAAAAGATATTTACACAGAGTTCCCTTCTAAATCAGGTGTGGTGCATCCTCACAGCCAGCAGTGTAAGGTCACATCAAGGATACTTTACAAATCCTTATCTGTCTAGCATATATAAAACAGTTTCTAAAAATTCTTATATTTGTTTGAGATTTATAGAAAATTATTAGATATGTACAGGCAAAACAATGATTAGTATAGTGAAGCAGAATAACATAAAATAACAGAATCTTATTTTTTACGGCTCACAAATATTTTGCTGTGTCTTTATGCCAATGTTTATGAGTTCATCCGTGGGGAGACAATAAAATTGTTTCCATATCTTGGCTCTTATGAATAATACTATAAGCAGTATGACAGTGCAGCTTTATTTTCCAAAAGATTATTTATTTTTATCAAATGCATGTATATTTGTGTGAGGATGTTGGATCCCCTGGAACTGGAGTTACAGACAGTTGTTAGCCATGTGGGTTCTGGGAATTGAACTGGGCTGCTCTGGAAGAACAGCCAGTGCTCTTAACTGTTGAGCTATCTCTCCAGCCCCCAGATAGCTTTTTCTCTCTTTTTTTTTTTTAAAGAATTTGTTTTGCTTATTTTTTGAGAATTACGTAAAGTGTATTTTATCATCTCATTCCCCTCCCCAAGTTCTTCCTAGATCTCCCACCTCCCTGCTCACCTAATTTCAAGTTCTCTCTCTTTAAAATAAACAAACAAACAAAAACAGTAAGATCCAGTTTGTATTGGCTGACTGTTCCGAGGTCTGGAACTTGCCTTGGAGTGTGGTCAAGATATCAAGTGTCGCCCAATTGAAGAACACTGACTGTTCCTTACTCAGCAACAGTCAAATGTCAGTAGCTCCCTGGCAAGAGCTGGTATTTCATGTTCACCCAACTTTTCCTCCATGCTGGGAATCTGTCTGTCTTGAGCTTAAGCAGGTCTGATGGGCATGATCATAGTCTCTATGAGTTCATGAATGCCCCGACCCTGTTGTGTCTGGAAAACAGTTCCCTTGAGAGCATCAAGCACCTTTGGTTCTTACAATCCTTCATGCTCCTCTTCTGCATTGATCCCTGAGCCCTGAGGAGGGTGTGAGAGAGAATCCATTTAGGGCTGAGAGTTTCCAAATCTCTTATTTTTAAGAATTCAGATATCTTAATGAGATGGTGATTTTATCTGCCTTGAGTGTACACCAGGATTTTGGGGTCATATAGTAGTTGTATTTTTAATTTTTTTAGAGGCTTCCACAGTGTTTTCCATAGCTGTGGTTCTGGTCTGTGACCCTGCCAATAGCTGACAAGGTTTCTTTTCTCAATAACCTAACCAACATTTACCTCCTGTGTGTTTGGTTAGTCCTCTAACAGGTGTTTATCAGAGGGTTATTGATGTTTTCATATATGTTTTATACATTCTTATGACACCATTGAAGAAATGTCTGTTCAGATTCTTCGTTCATTTTTAAGTTTTATTATTTGTCTTACTACTAGTGAGCTCTAAGGACAGTTTGTAAGTTGTGGCTATGGACTTCTAACTTGACACATAGTTTGCAGAAATGCCATTTCATTGTGTTTCTCTTGCTGTGCAGAAGCTATTTCACGTGCTGGAGTCCCCAAACTGAAGTTTTGGTCTGCTGTCCAACTACCACTGTTGAGGCAAATATCTAGGAGTATTCCCCGTATGTCCCCCTCTGAAAACTTTATGATTTCAGAGGTTACATTTGGGTTCTTTTGTCCATTTTGATTAACTTTGTGTATTTCTAAGGGAAGCATCCACCTTTATCTTTTTATATGTGGAAGTTTGGTTTTCCCAAGTTTGTTTTATTGAAGAGACTGGCCTTTTCGTTTTGCTCTGTTGGTGGTCTCATGAAAGTCAGCTGACGATACATGGAACTTTCCAGGCTCACTTGTGTGTTCAATTAGTCACTAACATTCTGTTCTGGTTGTGTCTGTTTTGATTACAGTAGCTTTATTTTTTGTGAATTTTTTTTGAATCAGGAAGTGTGATACCTTGGATTTTGTCATTTAAAAATAAACATCCAAGGAACAGAAAGAGATGCTTTTGAATAAAAAAGATAATGTCATTGGTGGTTGTAATCATAGTGTGCTGAGCAGTCAGTGTCTGATCACCTGAGAATCGCTAGATGAGCCTAAGCTACGATTCGATGTTAAGTTTCTGTTACTAAATGATCAATGGGGAACCAGAAAGGTGGGTTTGGGGTGAGAAAAGTAGTGGTCAATAAGAAGACTAGTTTTGCGTCCGACTCTCCATGAGAACACTAACATGATCTTTTTTCTATCCTTCTTCTCAATTGCTATCTTTTTATTGTCACCATCATACAAATAAATCAGTATTTGTTTTCTTTTTGAAAGTATGGTGTATTTCTTTGAAATCATATCCATACAAGTAACATTGTACAGATTGAGAAGATTGTATTTATATATTTAGGAAAGTGTGTATATGTGTGTGTGTGTGTGTGTGTGTAGTGTGTGTGTGTTTAGCAACAGAAAAGAAAAAGATTCTAGAGGCTGTGAATTTGAGACAGAACAAGCGGAGAGGTGCACGTGGGAAGGGTTGGAAGGAGGAGAGGGAATTGATGCCAACTATATTTTAATTTCAAAAAAATAAAACAATTATTCCTTTTTAGTGAGTTATTTTTATATGATATTCTTAATGATTTTTGAAATTTTGATAGTATGTATTTTGATCATATTCACCTCCTCTTCTCCCTGGACCTCCTTTAGGCCCACCTTTCATCCTACCTTTGGCTTCCTCTACTTCTGCACTTTATGTCCTCTCTTTGTTTGTTTGTCGTTGTATTTTTAGAAGACACTGTCTTGCAGCAGACATCTTGGTCCTCTTGCTTCCAATCTCCCCCTTCACTTTCTGCAGTACCCCCGAGCTTTAGGTACAGGAGCTGTATTGTAGATGTATCAACTGAGAACAGGTACCCCACAAACAGTTATTTTCCTTTTGACCTATTGTGGCTTTCTGTAGTGGCCTCCATTTGATGTACAAAAGCTTTTTCGATGAGTACAAGAGTGACTTTTCTGTAGATATAAGTGTTTGGAATGTAGTTAGACATTGCCCTGGTTTAGAAAAATGGCAGTAGTAGGTTTTTCTCTAGGTTCCATGGCCTCACCAGCCACAAGTAGTTGGCTAAGTTTATAGTACCAGGCAGGAATTCCTCCTACTGAGTGGGCTTTAAGTCCAGCTAGAGAGCCATTGGTTACCCCAGCGTGAAGGTGCCACTATTGCATCATCTGGAAAATCTTGCCATGCTGTTCATTATTGGGATTGTAGGTATTATGGATAGAGAGGACTATTAATTGCTTTTCTCTGTGGGCAGCTTGCATAGCTCCTTCTAATACTTTGAGAGCTAGTCCACTCTGCCTTTTAGAGCAAAATGTCTTGAAGTAATTAATATATGGACTGCCTGTCTCCAATTTCCCCCTATTTTCCCCTGAACCTCATCCAAACAGGTGTTAGCTTCACTATTTGCTAAAACTTCCCTGTCATTGGTGATTTCCACATTGCTAAATCTGAGGAAGATCAGTTACTTGTCCTCAATTTACTTGTCCTATCAACACCTCTGACCAAATAAAACACTCATTTCTCTTTCAAATCCTTTGCTGGGATTCTGCTGTTTCTCTGTCTACTCCACTGGCTACTTCTTAGTTTCCTTTATCATCACCTTCTCAATACTAGGATGAGCAGAGCTCAGGCTACTTGTGTTTCCCTGGCGACCTCATTGCTCAACTGCTATCTTTATGATGACTTTTACAAAACAAGGATCTCCAGGGTGATGTCTCCCATATGTATCTAGCTTTTACACTCAAGAGTTTGCTAGGAATTTCTACCAGACAACTGTCCGATGGCTCACTAAGCCTTAGTTTCAGCATTATTAAACAGCAATGCTAAAAATTATTGTTCAAAACTGAGTTTTCTCTTTCCAGCTTAAAGTCACCTTTATTCTATCAACTATTTTGGAGTAATACTTTGATTCTTTTCTTCTCACATACTTCACATCCAGTTTTCCAGCTAATCCTCCTGGATCCATTGTGTGATATATTCAGAGTTTGACCACTTCTTACTATCTTTATTGGCATGAGTGACTTGCCACCTCCCTACACACACATCAACTCTTGCATGAATTATTACACAGTCTACTTAACTGGTCTCTCTGCTCCCTCTCATGTCTACAATGGACTCCTTATCCAGATCCTTTATAAACATAGATCATATATTTTTGTTCAAAACCTTTTGCTGGCTTTATTTTACCTACAACAACAGAAATGCCTCACAGTGGTCTGCAATATTCTCTGTCTTCTCTTTAGATAGAGCCCTCAATGCCTGTCATTTGTCTTAGTATGGCTTCAATCACAGTGACTTTAACTTGAACCTGCTTCAAGACTCATACCCTAGTTCCTTTGTTTTAGCCTTCAGATCTCCACAAAGCTTAAGATTCTGTGTTTTCATATTCATTAAAATTGCTTTCTAAACAGGACAATCTCTTCAGCAGGGATACTTTCTTCTCTCTAAAATACATAGTCTGGTTAAAACCTATTCTCTCTGAAGTGGAGATTAAGGTATTCAGGTACAGTGCAGTTTGAAACAGGAGAGGTAAATAGGTACAGTCAGTCTCTTGAATTATATGGTCTTAGTATGAAATAAAGCTCTAGCCTACAGAATGACATGGTCAGAATACATTTTGAAAAATTCACTTTTTTTTCATGGTGTGGAGGGTAATATAAGGATAGTATTTGGATGTGTACAGGATGAGAAAATAATTAGTAAATGGTAACAACAGTGTAAGCAAGGCTTGATCACAACCTACTCCAAGAATGTGGTGCTTAGGGTGGGAATGGATGTGAGTGCTTCATGTGAAATTAGATATGTAGGAGCCATTTAGAATTAGATGGCAAATATAAGAAGAAATGGAGGCCTCTGAGATACACATGGATGACTTGCTAGGTTTTCTAGATATATAATGATTTATATATTCACTAAGAATGCTAATATTGGGGAAAGAGGTACAAGCTTTGGAACTGGACAAGTTATTGAGTTCTGACTTGGATATATGGCTTTTGAAGTAACCATAGGACATCCAGGGGAAGTAGTTCAGTAGTATGGGAAGGGCAGTAGTGTATTGCATAAATTTGTTGTTTAGCACCAGAAAGTCTGTCACTCAAGTCTTAGAGCCAAGCAAGAGTTCCAGAGGATCAAGCCCATGAATCGCGACGCCATAGTGAAACTGTTGACAGCTGTGGCCTGAGAAAATTCCTTCCTTTCTCCTTGCTTCCCTCCCAGACCCTGAAGGACGGGACTGCACAAGCTTATGACACCACTTTCTAAACAAGTTTCTTACGGAGATCTAAATATAGAGTTTCTTAGCTGTGACTTTCAACTTGATCCTGTAAAACTTTCCTTTCCTTACTAGCCAAGTGTATTAGAAACACAGTCTGCACTCCTTAAAGCCTCCTGTCCACTTCTCAGTTTCCCAATAAAATTCTTGCTTTCATCGCAAAGTCAATCTAGCCACAGGTGGCTGCCCCACCACCAAATCGAAAGACCATTTTTATTCTCAACTGGTTCTAGTCTTCTGTAATATTTGATAATCGTGTCCATACGTACATGCACACATGTATGCACACAGGTACACGAGCTGTGTGTGTGTGAGCACACATGTGTGTTCAGTGAGAGAGAATCATGCCAGAAAGGGAACAATAAGGCCAGAATAGTCCTCTCACGAGTTGCCACACTCTGGAGCGTCTACAGAGACACGCATTTCAAACAGAGTTGCATTTCTCCTGAAAGCTTGACTTCATTCCTTTGGGTGTAGGGCTACATTTTGAGTGGGAAAAAATGCTTTTGTCTTTCCTTTCTTTCTCTTATTTCTCTTTCTTTCTTTCTTCCTTCCTTCCTTCCTTTCTTTTTCTTTTCTTTCCTTCTTCTTCTTTTTTTTTTTTAATCCAAGACAAGATTCCTCTGTGTAGCCCTGGATTTCCTAGAACTCACTGTGTAGACCAGCCTGGCCTTGAACTCATAAAGAGCTGCCTACCTCTGCTTCCCAAGTGTTGGGATTAAGGATGTGAGCCACCACAGCCCAGTCTCAATATGGCTTTATATACCACATTCTCCTGATATCTTGGAACCTTCAAAATGTTATCAGTAGAATCAAAACAGAAAAAACTCCAACTTTATCTTCAGAAGTATAGGGCATGGATAAGTAGTAAATTTAAACAAATATGTAATAAGCACTGAAAATCAACCACGCTCTGTTAGAATTCCTGTAGAAGGAAGCCGAAAAGGATGCTAATAAATTCTGGAAATGATGGTTACAGAAGGAGTGCAGCAGCAAATATTTTGAAAAGAAGCTGTCCATTTCCTGGTGGAAAAGTATTGTTTCCTCGCTACTGTGGATAGGGAGACTTGGTGGGAGAGTTGGGTAGGCCTGAGGATGAAGAGGTAACAGCGTTGTACAAATGGTGTGTGCTGTATCTTGTTGGCAGGCGACAGTTGATCTGTGTCAGAGTTCAAAAGGTGGCTGGGACAACTGGACACCTCTTGCCCTCCTGTAACTCCCCTAAACTCATAGACACTCAGATCATTCAATGGCAGATAATGTTTTCTGACACGTAGAATAACGTAGAATAATAGCCTAAGTATGCTAAGAAAAAAGTGGAGAACGACATTAAAAAGATCAGCAATAGTCATACAAAAAGATGCAGTAAACCTTTTGAAGGAATGTGAACTATGCAACATGAAATTAAATATAAACATCTTTATGAAAGAAGAAAGATGAGCCTGAAGCAGATATGAGAATCTATGGAAGAAAGGACAAAATACTGGCTTATCAAAGGAAAAACAAGCTGGAGTAAAGAAGGGGGCAGAAAAGTGGGGAAGGAAGAGATTACTAGACTATGAATTACAATAATCTGACTTGATGCATGGAAAACACAAGAATATAGTTAGATGGTGAGACAGAGAATCAGTATGCAAAAATATTGTGAACACATTTGACAAAAATCCGAAGCTACAATGGAAGACAGGAAGAACTTGTAATAGCAGTACTAAGGATAAAATGCCTTCCTGACTCAACACAACCACTGTGACCAAAAAGGAAAAAGAGCAAGACAAAACACCTTGGTCAGAGAAACATTTGAAAAGGAAAAACGTTTAATTATTGAACATTGCTAAATTTACTTACATTGGCAAATACAGCCCCATGCATAGAAAACATAGTCACCCTATATGAAAATATCCTTGAGACGTTCCTCTCAAATAAGTAGGGAAAAACAGAGATTCAAAGGATGCCCATGAATTCATACAGAAGTTGAGTGTACGCTGATGGTTTCAGATGCCAGGGGTAGGTGGGTCAGAAAAGAGGGCTGGGCTGTTGTTCATTGGGTACCAAGCTACTCAAGGTAGCAACGAGAAGTTCTGATGTGGGATCTCATAGGTGGCTGTAGAGAGCCACCATGTGCATTTCCAGATGCTGGAGGGGCAGAAAAATGATAAAAAAAATACCTTGGATGCATGTATGAATGAAAGACTAAATTGAGAAGTATTATATTAAATAATTGAAAGAACTTTTCAAGGTTCACTATAAAGGGATGATAAATTGTTGCAAAGAAAGATATATTTACCTGGACTTATGCATTATACCCTGGGCATGTGTGTTGAAACATTACATGGCACCTTTTCACTTTCTTTATGATTTTGTGTTTCAGTTAGAAAGAAATTATACATATATGTGAATATATATATTCATTTAAAAGCAATGGAATCATTGGGAGGTGTTGGAAGTTAGACTCATTTTTTTTAACTGTACAGCAGAATATAGTATAAATAGATCAAAGACTTATCTGTAAAATATAAAAAACCATAACTACACTAGAAGAGAAGACTCCTTTATAAATATGGAGTGAGATTATCTTTCAAAATTCAGAAGCTGTAAAAAAATGGTAAATTTTGTTACAGATGTAAAAATATCTATGTGGGAAGAGAAAACTATCATTAAAGCCAAAAGGCAACACACAAGAGAATGCATCTAACTTATTAAAAGAAAACAAGCTCTTATAAGACATACAGAGAAGACAGAAATTGATGAGGAAAAGCCAACTTCCCAGTGGAAAATTGGACAAAAATATGAATAATGAGTTCATTAGGAAAGAATTACGTGTGACTCCTAAACACATGAGCAATGTTCACTATTACTCAGGAAAGCAAGTGATATTAAAAATTACATGCAATTATCATTCTTCCAATCAGAGTGACCCAAACCCACATAGCGTTTTCCTTGACCTCTGCCTCTTGAGCAACCTGTGGGAAAACCAGGACACTCCTTCCCTGTCCCTGTGATGCTAGCAAGATCATGATGAAAGGCAATCTGGCAGCATTTGTCAAACTTACACATATAGCCTTGAAATTCCTCTTCTGGGAAATTATCCAAGGGCTTCAAATGATGTTTGTATAAAGTTATACATTACAACATCTTTTACCAGATGGTGGGGGACTGAGAACAAACTAAATCTATCATAGGAGGCTGATCTGGTCACCACCTAGTCACCTAAATCAACAGTCTCGGTAGTACAGAAAGGGTAACTTTAAGAAGCATCATGATATTCATAGCGAAGAAAGCTCACTGTATACAATGTGTCTTACACTAAAGGAACGGAAAATGAACACACACGTTTGAATATGGGACACATTCATAGATGAAGTCATGAAGCTTCAGGAAGGTGGGACAAAACACTAATCAAGAGTCTTTAGCAGAAAACACCTATTAGCTAACTTCATGCCGATCTACCTTTCTCTCAGCGCTAACTTCCATGCCTCAGCTCAGCCCATGTGAAGACCACAAGTGAAGACCACAAAAGCATATACCATTCTCTCCTTTATTACCTCGTCAAAAAGCAAGAATAAGGCATACAGTAAACAAATATTTGTTTAATAAATGAATGGACTGTGGGAAGCAAGATTTCACTGGATAGCTTAGGATATTTCAATAATAATTATTTGAAAAGTGAAATCACAAGAAATGATAGCTGGGTCTCAGATTTACCCCTTCTCTACCACCCCAATTTTTTCCAATTTCATAATTAATAGAATTTAGTCTCATTTCCGGGACTGTTCTTGATTAGGACACAGAACACTGCAGTTGCCCTGAACGTCCCGCATGCACCTCTGCACCTCTCCGCGTGCTCACAGAAGACTCATGGGGCTGCCTTCAGATCCCTGTGCCCTTGTCACAACCTTTTCATGTGGTCCTCCCAGGCTCACCGTCTCTTCAGCCTCTACTTTCTAGGCTTCCAGTTCTTTTTATTTCACTGATCATTTATTGAGCTACACATTAGCACCATGAAACCTAGAATTGCAAGAGTGAGTGCAGGGTGATCAAGCTAGTGGAGGAGACAAGAATTGATGCTAATTCTAAAGAATAGAAGGAGTTAATTTCAGATCCCTGCTTCCATCTTCCATGATTCTGTATTTGCTTGATAGGGACAACTCTATTAAGTAGCTAAATATCTGCTTAAGGTCAGAAATCGAATCTTTTTCAGGTCCAGAGGTGAAAAATGTACAATCAAAGTGTCTGCAGAACTGTGTTCCCTCCCAAAGTTGTTCAGAGAACCCTACCCTGCCTCTTCCAGCTTCTCATGGCTCAAGCCTCCTTGTGTTATGACTGACTCACTCCCCTCCTGTCTCTTTGTTTACAAGGTCTGTCTTAGTCAAAGGACACTTGTCATTTGGCTGAGAACTGGTAACCCAAGAATGATCAGGTCTGGAGGTCTTTAACGTCATTGCACTTACAAAGCCTCTTTTCTCAACTGGTGTCATATTCCCAGAGTCTAGAATGTGGATGTCTGTTGGAGGGTAACCATTCAGCCCATTTCTTGAGGGTAGCCTCTTACCATCATCACATTTGTGATATTCCAACTTCGTAATTTTGCTGGCTAATCTGAGGTCAACTTGACACAAACTAGAGTCACATGAAAGGAGGGAACCTCAGCTGAGAAAATGCCTCCATAAGATCCTGCTGTTTACAGGATGTTTGCATTTCCTTAATTAGTGATGGATAAGGGATGACCCAGCCCATTGTGGGTGGTATTATCCCTGGCTGGTGGTGTTGGATTCTATAAGAAAGCAGACTGAACAAGCCAGTAAGCATCACCCACACACACACTGATGGCCTCTGCACCAGCTCCTATGCTTCAGGATATTTGATCACACTATATGAAGTGTCTCTGTCCTTCCTTGTCTGCCAATGTACCTTCTGATTGGTTTAATAAAGAGCTGAATGGCCAATAACTAGGCAGGAGAAGATAGGTGGAACTTCCAGGAGGAGAGAGAGAGAGAGAGAGAGAGAGAGAGAGAGAGAGAGAGAGAGAGAGACTTGAGGTGTTGAGTGCCAATTTGTTGTAATAAGTCCACTTGTTTGTTCTTGGCTACTCAGCACCGAAATAACCACACCAAAACTGTATTAATAAATCACTGTTTGACACATTAGCTCTAGCTTCTTATCTTATCTTAGTGGGGATTCACCAGCGAGACACTGAGGAAGTCAGACACACAGTATGGTGGAGAGGTGAGGAGCTATGTGGCAGAATGTAGATTAATAGAAATGGGTTAATTTAAGTTTTAAGAGCTAGTTGAGAACAAGCCAAGCTTTCATAATAATAGAAAATCTCCATGTCATTATTTGGGATCTGTAGGTCCAAAGAAAGACTGGTCCAAAGAACTCCTGAAGGTTCCTGCCCTGTGTGAGTTCTTGTCCTGACTTCGATGATGAATAGTGCCCTGTAAACCCAATAAACCATTTCTTCCCCAACTTGCTTTTTAGTCATGGTGTTTTGTTGGAGCAATAGAAACCCTAAGATAAATAAATGAATGGTGTAGGAGGTCCTTCTAACTATGTGTTGCTTTCATTGGTTGAATAAAGAAACTGCCTTGGCCTTTTGATAGGGCAGAACTTAGATAGGTGGAGTAGACCGAACTGGATGCAGGGAAGAAGGGCAGTGTGGCAGATGCCATGAAGCTCCTGCCTGAGATTGACGCTGGTTAGAATCATTCCCGGTAAGCCATGACCTCGTGGTGTTACACAGATTGGTAGAAATGGGTTAGATCAGAATGTGAGAGTTGGCCAAGAAGAGGCTAGATATAATGGGTCAGGCAGTAATTTAATTAATACAATTTCTGTGTGGTTATTTCGGGGGCTAAGCTATTTGGGCGGTGGGATGCAGCCTGTTCCTCCTTACTACAAATATATATATGAGACAATATAATATATTATATATATTTTCTTAGATTATAGCACCTTATTAAAGGTTATGTCAAATTAAAATAACAGATGTGAAATGATAGTTGATTCTCACCTTATGCTATAAGACCTAATATTTCATCAATCCTTGTAAAATAATAATGATGATGACAATGATAGTAATAATATTCTGTCACTGATAACAAAGGCTGTCAGACTCTAAAGTATGATTCAACACCCTACATTATATTTTCAATGTTCACTCTGTATTTTCTAGGCAGGCCTTGGGTTAAGTTAGGCCTGCCCTACTTGATAGCTTTGTGGCCGTGGGTATGTCACTTAATATCTCCCTGTTTGAGCACTCTGTCCAAATGGGAGACCCAAGAATACACATTGGACAGTGTCATTGTAAAGATTAAATGAGGCACAGAATGTAAAGCTGTTGGGACAGCTCAGTAACAGGCTAAGATTGTCTCAGTTGGCTTCTGTAACAGGGCACACCAGAGAAGTTTTCAATGGGCAGTGATATGGGGAGACTGTATGTCCTGCTCTTTCCATCTTTATCTGCTTCCTGGCCTTAAGTAAGCGCTGCAGGCCAGCTCTTTGCAGGGCGCTAGCTAGCCTTCAGGCTTTGCTTCAAAGACTTGCAAACCACCTGACAATTGGACATTCACTATTTTAAGATTTAGGACACAGGACAAAAGTCTGAGTTATGTTAATTCAGAGCCCTCTGACTGACTTATCTCCTGCCAGCCCTCCCCACCTTGAGCAGAGATTAGAGTTTACTTAAAAAGTCAAAGGAAGCTGTGGTCTGGAGGTATCTTTGTTTCACATCTGCTAGTCATTTAACACCACTCAGACCCCACAGGGGACAAGAGAGGCTGCCTGAGAGCTAAATTTAAGCTGTTAAGGGTCTAAACACACTTTGAAAGGGACAGATAACAGCTTCCTGCTTGGGAGAGATTGCTGAATCTTGGATTTACTAGCTCTTATTCTTTTGGTGAGAACTATTCTCTTTTACCATACAAATCCAGGGAGGAATTTTGTAGTCAGTTAGGATGTTTTACATCCTGGTAAATTATTTCTTCAAAAAGAACTTTTACCTTTTCAAAAATCAAGAAATGTTTAACTTTTATCCTATGTTCTTTTACATAAATAAACAAAAGGCTTCCCTAGTAAATGTTGAATGAAGATTCCCAAAGGAGCCTGACAAGTCAGGAAGAATCTTCTCATGGCCACATGTATGTGATTACAAGGATTTCACAATGTATGTGCACAGCCAAACATCTTTTTATACAAACATCTTTAACTTTGATTCATCTCTTACATTACATACCCAGCATAGCTTCCCCTCCCTCCACTCCTTCCAGCCCCCTCCCCCATACCTCCCCTCGCCTCCAGATCAACTCCTGTTTTCCTTCAGAAAAAAAAAAGAATCAAAACACCTGGCCTCTCAGGGATATCCACTGAGCAGAGCATGTCAGAACAAGATGCAATAAGACTAAGCACAAGCTCTCATATCACAGCTGGTGTGTGGCAACTCAGTAGGAGGAAAAGAGTCACAAGTGCAGGCAAAAGAGTCAGAGACCCGGGGGGGGGGGCTGAAGAGATGGCTCAGCGGTTAAGAGCATTGCCTGCCCTTCCAAAGGTCCAGAGTTCAATTCCTAGCAACCACATGGTGGCTCACAACCATCTGTAATGAGGTCTGATGCCCTCTTCTGGCCTGCGGACAGAATATTGTATACATAATAAATAATAAAAAAAAAGAGTCAGAGACTCCCCCCTCCCTCTGTCAGGAGTCCCACAAGAACATCAAGCTACACAACCATAAGGTATATGCAGAGAACCATTTGCTGCTCCAGTCTCTGTGATCCACTACGCTGTGGCCTTTATTGCCTCTGGCTCCTACAACCCTCCCTTCCCCTCTTACCCTAGTGTTTGGTTATGCATCTACTCTCAACAGTTGCTGGATGACTGCCCTCTGATGATGCTTGATATTGACCTACAAGTATAACAGAATATCATTAGGAGTCATTTCATTGGCTTTATTTGCTTGTCTTTCGAAGTTCTGTTTGGCTCTATCCTGGGCTTTTGACCTGTCCTGCCTGTGGTTCCTGGCTCTCCAAGCAGTATCAGACGTGGACTTCCTCTCTTGGTCTAGGCATCAAGTTGGACTAGTCATGGGTTGGACGCTCCCAGAAGTTCTTTGCCACCATTGCCTCAGGCAAATCCTCTTTTAGGAAGTATCACCCTTAATCAAAGGTAGATGTCATATTTTGAGAAAGTAGGTTGAAGGACACTTGATATGTTAGTTTCTTACAAATGGCTGTGAGCAAAGTACCTAAGTAAAAATTTAAGGTGGAATGAAATATATTTTGTTCATGGATTCTGGGAGGAGGGGTCTGAGCTCTATCCAGAGGCAAATGTAGCAGTGCAGTAGAGTTTCCATTATGGTAGACAGGAAACAGAGAAAAGAGAATGAAGGAGGGGCCAGAGAGAGATACAGCCATCAGGACGCAGCCCACTGATCTGCTTCCTCCCGCTTGGTCTCATCTCCCACTTTTAACTGCTTCTAATAATGTCATAATATTATGAACCCATCAGAGGATTGACCCATTCTTCAGGCCAAAGCTGTCATGGTCTTGTCTCTGGAGAAGGTGGTCGTAGACACACCTATTGTGAGCTTTATCTCTCTATTAGATGACCATTCATCTAGTCGACTCGACAATCCTGATTAACCATCGCTCTTTGACTCCCTGACGTGTGTCTGAATCTTTGATTGGAAGGTCAAGTTACAGTGGTAAAGTGTGTTCTCCAAACTCGATGAAAGTGAAAGGGAGCAATCAAGTGGCAAGTACATTGATCACCTTAGGATTCCAAGGTAACTACAGGAACAAATATAAAACTAGACCCAATGTAGACAACCATCAGGGTCCAGCCCTGAGATTTGACAAGCGTATGGAAGTAGTTGAGAGTACACAATCAAGAGCTCAAACAGCTGACCCAAAGCCCAGCTTTATGGGGTCCTAGTAGCTCATAGATTAGCCCCTTACAATGGCTTCACCTGGGAACTTGTTGAAAGTGTAGACTCTCAGGCCTCAGACTTACTGATCCAAAATCTGCATGTAATAAGTTCCCAGATGGTTTTAATATACCTTCCCATTTGAGAAGCATTGATGTACTTAGCAGACAGACTGGGAGTGACTCCCTTTATGTAACGTTCTCTGTTTCACTGTGAGTGGGTCTTGGGTCTTGCTTCTGTCCAGCAGAATATGGCAAAAGTGAAGAAACTTTGCAGATGAATTTAATTTCTCGATTTTCAATTAAAGGGCACATACCTAGTCTCAGCATGACTCGATCAGGTAAACAGAACTTAGAAGGAGGACTGGACCTTTCATGATAGACTCTTCAGCTTGATGAAGTAAATGGTTCTTGTGAAGGAAAAGCCTTTGAAGATGTGTATTGGTAGGCTCCACCCAGCAGCAAGAAGGACCTTTTATCCAGCAGTCAGCAGCCAGCAGCCAGCAACAAGCAGGGCCCTTCATCCAGTAGATGCAAATGTTGGTTTTAGTCTGTGACCTGATTAAGGCTGGGATCACATTCTTCCTTAGTTCAGCGTCCAGAGATCAACAGTTAAAGATGAGTTCAGACAAACCTGGACCCCTGGTCTACAGAAACTGTAAGTTAATGTGTGTTGTTTTAAACCGTTAACGTTTTGGCAACAGAAAACTGGTTCATTTAGGACAATTTACCTTCTCTCTAACTTACATTTATCTAAAAGTTAAAAGGATATGAACATAATATTAACTAACTATGCATATTAATGTCTAATGTTCATAAAGGATTTTAAATTGTGCTTATTACATGGTAGTTGCTCATTTACTTGTATTATTATAATACTTACCAGGTAGAATGGCTCACATGATTTATAGCTCTCAGCCATTTAAAAACTGCTCTATCATGGAGCTGAAGCAGTGTAGACAACATAAATCAGTGTCAAGGGCACACATGTTGAATTTACATAGATGACCTTCCAGGACATGAATGCTAAGTGTGTCTAATGAATTTGCTTCCGTGAAAATGTGGTCAAGATCAATGCCATTTCTTGTATCACGTTTATTCACCAGGAGGAATCTATCTACTTAAAACGGGAAAATGAACACCTTTATGTGGAGTAGGTAAAGCATGAGGGTATGGTTTGTCCATGCCATGACTCTGGGCATCTGTGGTTTAGAGATTCAGTATCGTATTCAAGCCTGGATTCTTGCTGCACCATGAGGTCTTCACTGTGATGTGAGATAGGCTTCGCAGAGGGTAGACTGGATAAAACAGACATTTCTCATCATAACTTCAACTCATGCTTCTTTTGCCTTTGTCTGCCTCTCTGAACCTGCCAATCAATGAATCATCCAGGTTCTTCATTGTGACAGAAACTTTGGGAACTGGTCAAAGAGTCCTGATTATAACTTCCCTGGCAGGCACAAACAAATCAAAAGCAACAACAGCTCTCTGAGCCTTTGGATGGCAGTATGGCTGCCATACTGCCAGTAGAATTAGAATATGAGATGAACTCTATTCTTGCCTCTGTCAATTGCCTTCTGTCTTTTCCTGAACTGTCACATGCCACACAGTGCCAAACACTTATTTTTTAGAGCATCCTGTCTCCTCTGACAGTGCCTGCATCACCTTCATATCGGAATGACTTGCATGTCACATTTGGAATTCTATTTAGGATATGTTTGGTTAAAACATTCTTTCAGGTTACTTGTATTTGCAAGTCCCTTGCTGCTATGTTCTATGTTTTAAAATTCAATGTGCATTCAGGGGCGCTTTTTAAAAAAAGATTTATCTTTTATTTCTGTGTATGTCTGTGTAAATGTAGGCCAAATAGGAGTGCAGTAGCCACAGAGACTGGAAGAGGGCATTAGGTTTCCTGCAGGCAATTGTGAGCCACCTCTACCAAGGACATGCACATTTGGTCCCTGACAACTGAACAATCTTGAGTAACGCTGTAACTGAGCTTTCATGAAGTATCCTTTGCTACACAACCAAATTCCCATGACTTTTGCCCCCTAACTGTTTTCTACAGCAGTTAGGAAAGAAATGAAGAAGCCATTTTATTTCCATCAGTTCGTGTTTTACTTTACATTCCTTCCTTTACCAATTAAGGGTTTAGTTTTGTTGCTAATGTAAATGTGCTGTTCTCACCTTAACCCACTGGGGAGGTGTCAGAAGTCATGAAAGCTATGAAAATTGAACCACATATTCATGTTAATGTGATAGAGTATCTGTGTATTTTCTTATTAATCTGTTTAACATGACAATCTTGATTTAATGTGTCTCAAGTAATGTATAGGAGTCTGTATATAGGTATTATTGGCTATTTATTCTTTTTGTATTATAAGTCTCTAGATTTCTAATATGCTCTGCTTCTACATGGCCAACACAGATAGCTACGTTTATTGCAGCAGTATTCTGTATTGCTATAGAGAATACATATACCTACTTTTATTTTAAATTACAATATTATTACGCCTTTTTCCTGCCCTTCATCCAACCCCTCTCATGTAACCCTCACTCCCTTGCTCTCTCTCAAACTTATGGCTTCTGGCCTCCTTTTCTTTAATTGTTGTTACACTTGCATGTGCAAATAAATCTGCTAAACCTATATCATGTAGCGTCTATGTATATGACTTAAGATTTCAAGCCTGGCCGCATAGTGTTTGACAACCAATTGGAAGACTATTCTCTGGGGAGGTGTGTTTTCTCCTGTGCTCAGTATACCTTGCTGACTGTAATTTTTGTCTAAGGTAGGATCCTGATGAGATTTCCCTCTTCCTTGTTAACATGCCTCCTGATGTTGTCCTTGTTCAGGTCTTATTTAGGCAACCATATTTGCTAAGACTTCATGGGTGTAGCTTGCCTGGCATTTCCTAGGAGATGCGCAGCAAACCTCCCCTTCCTCTGGCTTTTACAATTGTTCCACCTCCTCTTTCACAATGTTTCCTGAGCCTTGGTTTGCAGGAGCAGATAAACCAGCATGATTCCTAACCATACTGTAAAATTTTACCCCTTTACCCCACTGATAAATGTAATTCTCACCCCCTTAAAAAAGGAGCTTCCTTTGCAATATATGCATTAGAGAAAACCACACCACTGAAAATACAAAGATAGATAGTAATTTAACACATTAACATGAATACATGGTTTAATTTTATAGCTTTCATGACTCTTGACACCTCCTCAGTGGGTTAAGGTGAGAACAGCACATTTATGGTAACAACATAATCTAAACCTTTAATTAGTAAAGGAAGGAATGTAAAAAGTAAAGCATGAACTGATTGAAAGAATTTGGCTTCTTCATTTCTTTTTTTTTCTCTCTCTTCTCTCTCCATCTCTCTTTTTTATTTTTTATTTTTTTATTTATTTTTCCATTCAAAAATTTCCACTTCCTCCCCTCCTCCCATTCCCCGCCCGTTCCCCCACTCACTCTCCTCCCTCCCCCTCCATTCCTAAGAGAGGGCAGGGTACCCTGCCCTGTGGGAAGTCCAAGGTCCTCCCCCCTCCATCCAGGCCTAGGAAGGTGTGCATCCAAACAGACTAGGGTCCCAAAAAGCCAGTACATGCAGTAGAAACAAGTCTCAGTGTCATTATCAATGGCTTCTCAGTCAGCCCCCCTTGTCAGCCACATTCAGAGAGTCTGGTTTGATCACAGGCTTGTTCAGTCCCAGTCCAGCTGGATTTGGTGAGCTCCCATTAGATCAGGCACACTGTCTCAGTGGGAGGACCAGCCCCTTGTGGTCCTGACTTCCTTGCTCATCTTCTCCCTCTTTCTGCTCTTCAACTGGACCTTGGGAGCTCAGTCTAGTGCTCTGATGTGGGTCTCTGTCTCTATCACCCTCCATCGCCGGACGAAGGTTCTATGGTGATATTCGAGATAGTCATCAGTTCATTTCTTTCTTAAGTACTGTGAGTGTGTGGGGCCTAGTACCAACTGATCATTCCGCAACACAACTATAGAGTATATTTTTAACATGTTCAAAAGTACTTGCTTCGTAGATTGTAAAATAAACAGTACTATGTAAGCATTTCTTTAGAACATTATTAAGGGTAAATAATACCCATGTATGTGTGCTGGAGAGTTTCATGTCAATCTGACACAAACTAAAATCATCAGAGAGGAGGGAGGCTCAGTTAGGAATATGCCTTCATAAGATTGGGCTGTGGGCAAGCCTGTAGGGCATTTGATAGTGGTTGGTGCAATCCATAGACTGGTGGTCCTGAGTTCTATGAGAAAGCAGACTGAGCAAGCCATGGGAACAAGTCAGTAAGCAGCACCTACCCATGCCCTCTGCATCAGCTCCTGCTTCCAAGTTCCTGCCCTGCTTGAGTTCCTGCCCTCACTGCTTTTGACCATGAACTGGTACATGGAGTGAAATAAGCCTTTTTCTCCCCATATAGCCTTTGGTTATTGATATTTTTTCACAGCAATAGTAACTTCTAAGACCACATGCAATACTAATAAGATTGATAAAAATAATAAGAGGTATGACATTTTAAAAATCTGAATCCAGATTAAGTAATATGTATGCATTTTGAATGGACTATGTTAGAAAAGTTAAAAGACAAAATTATTTTAGAATATTTTTAAAATTAATAATACTAGAAAACAATATTCTTTTAGCTGTCAGTTTTTCCTTCTAAAAGCTTTCATAATCACCCTTTACACTGATGCCTGGACTGCAAATGGGAAATGTTATATAAGAAAAAATAAGACCCATGAGAATAACTAAATTGGATAATCATAAAAGAAACATTGCAATGGCACAAAAATTGAGATATTTGTTTCTTGCTTAAACTTGTTGTAACAATTGTGTGGGCTTCACAGATTCAGCAGGAAATGTGTAGAAATATCTGTATTTGAGTAAACCACACGTATGCCCAACACTCTAGCCTGCTCACGGACATCTGGGTGTTCCAGATCTAGAAGCTAAAGGTCAGCACCTGGTGCATGGCAACACCTCCAGGACCAAGCTGGAACTCTGCTCACGCTGTCCTCACGGTTCATGGTTGAATGTCCTTGTGAATGAGCTCTTTAGTAAGTCATGGTGGTGCTGGAGAGGCTTCGGTGATTCATGTGACCTACCGGTGTATTACAAAGGATTACGATGTGTTTTCTGTGAAAATTTTCTGTTAAGTGTTTCACTGTTTTCGTTTTGGCCTACTCAAACATCAGTTAATCTACCTCTGCTCTGTAAATTTCCAGCCTGGAGAGCTATTTGGTTTGGAAACCTGAATACCTCATTTGCTCTGATAAAAAAAAACCTCTTGCTGAGACAGGAGAGAGAGCTAGGCAGGAAGCGGGAGTACTTAGGTATGCTTTAAATCAGTAATTGGAGGAGATCAGAAATATTATCAGAACAGCTTTCCGAAAATGCAAGCAATTGCTCCCGTAACCACAGATCTTACTGGGTGTCCCACAATGGCTTAAGAAACACGGGGAAAAAGAAGAGCCTTTGACTGGCGTATCCATAGTCTATAAACTGAGTCAGATAAACCTCTTGAGTCCTTTTCCTTTCGGATAGAAGACTAGGAACCAATGTTTAAACAATTTGTCAGTGATTCCTGCTCCCTGCTCCCCTCTTACAATGACATGACGGGGTGGGAGTCACATATCAGCTGGTGATGGTCCCTCTTCCTTCCCATCTTATCGGAATGCCCCATACTCATGGACCTTGGTAGGAAAGACTATTGCAGACTGTCACAGTCTTGTTCTATTGCATTGAAGAGGCACCGTGACCATGTGACCAAGGCAACTCTAAGCAAAGGAAATAATTTATTGGAGCCTTGCTTCCAGTGTCAGGGGTTTCGCTAGTCCATTATCAGCACAGCAGGGAGCACAATGGCAGGCTGACAGGTGCTGGGGTTGAGAGCCATATCCTGATCCCTAGACAGAGAGAGGGGGAGACACAATTGGCCAGGTGTGGGCTTCGGAAACCTCAAAGCTCCCTGCCAGTGACACGCTTCCTTCAACAAGGCCACACCTCCTAGTCCTAATCCTTCTCAAATAGTGCCCCGCCCTGGTGACTAAGCATTTGGATGTGAGCCCATAGTGGTCATTTAAACCATCACAAAGACTAAAGTGTAGATGACCCTGGAAATACCATGCTGAGGTAAAAAGCCAACCACTAAAATGCCACATATTGATTCTGTATGCATAACTCATCCAGAATTGACAAATCCACTGAGAAAGAAAGTAGGTTAACAGTTTTCAGGACTGTGGACAAAGGGATTGAGGGAATAATTGCTAATAGATCCGTGGTTGGTTTCGGGTTGAGTGCACTGATTTATGGCTATAACAACATGCCATGTGGAGTCATTTTATTGCCAAGTTCATTGAGCACCTGAAACTAGAAAGGCCGGGGTCCTTTAGGTTCTTCCAATCATTCCACCCCATGTGCCCTGATGGTTCCTGGACCTCGGGTGCAGGGGGTATAATATAGATGTCTCAGCCATCTTGGGTGCAACACTCCACAATATCTTATGGAAGCCTGCTTTTTAATTCTGATGACTTCTCCTCTCTCAGGAGTCCTTTGTGTTTGTGTATTTGTGAGGTGAGAGGGAGGGGGAGAGAGAAAACACAAGTGTCTGCATCGAGCAGCTCTTAGGCATGAGCCTGGACCACACTGGATCCCTGTGTGATCCTGCGGGAAAGGATGCTCACATCCCCGGAGACTAAGACTAAGGGGGTAAAGAACATAGCTGGAAGAGCTACCTGATGAGTCAACAAAATGGCATGTGCTTACTTGGTCAGTGCTAGAGAAAGCATGGGCTCTGACTTATTCCATTAGTGTGTGCTGTTCTGAATAAAACAGGCTTGCCTGATCACAATGGATGTGATTTCTTCAGTCAGGAAGATCTGTCTGTTAAGCCCGTGCTTAGCCACTTATCCTTGTGTGGCTTCAGATAACATCCAGAACGTTCCTGTGCCTAATTTGTAAAATGGGAGCAGTGGGATATCAGCAGCACTCCATGGTTGGCTGCCGGACTTCGAGCCTGTGTGTGACTGGCTGGGACACAAATGCAGCAGTCACATCTGTCTGCTCCTGTATGCATTTCCTCAGCAGCATTTGGGATGTATCCTTCAGGATTTGTATTTCATTTATATTTTCAAATGCTGGTGTGGTATTTCTGAATACAGCCCTAGGAGTGTAGGCTGAATACAGCCTGGGTCACGGCACAATCTAAACTCCCAGTTCACCACTTTCCCTCTATTGTAGAAATGGGAATGAGCTCAGCTTTTGTGATTGGGATCAACTTGCTTCATCTTCCACATCTTTGAAACATTGGTTTAAACCTGGATATTGCCAGTGCCATCAACAACAAAGCTTATGCTTACTCCTTTTTTGTCCTAACAACAGGGTAGAAAGAATGGCTTTCAGATTTCACTTTATCTCCCAGTTATCAAGGGCATTAAGAGGTCTGAGGGCACTTGAAGATACCTCGGTCCTTCAGTAGACCAGAACTCAGAAAGTTTTGGATATAAGCAAATGTGCCTCTTTATAGTCAACTCTGATTATCTACCGGGAAACCCAATAGTATCGTTTCCAAGAAAGAATGTACAGGGTTTACCATCTCTGCTATTTTTGCCTCCTTGGACATGATATAATTTCAATTTTGCAAGCCAAAATTTTCACTGAAGGTCATAAAAAACCAGTCTTGGGTTTGCTGAATTCATCATGTGCTTTAATTCATTGTGTGAAATCCTTTTATCAAAAGCTTTAAAAGAATTTCAGATACTTCAAAGCTTTCTACTAGTTTATATAATGGTTACGTGTGCCTTTTAAGACTTTACTGGGAAAAGTTTTAGATTCGGAGAGAATGGAGCTGATGGCATAACTTGTGTGGGCTCCAGATGTCCATCATCCAGGCTCAGCAAACATAAGCCAATGGTCAAGCTTGTCTTACCTGCCTGTTCTCTACCTTACCTCATGTGCCCACTTCCCTCCATTATTTGGTGACTTTAAAATAAATCCCAAACAACAAACCATTTTATGGGTAAGCATTTCAACCTAAAGTCCAGAAATCTCTCTCGCTGAATTTTCAATGTCATAATCAAGACCCAGGAAAATAGCTCATAGTAGTAATAAAAGAGGTTGTAGTCCTGGAAGGTCCGCAAAACCCTTTGGGAACGTAATTAATAGGTAATGGCTAAGCAGCAAAATCTGAGAAAGCACCTCTATTATCACTACTAAGCTGTGTGATGTCCAGTGTGGGTAAGGTCACTAAGTTTGGATTAAAGAGATGGTGTTGATCACAGTGGCATCTACACACAATTCCCACTCTCCTACATCAGACATATGTCGCCTGGCAATTGAGAGCAGAAGGGACCCACTAGAATTGATATCTGTCATTCTAGATGTCCGTTCCATTTAAATCCTTGCTGGAAGACAGGGAGGGAAGGCCAGAGGTCCTTTCGTCATGGAAGGAACATACTATCCTACTAACTCATCCCTCACTGAGCTTTCTCTCTTGGTTAGGCAGTGCCTGAAGAATAACACTAACGGTGAGCACACCCAGCTGAAGTCACTGTTCTGCGTGCCGGCGCAACTGGACGTGTTTCAAAGGGTAGGTTCGGGATCGCGGAGCTGACAAGGGGCTGAGAGACCACACTGTGAAATATACCTCATCTGTGGGACTTCTCTGAAGAGAATCGAGACTCCCAGATGCTTTTTGTGTCTGATGGAAGACGAGGCATAGGGACAGTTACTGCCTGTACCGTTGAAGCCACTTCTGGATTCTGCCGAGAATGAATGGCAGGCATTTGCACTTGGGGTGATATGCGGAGACAACATGTGTTGTTTACAGAGTGTAAAAGTGGCACTTTCGTTGTTACTCCAACAGGCTTAACGCCGCTTTATGATTTAGTCGCCAAAGGAAGAAGAACCCTCATTTGCTTTAGTCTCCTTGTGTAGGTTCCTTCTCTGCTTCTTGCCGCACAGCCGCCATCAGCGTCTATTTCCTCATAAGTGGAGAGTTCTCCAGACTTCCGGCCCATGCTTCTTCCTTATTTTCTGGAGCTCATTTTCAGTCTATTTCCATTCCTTCCACTAATCTCAGTTTAAAGACCCCTGATTCTGCCAAATATTGCCTCTTCTTCCAAAAACCACCATCTTCTACGGCGCTCATGCTCCGTGTGCTCCCTCGATCGCACTTCCTTCCCTCTGCCATTGCTTAGTTTCCGTGTACTCTCCGTGTGACTGTTAGTGACTTGAATGGTACAAGACCATAGCCACCCTCTACACCTTGCTCACTATTGTATTCTCAGTGTCCCTATTGTACTAGACACAACGCTTAATAAGTAGGTACTGAATGAGCAAGTGATTTCGGTTTAAGATAGTCTGTGGTTAACAGGTTTGAACCAAAATGTCAATACAGGTGTCAATGTCTTATTATGTTTAGAACCTTCAAGGGCTACACGAACATGAAGGGATTATTTCAGAGAGGGAAATAGAGTCGAGCAAAAGAGGTGGGTATGTACCAGCCCATGGTCCCTGATCAGGGGCACTGGTGACAGCATCCAGGCCATGGTCCCTGATCAGGGGCACTGGTGACACCATCCAGCCCATGGTCCCTGATCAGTTCTGCTGGTGACACCATCCAGCCCATGGTCCCTGATCAGCTGCCCTGGTGACATCATCCAGTCCATAGTCCCTGATCAGCAGCTCTGGTGACACCATGTGACCTGTCCTGATGAGAGTGTCTAACTTAGTAGGCCCTGCCACTGATGGGAAGGGAATGTCAGGTTCTTCTAGGCCTAGGAGGAATAGCTGTATGGTATTTTAGAATCCAGTGCCTGGAGGCTCCCAGCGATAGTCCCCTTTGGGAACCTCGACTGGAATGGAGACTCCAGCTGGGTGAAGATGCCTTTCTAAGGGCCAGTCTTCCATTTAAATTACAGTGTTGCTATGAACCACATCTAATAAGTGACGGTGCAGCTTTCCCTGTGGAAGAGCTTACAGTCCGTAACCTCATTCTCTTGCTAAATGATTCTCATTCAATAACATTAATTCTTTTCCAGAAAAAAAATTTTTTTTGGCTACATTTAGAGAAACATGTAAGGATTTCATCTGCCCTACAAATCCCTAGAAAAGACTTGAAAGCAAAGAAGATTTCTCTTTTTTTCCCTTTTTTCTTTTTAACTATTCTTCTCTCATACAATACTCACCACCGCCTCCCCCCCCCCCCACTTCTCCCAGCTCTTCCCACTTCCTCTTTCCTCCAGAACCACTGCTCCTCCCTTTTCCTTCAGGAAACAGCCAGCCTTGCAGGAATATCAACTGAACATGGAATAGCATGAGACAAGGCACAAATTCTCATATTGCGGCTGGAAGAGGCAACCCAGTACTAGGAAAAGGGTCCCAGGAGCAGGCAAAAGAGTCAGAGACACCCCCACTCCCACGGATAGGTGTCTCTCATTAATAACAAGCTTCACAGCTGTAGCATCTATGCAGAGGACCCAGTGCAGACCCATGCAGGCCCCATGAGGGATGCGGCAGTCTCTGCCAGTCATTATGAGCCGTGCTTAGTTGGTTCTGTGGGCTATGTTCTCCTGGTGTCCTCTACCCCTTTGGATTCTATAATCCTCTTCTGATGGGTTCCCTGAGCTCCACCTAATGTTTGGCTATGCATTTCTGCATCTGTTTCTATCAGTTGTTGGGTGAAGACTCTTTGATGACGATTGGGCAGGCCCTGGTCTATGAGTATAGCAGAATATCATTGGGAATCATTTCATTGACTTTTTTTTCTTTGGTCCATCAGACTCAACAGATTTTATTAATAGCTCGAAAGAAACATCCCCCAAATCCCACCTGACTTTCTATAGATATTTAAATCTTAGATTAGATCACCTGCCGTATTAATTTGTTACTTTCGTCATGATGAGAGGTTACGCGTTTTCTCTAGCCTGAAGTCTTCATTTTCAAATTGGTAACAGTTGAAGTCATACGCTGACTTATTTACAGAATATAAACAACTAGGCTAGTCACTTTGTTTAGCTCCCAAATCACTCTCTATTTTTAGAACATTACTGTATTTAAGAAGAATAGATAACCTTTGGTTTCTTATGCATGTCAGTGCCTGAATTTAGCGATATGGTACATCTTGTCCACTGAATAAAAGAATATGGTTGTTTCTATTTGAGACATCTAAGTGGATAAGGGATTCCATCCAGCATCTTTAAGTTAATTTAGCTGTGTGGAGACCAGCATCCCCTACTTGGTCAGTGACTCTATGGGCTTGTGCTGTGTAACTTGAAGTCATCTGTGCATGATTATATATTATAATAAGTCACACCATGCTCTTACAAGTAAAGCCTCAGAAGCTCATTTAAGTTTGCCAGGAGAAACATTTGACTCATGCAAAGGGGTTTGGTATTAAATGTGGAGGCAAATACCTAGAACCTTTCTAAGATTATCTGGATACCTAAATCACTTGGATGTGGGTATTCTAGTCTCTGACTCTGCTTGTTCCACGTTGAAAAGGCCTAGCATTGGTGGGTCCTATCAGTGCATATTTCTCAGCTGAAAACACTGGATTTTTACACCTAAAAGCTTCCATCCAAGACGTTTCTTAGAACCAGGATGTACAAGCCTCCAAAGACAGCCAGATGCTCTCCCGAGATGTATACCTTAACACAGAGGAGGAGGCGTTTTGAGAGCTCTTATTGTTTAACTGATTTTAGCCTGCCAAAGGCCAATGCCTAGATGATGTTTTTAATTACTAAATCTCAAAGGTTGCTTCTAGGCAGAGGCCAGGGATATTACACAAAACCCTACAATACACAGGAGAGCCCCCCCCAACCTCAACAAAAGATTATGTGGTTCAAGTTATCAGTCACAAGAAGGCTGAGAATATCTGATCTGGCGACCTTTTTTCTTCTGGCTATGTTGGAACTCACTGGGTAGACATGGCTGGCCTCAAATGCATGGAGATCCACCTGCTTCTCCTGTCCTGGGATTAAAAGCACATGCTACCAATTCCAGCCTGAGAATTTATTTCAATTTGGTTTAAATGTCCTCTGTTGACTTCAAACTTAATAACTATTTTTGACAATTTTCTTCAATCTGATGATGACCAAGAGTAGGAAAAAAGGGCTACTCATTGTAACCCCCCAAAATATATTCAATCCGCACCCACATGAAAACTGGAACAATATTCCCAGGCTTCCTGTATCCTTAAAGAGAACAGGCTGAAAGAGATTGTATTCTTTTGGGCTAGGAAGTTGCAACAAAAGCCAGGCGTAGTAGCACACACCTTTGATCCCAGGCAAAGGCAGACAGATTTCTGTGGATTCTAGGCCAACCTGGTCTACATAGTGAGTTTTGGGACAGCCAGGGCTATTTAGAGAGACACTATGTCAAAAAAAGTTTGCAACAAGTTTAATGATGAAAAGCAACACATTTTCCTCCCTTTCCTATTCTGTGACTCAGAAGTCTGACCTGAGTCTTCCTGGGTGTTGACAAAGGCATGCTCCATCTGGAAGTTCCCTGCCTTGTCCTTTCCCCACGTTAGCTGAGTTTGGCCCCCTTTCTCTCTTTGAATTTTTCCTTGAACAGGTTGGTCACAGCCTTATAAATTAAAGTAGATTTTCTTCTAAGTAACAGACATTTCAAATGTCAGTTATTGATTGAAGGGTGGCTCTGTGGTATAGCTGCCTAGCATAGGCAAAATCTTTGATTTATTTCCCAGTACCAGCATGTACACACACACACACACACACACACACACACACACACACACACACACACGCACACACACACAATGCCAATCATTTGCAATGACATTTTTGAGTATCAAGGCAGTTTGAAGGGGACACATTCTTCATTCTCCAGGTCTTTTTTTTTTTTTATCTTAGGTTGGGAATTATGGATGTGTCTGAGCACACCACACAGACCCTTGAATCTGAGTAAGTGATGTAGGATAGACACAGTGATGTGGACCTGCTTTGTTAAAGACACAGAGGGAGCAGGGAGTGCAACAGCAACTGTAAATGACTTTTAGAAAGGGTTAACTCTTTTTATTTTAATTTTCATTACATTTATTAGGCACATGCTTGTGTGTACATGTACTGGGTCATGTGTATGGAAGCCAGATGACAGCTTTCTTTCCTTCTACCATGTGAATTCCAGGGATCAAACTCAGATTGCCAGACATGGCAGCAAGTGCCTTGACCTTGCTGAGTGATCTTGTAAGTCTGCATTTTTTCTTTCTTTCTTTCTTTCTTTCTTTCTTTCTTTCTTTCTTTCTTTCTTTCTTTCTTT
>PVIU01000477.1:0-15565 GCA_004026605.1 Ondatra zibethicus | reverse complement strand
AACTTGACTGGGTTAGTAACAGGAAATAGCTGGTGAAATATTTCCGGTGAGACATGATGGTGTTTGAGGATGAGACTGGCCTATGAACCAGTTGACTGCATCAGGAACGTGGCTATCTCCTGATGCCTAGGTAGAACAAAAACATGTTGATCTGGGATAACAACATCCTGCCCCAAATGCGGAGCTCCTAGAAGGTCCTTCTTCTTGGACTGAACCACAGCACTGGCTTACCAGCTTACCTGCTTCCACAGGGCCAAAGGCATATGATGGGATTTCTCAGTCTCTATAATGATGTGTCCACAGTAATCACAATGGCCTGTGTGTGTTGGTTCTGTTTTCCTCAGAACCCTGACTAGTAAATGGGACACACAAAATAATGGCACATTAAGAAACTATTAGAGGAAAACCTGGTGAAATATGTCCTACTAGAAGGTAGGAGTCATCCAAATGTTGTAATACATTTGGTAGAGAAAATGTGATTTCACAGGTTCCAAGGATGGCATATTTATGATATGAACCCAAAAATTCTTTATAGTAATTGTACAGGCATGAGATTTCACATAATTCAGCAGGAAGTGTGACAATTTTGATTCATATAAACTACCCCAAGCCAAGTTTACAGGTTTTCATGGTGCAGGGATTGATGACGGTGTTCAAGGGGACTTGAGGACACTCATGCACGGCAACCAGGAGACCAGTTTGTGTTCCTTGTGTTTCCTCTGCACCCTGTGTTTGGAGGAGCCCATCCTCCCAGATTATAACGAACAAATGACCACAGCCCCGCAGTTGGAAGCCAGAGTCTCTTATCCCCGGGAATACAGAGTGTACTTCCTTCCTTCCTTCCTTACCCCTTTGTACCCACACATCCAAGCACCATGATGTAGCTGAGTAGTTACATCAATTATATCAACATGGTAACCTCTTACTACAGTGCTTGGCTTGAATTCAATTTTCTTTTCCAGCTTCAGCTTCTTCGTCAAAGCTGAAGAGTTTAGAAATTTTAATTTTGCAGCAATTTCTGGCTCCAACCTTTCAAAAAAATAATCCATGTATAAAGTGTTGCCTTGTCTTGTGAGTCTGTCTGTCTGTCTGTTTCTCATACACACACACACACACACACATACACACACTTCCTCTCACCCTGCTTCTCTCTTTCTTCCCCCTCTTCTTTGTGTCCTTCTCCTTTTCCTTCCCCTCCTCTCTCCAAGGTAGAAAATGCCTTTCATCACCGTCCAGTAAGGAATTGTGGTCTGCACTGCAGTTGATGGGTAGCAGAGCCAAGGGGAGGGCGTGATCTTCACATTGGTTTCTTTTTGCTGCCTTGGGTTCACCCTATGTCTACACAGCATAAACAACGTTAGAGGTTATTTTCACCTCGGAGCCTTGTTACACAAAGTCGAAGTAAGCAGTTTCTGAATGCGACCTGAGACAGGACTCAAGAGGCAGAATAGGATTCGTCTCTGATCTTTCCGACTTCCCTTCTGCTTAGGCTATTGGTCAGAGCACAGATGTGGTCCAAGGTCCAAGACCCCATGACAGAGGCCGGGTAGCTCTCCAGCTCTCCCTTATTCTCGGAAAGGAGATGCTGAGGTTGTGTGTTAAAGGGTTTAGCTGCATTTTCTCCCACAGACAACAACAGCTGCCTGTCCTTCAGCACATACGGAGCTTTCTCCTGTGCTTCAGCTCATGGGTGATGACAGAAATATGCAGCTTTACAAATGCCAGCACCCTAGGCTGCCACAGGGGTGAAGAATTTATCTGCCAGAGCCTTTGATACTCTGTCAAGAAAGGGCAACAGCTGAGAAAAGCTATGTGAGAAATATTTTTTGTGTAGGTGGCAAAGGTTGTCCAGATTCATAAATCAATTCCGCGTCTATGCATTCTCCAAAGGTGGAAAAGTAGGAAGTCTGCCTGGCTTACTTAGGCGATGGGAGAGAAAATGATTGTGTGCCAATGAGAAAAGAGTCACTCTTCACTGGGGCTGAGGAGACTCTGCTCTCTTTAGTATTTTGCCAAAGACTGGGAGACTGCTTATTTTGAGATATAGATATGTGTGTGCTTTCTTCTGTAGTTCACTGTTTTTACTCTTTGGCTCTTTGGGGGCCTGCCACCCAGCTCCCAAATAAATTACACACACTGAGTCTTATTCTTACTTATAAGTACCCAAACTTAGCTTAACTTATTTCTACCAAGCTTTTCTTACCTTTTGGCTCTGGGCTTTTACCTTTCTCTATTTCTTTATATCTTTCTTTATTTCTTACTCCATGGCTCGCTGTGTAGCTGGGCGGCTGACCCCTGTAGTCCTCCTCCTTCTCTCGCTCCTAGTTCTTCTCCCAGATTTCTCCTCCTATTTATTCTCTCTGCCTGCCAGCTCCGCCTGTCCTTCCTCCTGCCTTTCAATTGGACATTCAGGTCTTTATTAGACCAATCAGATGTTTTAGACAGGCAAAGTAACACAGCTTCACAGAGTTAAACAAATGCAACAAAGAAGAGTTCAACATATCTTGCATCATTAAACAAATGTTCCACAGCATAAACAAATGCAGCACATCTTAAATTAATATTCTGCAGCAACCTTCCCCCTGTTTAACATAAACAACTGTAAGATTTGATCATTTCCAAAGGGACATTTTTTTTTCACATAAGCCAACCATGATGATAGCACTCAGATGTCTTCTTCATAGGTCTGCCTTGTTAAAAAGCCTTTACCTCCAGGGAACATGGTGTTAGCCTCCTTTAGGTACGATCGAGAAATGGGTCACACGACTGTTGCTGATACATACCAAGTCTCATTTTAAAACTTAGTAATGAACTAAAGAGTGGAGCCAGAATTTGGAGCCCACCCAGTAGCACATGGGATGATGTGTGTGAACATATCTATCAGGAGGAAAGTCTTCTGACCAGGTAGACACTGGGGTGAACCTGAATAACCTTGTATGAGCCTAAAATTCAGGGTATGACACCTCTGGACCCAGAAGCCAATATAGTTCAACTTAAATAGTAGTTTAACAGCCCTGGGAATCCTGAAAAACTCGTGTATGTTACTTGTGTTACTTTGAGAATATTTACGCGATGTGTGTGTGTGCACACGCACACGCATGCATGTTTATGCCTGTGTGTATATGAACCAGTTACTAAAATTTCTAGTGTTTTTTATTTGATCTCCAGCTTCACTACTCTCACTGGTTGGTTCATGCCCCACTTCAGATTATTCTGCATCTTTGGTAATAAACATTTTATTTTAGGATCAAGGTAGAATTCTGTGTTCTTATCAGAGGATACATTCCACACTGAACTCACTGTAAAACTTCTGGTAAGAAGTGAAAGTCATAAATAGTACTTTTTTTTGTCAGTTCCAGCACCTCATCATCCATCGTTTCTTTCTCTTCTGTTTTTTTCAACAGACACGTATACAAATAACAATTTAGGAGTCTCCTTAATTTGAGACAATCAACTTTCCAGGCCAGTTGTTGTTAAATTTGTTCAGGATAGAGAGAGAATCCAAATTTTTATGCTGCTTTTCAAAACACTATGAAACATGTTCTGATTAACTATTGGTATAACCTAAGATTGTAACTTAAATTTGTAACATAAAACCAATTTTCATACATGAAGTACAGTCACAGCAACAATATCATTAACTTCTCCTACATTTTCTGGTATGTTTGTTATTTTTATTCCCCTAGTTTCTCATCCTCTAGCATTTGATAACAGGCACAGAAATCTAGTTCAAGCATATGATAAACAAAATTGAGAACACATCATGTTTAACTTATTTAACTTTCTTGAATACTAGGAAAGGTTATCAGTGTCTTATTTAGTGACATAATGCCTTTGGTCCCACTTGAAGCATAGATAATATGTGGACCGATATCTCCCTGCTTTGGAGGCTAGCCAGACTATACACATCCTTCCTGGTCTGTCTCATTCGTTTTGACATTAAATTCTGGGCTGATGAACTATCATTTCCCATCCAGTTCTACAGCTTGTTTCCCCTGGCTCTGGTTAGCCTTTTCACATAGATGGCAATGGTTTTATTCATGCAGCCAGTAAATTTTTGAGCACAGACAGAATAAGAATAAGTAGTAACACATCTATGCCTACATGGTTTTATGTATGAGACAATTGTCTTGACTGTATTTCCATAATATGAAATCCTAGAAAATGATATTTTTTTTGTTTCTGCTAGTTATTGGTATATTGAGATGTTCAATGATGTTCACTGGATTATTCATTCAGTTATCATTATTTTAACAGTTATTCAACAACCACGTGCAATTGAGAGAAAAATGAATTTTACTTTTACTCTGGTGCCTCAATTACATATTTGGGTCCCTTAACAATACCCTGCTCATTGGTTACACACTTTATGCTGGCTCCAGAGTGTTGTCAGTTATCATTGGTATTAATAGACTTAATGCAAAGTGCGCTTTCCCAAATTCTTTCAGAATTAGAAAGAAAGAAATGGATACTAACCCCTAAAAACCTCAGAGAAAATCCTAGGCCTTGGGAACAAAATAGAAAGAAATGGCAGTTATGCAACAAGGAAGTCACACACGCAGGTTAGAAGGGACTGAACTGTTCACCTCACTCAGCGTCAGAGCGGAGGGTCACTAGCTGCAGCTGTTTCAATTTTGCCAATTTTACCCTTCAAATTAGACACGTGCCTTCCATTTACTCTAATAGGAGCCATGTGTGCATTGTTCATGGCCAGCCTTATCGCCGAGGAAGGAAAAGTGCTGAGTTCCTGCCACCCACCCACATCTGTGGCTTTAATAAGCCACAAACAAATGAAAAGCAAACACGCTGTTGGTGTGTTAGGAGAGTATGGAGCTCTGACAAACCCAGCAGGAGAAAGGGGAGACTGGGCGTGACACTGCCCTGGTGGTCTGCCTTCTCCTCAGAAAGGCCTGGACCAAGATTCACTGTTTCAAGGTACTTGGTGTTTCCTGTAGGGAGGATTTTTAATGAGACATCAGATCCGGCATGAAACTCAACATTTGTAGTGCTAAGACAGACATCAGGACTCTTACTGAACAAGTCCTTGCTTGTTATCATTTTCATAGTACTAGGTGTGCTTTAAGCAAAAAGGGTAAACAAAAGCAAACCCATTACTAAAAACATAGTCAGGGATATTCAGTGAATTAGTCTTCACGCTATATCTAAACTAGGTGGTTCCCAATGGTAAGCAATGGCGGACTGGATAAACTAAAGAAACTTTACATAAAGAAAGACCACTTACAGAAGCTAGTAATCCAGTATGTACTGGAAGGCCCATTCTCTAAACACACATCTAATTAAGAAAGGAAGACTGCAATCAGGGTTTGAAATCACAAGTCCCTTTAAAGCTTAGTGGGCTTGCAGATTTAATATTGACAAAGTCAATTATCTTGTCTAGTCAACGGGTCCTAGATAGAGCAGATGTCTTGTCTAGCCAATGGGTGCTAGATAGAGCAGATGTCTTGTCTAGCCAATGGGTCCTAGATAGAGCAGATGTCTTGTCTAGCCAATGGGTCCTAGATAGAGCAGATGTCTTGTCTAGCCAACGGGTGCTAGATAGAGCAGATGTCTTGTCTAGCCAATGGGTCCTAGATAGAGCAGATGTCTTGTCTAGCCAATGGGTGCTAGATAGAGCAGATGTCTTGTCTAGCCAATGGGTGCTAGATAGAGCAGATGTCTTGTCTAGCTAATGGGTGCTAGATAGAGCAGCAGATGTCTTGTCTAGCTAGTGGGTGCTAGAGTAGTGATTAGCTTTACGTTCTTTACCGTGTCTGAAGCCCAGTTGAGTTCAAAAGTCTGATTTTACTTTTGCTATAGTCAACCACCAAGTCCTCCCCTTGAGTTCATTATCTCCTTTGTGGTGATGGAGGTGGCACTTCTTAGTATTTAGAAAAAGTCAGGGGAAGAAAATATTTGATGCTTCCTCAAAGGTGCCTATCTTATCTTCTGTTCCACTTTTAGCTTCACTTCTAGCTAAGTTGGAAGGGAGAACTTAGTATCTCTCTAATCTTGAAAGCAAGAAGATAAACATTCTCTATTACTTGTAGGCAGAAAGGTTTACAGTGTGGTGAAGCTTTATGATCTTCCCTCTGTGTGTCCATGTTGGCTGGAGGTAGAGGTGTTCTTTGTAAACCAAGTCCCTTTTCTTGCTAGACCTCAGTGAGGGACCCATGGAGCATTGTCACAGCCCCAGATTCTAGAGGATTTCTACAATGTTTCTCAGTACTTCAACCTTGTTAGGAACATTCTATAATATTTCCAGATACTCTAGATGGCAGATCAGGATCCATTTGACAACTTGAGCTTTCTAGAATTGTCATATAAAGACTTACTTTCGCTGTAACAGCTCTGCCTGTGCTGGAACTCGCTCTGTAGACCAGACTGGCCTTGAACTTGCAGAGAGTCACCTGCCCCTGCCTCCCGAGTGCTTACAGGCATGCACCACTACTGCCTGGCTTCTGTATTAGATGCTTTCGATTTCAGATAATAGAAAACTTACTCAATATTAATTAAAGTAATTTGATGTCTTTCATGTGTGCCACACAGTATAGCTTTTGTCAAAAAACAGCTAGGTTGCAAAAAATAAGCTTAGAAGATTTGAAATTTGCAAACTTGAGTGATGTTATCACATGTAATTGTACTTTATCTCTGTCCTCAACACTTCTATTTTTTGTTTTTTATGGATCTATATATTCTCCTAAGTTGTATCCTCAGAAGAAAATGATGCAGTCTTGCCTGTTGGAATAAACCCTCTTGGAATGTTTCACTGTCCCTTTTATGGCCTGGCTGAGAGGGTCCTAGTGTTAAAGGGGTCACTGTTGACTAGAGATGATGGCAAGATCTGTTGCTCAGAGACACTATCAAAGCAGTTGGGTATTGAGACACTTCTCTAGAAATGTTTCTATTACCCCCCAAAAGAAATTATAGTTACTCAAGACTTGGGAGATAATACAGAATTTCAGTTAGAATCAGTGGGTTCTGTAGGGGTTTTGTGCAGCCTAATGACTAAATATCCACTTGAGAATTGCTGGAAGTATGAGTTTTCCCTTCTCTTTGTAGTTATCCTACAAAGTGATAAGCATGTGATGGAACAAATATATAATAGCTATAATTGGTCATTTCATCACATATACATATATCAAGCATGCACAAGAAAGCCGTGGTATCGGTAGATAATGCATACTTTTTATTTTTAATTAGAGTTCACTAAGCCTAGAAGAAAAGGAATTACATGTACAGGATGCAAAAAATAAAGGATGTAGACCATTGGCAAAATGAAGTGATAGAAAGCTATTCATACAGGCATAAGTCTTAGTTTTGTAAAGGAAAGGGGGAAATTGAAAATCCTGAGGAGGCTTCATTTTTCAGGACGGAGTCTTTTGGAGAGATATGGACAGTTATCTGGTATTTGTGATGCACATTTATGAGGAGATAGTATCTTTAAACTTATTCTGCTTTCCTTTTTGTTTTCTGCCACTTTTCAAGAAATGTAAGCTTGACTCTAATGGTCTGAGCTACTTTGGAAGTCTTTCTGAGTTGTCTTGTTGGTGCAGTAGAATCTAGACTAGAGGGCACCCAGTTGTAATCAGGTTACGTAAGAGTCTTGGGGGTCTTTACCAAATCCTTGAGGTCAAATGAGTAGACTCAGGATAATGTTGATTATAGAATATTCATTTTCAAGACAGGCGAGTTCTCCTCAGTGCCCCTTTATTTCCAATGGTTTTCCAAGTTCCCGTCTAGTATATGTCCTATAATGAAGATTTGGAACCATTTTCAGTATTACCTGTAGTATTGAAGATGACCTATAGAAACAGAAAGAAAAGAAGTACCAGAAGGCATGGACAGCTGTAATTATGAAAATACAGGAGGGCTTGTTAGACATGAAAATAATATAGATCAGAAATCCACTTAGTTGCACATTAGAATCATTACAGGAGCTTTTAACACCACCAGGGCCTGGGCCTTTTCATTAGTGGTTTAGATATAATTTGTCTGGACTGGCTTGGTATCAGTACATTCAAAAGGCTTCCCAAACGATCTTATTGTGCTTGCAGACACAGGGACCACTTTTATAGGTATGATGATCATCAAACATGCAGATGAAAGCTCCAGTCATATAGATACATTGATAAAGAGCATATGCATCTCCTCTAGTAGTCTCCTGTCATCTACCCAGCTTAGCCTGACACAAGAAAGCCCGGTAGTAGGGTTTTTTGGACATAAAGATAGTTTCATGTCAAGTTATCTTTCTATACTTATATAAAGGAGCAGAAGTTGACCTGTGGAGTAACCGTGAGCCTGAAAGGATAGGACTATATTCCTATATTGCATTTTTTCAGCAATATAAGAGCTGATCCATAGGTAAAGGCCAGTGTATAATGGCAGAAATATGCAATGGCTATTAAGTCCTACAGAGAAAACAGCATTCGGGAAGACTTTCTGACTCTCTTCATGCATACTAGAGAAGGACTAGGGACACTGAGTTCAGATTCTAGAGACACTGCATTCAGAATTGCCATGTGTGATTGCACCATTGCTGGTGGGAGGTACATATGTTTAGGAGAAACCTTTGATGTTCCTTTGAGTTAGGAGCTCAGATGTCCGATGTCATCCTGGCTCACAGATTTTGCTCATTGCCCACCATCCATCCTCTACTCCTTTCTTTTCATGGCCATCCTGACAACAGTTCTGGGGAGTTCCTTCACATTGACAGATACTTCTCATCCTGACGCCATGTCCATGTCTGTATGTGTAGCACCTTCTAAACTAGGTTTGGGAAACAAGCTCATTGTGATCATTTCCTGTATCGGGTATATTTCATTATGTGAAACACCTTGGGTCTGGAAAAGAACTACCTGCGTGTTTAATATGGTTCTTCAACATTGCTGGAAAAGACTAGTCAAGTTTATATTAACACCATGTTGAAAATAATCCTTTTGATATTGCCATGTTCCAGGAAAATACCATAATTTTGATTATTTAGTGTATTCTGTTCTCAAGTTGTTTATTTTCCAATGTGATCACTGTTGTGGGATATTCAATCACACTGTGAACCTCGAGCCTGCATCTGCATTAATTAATTAAGTAAAATCAACCTTGGGTCAGAAAAATGTTGTTTTTCCATCAGCACAGTGGCTGCAACTGAACCTACTGCTGTCTCAGCCAGTAAGTATGGCTGCACAGTTAATGGCCATTACATCCCACCAGATCCACCTCTGGCCACTGTTTCAAATGTAGTTTTTAACTAAATCTCTATTGTTCTGTTTATCAATAAGACTTGGGAGTCAGAGGCTGGGGTGAAAACCTGCTAGCTCAGAGAAATTGAGGAGCAACTAGCTGACCTTCCTTCTTCAGCATCTCAGAAAGGGAGTATACATACTTCTGTTCTTCCAAAGCAAAACAAAACAAAATAAAATGACAAAAACAAACAAACAAACAAAACAAAACAAAAAACACAACACTCAAAGTCCCTCCCTACTACTTACTTCCTGTAGATCTCTCTATCCATTTTCTGGACTTTCTCTGACCCCTGACTCTTTTATGATTACTTTTTGTCAATTAGTTGCTAGCTCTGTCTCCTGTCCCAAGGTTGGTTTTATTTAATTGATACAAATGCAAACTTGGATTTCACAGTGTGATTGAATATCCCGCAACTGATTACTACTAGAATTTCAAAATAGATGGATTGGAGGCTCACTAGTTATGTCATGGAAAGATTAGACAGAGTTGAGTTTCTGCACATGAGAAAGTTCTGGAAGAGGTTTGCATATAAAAGGGAGAGAGGAAGTGAAAATTTAATCATTGGGTTTCAGGGACTCCAAAATTCAAGGAAAAACACATGGAAGTACTTTAGATACAAGTAAATATGTTCTTTGAAATCCCTTCTCTGGTAATATGTGTTTGATGAAGTCTTCACTTTGGCAAGGACTGTTTCAGAAGCTGATGTAGGAGCTGGGAGCTAGGAGCTTCAGAGTCTCTTAGGGTACCCTCACCTCCCAGTGATGGGGTCAGGGTCTTAGCTAACATTCTACACTCACATCCACTGACGGCCAGGGGGCCATCATCTCAGGACCTGTTCCAGGCTCTGCCTTTGAACCTTGTTGACCTCTCTGTGAGTTCTTTTTGGCTTCAGGGTAGCTGGACATCAAAAGTCATGCCCAAAGGTTCTGGATAAATGTTCTTCAGGAAATGGTCAGGTGGAAGTCACATCCTTTCATAAAACCTGAACAGAATGTCACTTTAGCTGTATTTTGCTTATTAGAAGGCAGGCAGCCTGGTTTATAGTTCAAGCAAGAGAGAGTCCACTGTAGCCCTGGTGGCAGAAATAGCATAGAATTTGCCGATCCCTTTTAAAGCCACCACAGTCATACTTCATTTGTAAAGCCTTTGTCTCAGTACAGACAAAACCCCAAATACTTTGGTTCTGGTCAAACCTGCAATTTAGGTCAGTGACCATAACAAACACAATTTGCCTTTAGGACCATTTCAGACATATGTTCTGTTTGCAGCATACAATTCTCAATGGTGATATTTTGTGAATCACTGGTCATGCATCACTTATGTTGTGGAGGTTGTTAATGATGACCTTCAGGGATTGTGTCTATTTGGAACAAGTTGATAGGCCTGTGGCTGATGGGTTTCTACCTCTCCAGCTATGTGGGTCCTGAGGTTTCCAGTGGGAATCCATAGCTGGGAGCCACATAACTACCTAGAAATAAAGATTAGGGGAAGGATTATACTGGGAGGAGAAAAACTATGGACTTCTTTTCTTCTCTTCTAAGGAGCAGATATAGTAATGTCTTAAATGAGAGTGGTTGTTTTCTCCAGAACCTAATTCTTGGACTCTTAGATTACCATCAATCACTCTGATTGCTTTCCCACCCAAGTTCTTCCTTTACCATTTTCCTTTTCTTTCTTGTTAGGGACATGGCTTACTTCCTCCAGTATGTCAGACTTTTTCTCAGCCTCTTTAGATCTTGCCTCAGGGATCAGAAGCTTCAGTGAGATGTCACTGAGGAAGTCACTTCTTTGTCCACAGTAGGGATTTTCTCAGGTAAAGGCTTATTATGTGACCGTATTTTATGTTTTAATCTAATCCATTCCCTACTAGTGTGAAGGTGAGTGCACGTGAATGTTCCTTTCCACACTGCCCCAGGGCTGACATGTGCCACCGTATAATCTGAGGGATGCAATGGTGGCCTTTTATCTTTGGTGCTAAGCATCACCATGGCTTTCTTGGCAGCTGTGTCTCTTATTTTATGTACTTCCAGAGAAGCAGCCCCCACTGTGAGGAGTCCTATGAAGAAGGCCACCTGGCAAAAATAGACTATGATGTGACCAGATGCCCTATGAGTGATCTTGGAAGGAGAAGGTGACTGCTGTGGCTCAGGTCTGTAATGTGACCTCACTGCAGATCTGATTTTCCCGGCCAGATTCCTGACCTTCAGAAGCTCTGTGACTCCTGTTATTTTTAAGCTGTCAATTTGTGAGACAGCTATAGATATAAATATAATCCCTTTGCTGACTTTTCCATAAACTTCTGTCTATTTTGAAGGCGTCTAGTCAATGCTTAGTTAATAAATTCTCCTGATCCTCAATGCACCCCACTATATCTCATAGCTTGTACTCGCTCTTGTAGGAGGATTTTGTGGGTCCGTTGATGATCTTACCTTTTCATAGATTTGAAAGGTTATTATGTAATCTTCATGCAATGTCAATGGTATATAAATGGAAATGCATATCCAAACACACACTATACTATACTTGGGCTGCTGAATATAACTCATGTCAGAAAGACTTCCACCTCCTAATAAGTAGCTAATGTATGGATGGTGCATTGACCTGCCGTATCTGGATATCATTTAATTTTATGTAAATAAGCTGCAATCCAATCATTTTCACCTTGGCAGCTTCTACAGGGGCTGTCTTATGTCCACAGCATTTACTTTTGTCTATTCACTTTTCATTTTCTGTCAATTCAATTGATTTATAGTCTCTGGGAGTTTTAAAATACTTTGCCTTATTCTGACTTTACTATTGAATAGCTGAGTTATGATTTTTTTCTTCACATTTAAGGAGATATATTAGAGAAGCTAGAATTCATGCAAGTTGATTCTCTCTCAAATGTATATATTTTGGATCTTGACAATCTAAAATTATACCTGCTTGTTTTCTGCAGAAATGTGCTAACTTCATATTGAACCTTAAGGTAAACCAGACAAAGTGGTTTGTTCAGGTAACTATTTTTGGCAAATAACAAGAGGTTTGAATGTGAGTGTAAACATTCCAGGAGATTAAAACACACACACACACACACACACACACACACACACACACACACACACACACACACACACACATATTTTGCCTGAATGATTCTCCTCTAGCATTTTCCATGTTGGCAAATTCTATGTTCCCTGCTTTTATCAAGAGTATATTTATGATTCCCTTTGCCCTCTCAGTCTTTTCTGATCTGAATTTGGGTGAGAAACTAAGCACGTACAGCTCAGTCATTATGTCCTCGGTTCAGGAAAGTCTTACGTCTGATCTGCTCTTGGCCATGTGGCAACTTTCACTCTCAGTGCCTGCCCTGGGGCACCGTGTGGTCTATGTTGCTATTTGATGGCCATAATAAATGTTTCAGTATACCTTCTCTCAACTCCCAGTATCCATCTCTGTACCCAGACAATTGCTTATTACAGATACGTGCACTTTTTCTCAGGGAGTGATGAAGGTTGGGATGGTGATAGTGGTATCTCCTAGTCATGGAAGCCTACTTGCTCTGTACATGAAACAAGCTGGGTATTGATGAGTTGAGGCTAAAAGCTGGCATTCTTCGAAGCAGGCCTCAAACAGAAGTGACCTGCAAGACGCAGACTTCTCTCCCGGGGACTCCCAATGCTTTCCATAAGAAGCTCCTGCTAGAGGAGGAGCGTGCTGTCCAATGCATCAACTCATTTTACAGCAGGGCCTCTGCGGTTCTCTCGTCTTTGTTATCACTCCCAGACTCAGACCCGTACGCTTGGAAAGTTCCTATAATTGTTGCAGTGTTCTCCTCATCTTGATTCTGTTCTGGATGATTGTGAGATCTAATTTAGGAACCACAGCCACCTCTCACTTAATCACTAGTATCCATAATGAAACTGCCCTTGGAGCCCAGCTACTCAGCATTGCTCCAGAAGCCAGCTGTGTACCTGCTTTATCTGACCAGATGCTATCACTCATATCTATAGCTTTTACCTTTTCTACCTTATTTTCTTATAATAAAGTTGGAAAATATGAAATTAATTTTTATACATCAAAACTAAGTAGGCTTTAACCTTCTTCACTCCTGCCAAAGATATGAAAAAAAAAATAAGGATTTTCTATTTTGTTTACAGTACTGTAACTTTGCAGCAGATGTAATCTCTTTAGGTAAAATGGGATGCAACTGCCTCAGTTGGAAACTTTGTTACTACGAAGTGGTTGTTTCTGGAAACAGTTTGTTTTTAGTAGCATACGAATGTTTATTTGCATTTGCTCTTAGACCTGCTTTAGGAACTTTTATGGATGGAAGTTGAGGTTAGCAGATGAAGGCACTGGGGCGTGAGCTTCATTCTCCTCACTTCCACTACAGTGATGGCCGGATTTCACTGCAAAACACAACTGTTTTCCCAAAAGAACAGCAGGAAACAGGCTGTGTACATGTAAGCTGTTATAGTACCAATGTCTTTTTATTTCCTTGGGGATAGTTTTGTTTTTATTTTTTAGTGAATGCGTGATAGCTCATTATGAAAAATCTAGCACCATTGAAAGCACAGGTGAGGTTTACAAATGACCCCACTGAACTCTAAAATGGAAACACATGAAATTGCTTCTTGGGGAATGTCTGTCCGTTCTATGTATGGTAAATTCAGGTTCCAAATGGGAAAGTGGAATGGATTGTTGTTTGTTTGTTTGTTTTTTGGAATAGATTATTTACCTGACTCTGGGTAGAGGTAATTCTCTAAATAAACTGAATTTTTCTCCACTTCTCATTAAGAATCTGAAGCAACTTTTAGCTTCCTGAAGCAGATTTCTGAGACCACAGCTCTTGGGAAGGGGAACATTGTGGGGCTGGGAAGAGCAACAGTTAAGCATATGAGGGTGTGGCTGCATCAAGACTTCTCCCAGCACTTAAGGGATTTGTGAGAGTTGGATGCCAGCCTGGTGTACGTATTGTGTTCCAGGCCAGCAAGGGCTAAATAGTGAGACTCTCTCAAAATCAAAGCAAACAAACAAAACAAATGAGAAAAAAAAGCCAGCTGGCAGAAGGGCAGGAACCCGTTCCCACCTAGGAAAAGTCTAACACAGCCTGCACAAATGATATGGAAATCCTTTAAGGAGTCAGAACACTCCTGGCGCTGGGCTTTCGAGTGACTGCCATCTTCCCAGCTCACTAGTGCCCTTCCACTCTAAGGAGAGCCTTTTACTCTCTTAATACACTGGTACTATTTCAATCATCAGACAAAATAAAGCAATAAAATAAAACCCAGCAAACACACAGAATCCCTGAAGCAAGGTCATTAGCGTGGGACATGTGGGCAAGCCTTCACATCCTTTGGGGTTAAACAGTGTCCATGTATCCAGACAGCTGCCCCTGCATGCCATGCTCATGCTGTTCCTGAACGGGTCTGTTCCTGACAGTTGGGTTGATTAAAATGATTTACTGTCCTCTGCAAACCCTCGCTTCTGTCTCGCAGTGTGTGAGCTCCTATTTCATGAACAAGATGGGAGTCCATCTATCATGCTTCCTAGCAATCTTTTCGGTGCTTGTGAGCTCCTACTTCTGAGGGTCTCTTTTACTTTTTGAGTCACAAACGTGCATGTGGTATAACCTCGTGATAACATACACAAACTATTTCCCAGGTCCCCTGAAGTTGCTTTCTTTTCCTTGCTGGCACTGACACCTGGTGGCCTCTTCTGTGATGTGAGCAAGAGTCATTCTCACTGTGTTAGCAGGTAGCCTGGTGTCTCCTTCCTGTGAAGTGTGTTTGGATCTCAGAACTTTGCATTTCTTGCTCAAGCTGGGCATCCTGTCTAGAGCTCTTCGACTCTATGACACAGCTTTTAGCATCGGAAGCACATTATTGGCGGTGTCGCTCTGTGCTCCGGTTCTTCATTCCTCAAATATTTATTTCTGAAGTTGAATTCATTTATATGTTTGCCTGCCCATCCATTTCTCTTCCCACAGCGCTTCTAGTTTCTACTTTCATGGAATTTTCCTCTTACTCCTTGGGAGAGAATTAGAGACCAGACGATGTGTAAGATTTACTAGTTTGGGACTGGAGAGATGGCTCAGTGGTGAAGAGCATTGGCTACTCTTCCAGAAGACCCGTGCTTAAAAACTGTTGTGTTTTTTTAAAAGAAGGGGGGACCCAGCAGCTTGCTGCAGCTTGCTGCAGGTCCCCAGACCACGCGGTCTCTGTGGCGGGCGGGCGGCCACGCGACTAGTCTCCGGGTCCCCATATGGGCTGTGCGGCGGTACAGACGGACCAAAGAGAGCCGGGTAGGCGCACTATGCAGAGTTAAACATTTATTAGATGGG
>PVIU01000476.1:210671-316205 GCA_004026605.1 Ondatra zibethicus | reverse complement strand
CCTCACCCCATCACCTGCTGCAGTAGCCCCAACCCCACAACACCACCTGCTGCAGTAGCCCCACCTCCACCCCACCCTCAGTGTGAACACGCTACTCTTGCTTCTTTAGTGACTTTGCCTTCATGCCTGTGTCCTGTCTCTGACTTTAGTCCTTATTTAAATCAGAGTCATCTGCTCAGTGTAGTCTTCCTCAGCCTTCATCTGTAAAGCGTTTCCTGTTAGTCTTTTCACCCAGTTTTATTTCCTTCACGTGAACATTGTATATGGTAGATATATGGTACTCTGTCTTTTCCCAGGAGTGTGAGCTCCCACAGGTGGATAATCAGTGTTTTCCTTTCCACTGGTACAGCCTATAACACTTAGTGGACAACTGCTACAGTAGATAGAAGAGTATTCTTTATCTCTGCTAATAAGAACTTCATGGAATTAGTAGTGGGTGAGTGAAATCAAACTATGCGCTATAACCTTAAATCTCCAAAGTGCACCCTTGCCTGTGTGGCTGATCTACCAGAAAGCCCTAATTGCATGTTTGACAAAAGTTAAAATAACATTCCCAAGTTTGTCAATATGATTGCTCGTCAGTGTTTTAAAGAACGCCTAAGTAGGGCTAGGGAGAAGGTTCAGTGGTTAAGAACACTGACTGCTCTTGCAGATGGGGTTCAGTTTCCAGCACTGACATGGCAGTGCACAGTTCCCAGGGAATCAGACCCCCTCTTCTGGCCTCCAAGGGCACTAAGCCTGTGTGGTACACAGACACACTCACTAGGGAAAAAAAACCCCGCTCATATACACAAAATAAAAGGTTTTAAGTTTAAAGAGAAAGAGAAATGCCTAAGCAATGTCACAAAGAAACATGATTTACCAGTTTATATTGCCATGATCTCCTAAATATTTATTTTTAAGCCCACACTGGCCCTTAGCCATTCATATAAAAAGGCACAGCTCATCTAAGTAGCTAATGAACCTATCATTTGAAACTTAAAGAGATGGGAATCTTGTGATATTTTCCACATGAACTATTCTATCCTGCCCACATTTATATTTTTGCAGTACCATTACCATGTCACACAGATACTTGTAGACATTTTCATAGAACCACAAATCCTAAATGTAGTTTCTATATGCATTTGTTTTTAATTTGGCTGTTTTTTCTTTGCTTTATAAAATCATCCTTTCCCCTACTGTGTCTGGTTTGCTAGCTCCTGAAGAAATTCCTGATGGTATTATTTGGGTATATGAATTTTCCAAAGCACACGAGCCATTTCTCATGTGTAAAAAGAGCTATGAGACTCTGATCTTTGGGTTGGGGATAGGGCTTCTGTGGGACTACTCTACATTTTTTTCTTGGGCAGATACATAGAGAAATATGCTTTCTTTGATTTAGGACTGGAAAGCAGAGAAAGCAAGACTGGGTCTTCCAATAGTGCTACTGTTGGTCAAGTGGAGAGGGTCAACCCTCCCCAGGAGAAGGGCCAAGAGAAGATGACCTAGAGGCGGTTCCTTGGCACTAATCCCCAAGGCACCGTTACTTTATTCTTCTCTAATCACCCTGTCTATTACATAACTGACTCAGTTTTGTTTGCTAAGTGGATTGACTTGAATTTTTGTCACTCATAACCAAAGGTACCCTAGAGTCAAGTAAAACCTACAAAAATAAACAACAAACAAACAAAACAAAAATCTATTTCAGGAGAGATTTATAGTTATGCTTTTGGTCATCCTAGAGCTTGATTTCATTCTGTTCCATTATGAGTGACACCATTACAAATAGAAATGGTGAGCCAGGCATTTTAACAAGCTGCCTTCTCAGGACAATTTGAAATTGTTGGGTTTGGGAGCTAAAGCAGTAAGGAGCATATTGAGATTTAAGATGTGTGATACACATATTGAAGCACTCAGGTCTTCATTGGGAAACAAACACACCCACCACAGCTTTAAGGGAACATTCCCCAGAAACTGAAGGAGCTGTTGCATCAGTACCCCCTTCCCAGTTTCCACAAAACAACGATAACTCATTCTGCTTCTCTAGCATGACAGCATTGCAATAGACATCCTAGGTGTGTGTGTGTGAGTATATGTTGTTTGTGTGTGGTGTATGTGCGTGCATGCGTGGGTCTGTGTGTGCCTGTGTGTGAGGGTCTGTGTATGCATGTGTGCAGGTCTCTATATGTATGCATGTGTGTGCCTGGGTCTGTGTGTGCTGTGTATGAGGGTCTGCGAGCATGTCTGTCTGTGTGTGTGTGTGTATTTGAACATGTGTTATAATTTCTTAGTTGTCAGAAGCACTACAGAAGCCAAACTGGGAAAACAAATGAAAAAAAATTTTTTTAAAGCAAACTGCTGGGAATGAAAAACAGAAAAAAATAGTTTGAGATTTGTTCAAGGCTATAAGAACACTTTAAGAAATCGAACCTACATATTTTATAAGAAAGTGAGGAATTGTGAGTCAGTACAACATAAAACAAACCAATTCCCAAGTTCAAAGGATATGTTTCTTTTTATTCTTTCATTTTCCACTTTTATTTATTTTTTATAATAGTTTGAAATTATAATTAGATCCTTTCTACCCCTTCCTTTACTGTCCTCTCTCCAAACATCCCATGTACCCATTTGCTCTTTCTTAAATTCAAGTGTGTGTGTGTGTGTGTGTGTGTGTGTGTGTGTGTGTCTATATATACATGTAATCGGCAACCTGCAACACCCACACAACACCTGAATGCTGACATGAAAGGAGGAAAGCTCAAGGGACCTCAAACCTAGACAAAGAACTGTGTTCAACTATGGGAATAGGAAGAGTATAGAACTGGTCTTCCCCAGGGAAGGGCATATCACGTGGCTATCTAATACCAAGTGGTCAGCCTGAGGTTACATACAGTCAGGATGTTGATTTTCCTGACTTCACTCCTAAATTGTTTTTAATCCTATGCACAGCTATCAAAGTACTGGAGCAGCTACCACAGAAATATCTTGAAATATTAAATTCAGCACATTTATACTGAGCTTAATTCCTTTGATCATAAGCTAGTTGGCCTACTGATTGAACTTGACTCACTGAGTTTCCTTCGATATCTTCCTCTGCTGGCTCCTCACATCTGCTCTGCAAACCCTTCATGCTCAGCGCATGCTTTGGAACTTTCTCCTTCTCTCTTGGGCCTCTGTCCCTGTCTGAAGACTCCCTGTAACGCTATTCCTAGACTACAGCATTGTTTCCAGGAACTCCTACAACAGGGAGAATATCTTCAGGAAGCGTGTGATTGACAGTCATCCTCAGGGAAGAGAGTTGGTCTGCATCATGAGGCAGCTTTTGGATCCGAGGTAGAGCTTTGCTGGGAGAGCTGACGAAGCCAAAAGCTCACACATCCCTTTCTCCAATTTTTCGGAATGTTGTGCATCTCCTTCACATTTTCAAGAAAATGCCTAAATTTTATTATAAATTTAAGCAGTTACAAAGAAAATGTATCACTATTCTAAAATAAGAACCTCTAATCACTCCTTTTAATGTACTTAGTGAAACTTAAATGATATGGAGATTGAATACCCCTCCCCCCAAAAAACAGGTCCAAGTTCTTCTTAGTGAGAATTTTTATGTACCTTTATGAAATTCTCAAGAAAAGAAAAATTAAAATGTTCAGTTATATCAATTTGCGAAAGTTTAAAATTTTCTTCTCAATTAGAAATTGTAATTACCAGTAGTAAACTGTAATCAACACTATGAATATACAAATAATGTATAGATAACAAAGCAATATATGTGGGTTGTAAATTTTGAAAATTTCAAACAACATCTTATTGGAAATTCAGATCTTAATGCTATTTTTCTTTCTCATTCATCTAGTTCATATAAACTTTGAGTAGCACTAATTATTCACAGAGTTCAGCATCAATTTAATTCATTTTTCTCCTTTATAGACCTGTACTAAAAATGATGATCTCATTAGTAGATAAGCCTATTTCAGATGATGTTAATTAATTGCCTGAATATTTTACAATGATATCCTCCAAATCATGGTGATCTATTACTTAGTAATACTAAACATTTATATTTAATTATATACCAAGTACATGTATTATAATAAGGGCTAATGATATGGCACAGCGAGTAAAGGCACTTGTTGTCAAAGCAGATAATCTGAGTTTGATCCCAGGAACCTACATGCGAAAGGAGAAAACTGACTCCAAAAATTGTGTTCTTTTGACCTTCGTGGTGGGGAACTTCCTTCAGCCAATGGCCTTTGAGAGGCTGGACCAGATTGGGCGTGGCCTTGGGTACCGAAAAGGTGTGGGCCACCCATTTTCTCTCTCTCTCCATTGTCACACCTGGATGTTAGATTCCATTCCTGTTCCCCGTTGTGACCTGTGAATTCCCCTCTTAAATAAAGAGCCCCCTTATTATATTCTATTCAGAGCCAGTGTGGGATTATTTTTTTCGCGGTCCCCTTCATCTGCTGCCCAACATGGGAACGAGTCCATGCTTACTGGGACTCCCCACCACCACCACCCCACCCACACACACACACACACGGTGTTCGCCAGCCCGGACACGTTTCTCACCCGTGGCCTACCTGCCCCTGCCTAGGACCCCGACTTTCCCCAACGGAGCAGCTGGGGGTTGCACACATGGAGCTCCCTACTGATGGAAAGCTTTGGGCTTCTTTCTTATTTTGGCCACCAAAAAACTCTCTCCATGTATGGAATTGCTTTAATTGTCCTTAATAACTGCTCTTAATTTGTTAAACAAAACATATGTTGAAATATGGCATTTAAATAGCTTAGGGTTCTGTTGACACAATTGCTCCTGGCAGCAATGATCTCTTTCTGAGAGAACGGTTGAGCATCAAAAACACCCCACTTGGAGTTTGTTTTCTTCTTGGCAAACTGACCTTTGGGCAAGAAATTGCCCATGTCTCGACCACTGACAAAATGCGTGGTGTCCGGACTGAACAAGCAGGATACAAGAGAAAAGACTGCCAAACCTTGCCAAGACAGGATAAGACAGCTTTGAAAATTTTCCTGCCTCTGAAAAGGGTCTGTCAGTTAACTCTAGGCCTTAACCAAAGTTTCAATGATGCAAATGAGAATTTGGGTGATTGCCTAGGTAGCCAGTTGTCTCTGTCATCTACTGCACATTTTGGAAGGTGCTTGATTGTACTTCCTGCCTACTCAAGTAATATTATCTCCCTTCTCAGGTCTTTGATGGGGTTGAAGACTAGGTAGTTGCTTTCCTCTTATGGCTTAGCCAAGCCATTTCTAATACAAGACTTAAACTCCTCAGGATAGAATAATTATTAACATATTTAGCATATGTTTCTTGCTTAATATTATTTATGCTGATGGTAATTCTAATGTTTATGCTTGATATGTGTTCTTATTGTATATAGTTTTGTATTGGGTTTAGAACTCTCTTGTTTACACAAAAGCAGAGGTGATAGGGAACCTTCTTCAGTCAATGGTCTTTGAGAGGCTGGACCAGGTTGAGTGTGGTCTTGAGTACCAAAAAGACATGGGTCCACCTGTTTTCTCTCTCTCTCCACTCTCATACCTGGATGCTGGATCCCGTTCCTGTTCCCCGTTGTGTTCTGTGAGTCCACCTTAAATAAAGAACCTCATTATTGCACTCTATTCGGAGCTAGTGTGGGATTATTTGATTCATGTTCCCCTTCACCTTCGCACACATGTAAGACTGGAGAAATACTACAATATATGTGACATGACAGAATCAGAAGAATACTGGGCACAGGGTTAAATTGGGATGGGATGGGATGAGAAGCAGAGAGAGGATGAGATAGTGGGTAGGTTAGCCAAAACCAAAGATGTATGAGAAAGCCTCATAGAAACCTACTAGTCAGTAATCTAATTTCAAAATAGAACTGAAAGAAAAGACTCAGAACAGCGTTACCCTGCCTGGGTGGACAATATCACCCTCAGAAGACAGTTATTCAACAAAAAATCTCAGTGCAAGGCATAGGATACCTCCCTATAAGTTATGGATCAAGGAGGCCAAAGAGGTCAGTTGCCCTTGGTTGCCCACCATAACTACATGGTGAGACCCAATTACTGAAGACACCGTAAACCAATGGGGGAGCTTCCTTCCTGCTCGCTGGCTTTCCTGTCGCTAGAAAGTGCTGTGACCAATGATGAAGGAAGAGGTGATGGTCTTGTTCAGCACTGGACCCAGAACACTAATTACCAAACTGTCAGCCCAGACATGCCCACTGGTGTAACTAACTTACTTCTGATTGGATGGATTTGATGTCTGTTCCGTAAGAGAGAATTTCATGGTGGATAATGCAATCACATTTGAAAATAATGTCTGGGGAGGTCATAGGCCCTAGGGTAGAGTGTGCTATCGTTAGCTTGCTAAATCATCTTCTTGAATTGCCATCTAAATATTTATGTTTGATGACTTGGCTGCTCTCAATTTCGGCAGAGAAGCTTCTTTCTGTAATGAGCACTAGTCAAGGTTGATCAAAGCGAAGTTGAGCAAAGTGTTCAGCCCTAAGTGGGACATCTTTATTACACACTCCTCTTCTTTAAAGCTTAGGGAACTTTTCCAAAGAAAAAGCATAACATAGATAAGAATTGAAGGGTGTGGAGGAGTGTTTAGGAACACTGTCTTCTGAGCGTGACATGACTGTCGCACTCACAAATTCATAGGTGTGGTGACAAGATCTCCGTAAGATTAAGCCAGCCAAAATTATAGCATAGATGTGGAAGATGCTCTCTGGGCTCACACCTTCCTGAGGAGATGATTGGCAGTTGATAACTGCTGGGGGAGGAAAAATCATTCTTTGTTTGGCCTCTGGTAGGTCTCTCATGTGGCGGTCAATGGCCCCACACCCATGCACATGTAGGCAGCAGGAGCTGGACGTAATGGGTTATCAAAAAAAGGACAAGGAGGAGAACAATGATGAGAATGAGAATGAGAAATTAAGAAGTTGGCAAGGGAGCATGGGAGAGATATGGAGAGATTTGGAGGGGGAAATTAGGGTAGACGTGTTCATATTTCATTGAATACAGTTATAAAATTCCCAAAAATAAAGTTGTAAAAATTCAACTATACATATTCTATTAATCTATTTATACAATTATTGATTTAATACAGTAACACCATATGTCAACATGATATATATTATGTTATTTATATAGAAATTACTTAAGATTTTGCTTTTAAAAGTTAATGTTCATTTATTTTTTGTTAGATTATATTTATTTAACTAAAATTAATGATTAAGGGTAACTTTAATTATTAACTCCTATAATTAACTTCAGAAGATAAAAATTGTCCCTTAAAAGTTCTTGGTAGAACTAGAGATATGGCTCTGATGGCGAAATGCTTGCCACAGAAGTACTAGGAATTTAGTTGAGATACACAGAACATATGTAAAAGCTGGGCATAATGGTCCATGCTTGTAGTCTCAGCCATTGGGAACTGGAGACAGGCAGATTCCTGAAGTTCGTTTATTAGGAAGTCAACTTTAGTCGATGAGCATTAGTGAGAAGACTGCCTCAAAAAGTAAAGGCAGAGAGCCACAGAAGAAAGAAACCTGGTGTTGACTTTGGACCTCCGCACGTACACGCATGCACACATATGCATATACCACACACACACACACATACAGGGAGACAGACAGACAAGGAAGACAGACAGCTCTTGATGTGTTTATGCCTATTTTCCTTTCCTTTAAAGGCACTTATGTAACTATACGCAGAAATGGTTAAAGCATTAACTTTCATACTAATTTTCAACATTTTAAAATAACATATTCAATTTTTGTCAAAACCTTGGGGTTCAGGTCCAGTTGATTGAAGGATGTGTCCTTGATGTAGCATAATTAACAAGCCAGTCCCTGATGCCAAACAATTGGTTTGACAGCCTCACTTTTTCATAGAAACAGTTTGACCTCACGTTTTCGCCCTAATAGATGTATTAATACACATCAATGTGTCAGCCCCCCTCACTTTGCGTTTAATTCTCAGAGACAAACAGGACACGGAGCTCTGCCAAGTTAAGCTATAAGGATGAAATAATGTGTGGCTGCCCTCAATGTTTATCTTTGCTTTTCTTGCCCAGAAGCAATGCATTCTTTGATGAGAAGTGCGGAGGGTGGCGAGAAACAAAATCATAACATTGGAAAGGCACCACTCTTAATTCAGAGCACGTCCATGAAGCCCTGCACGGCTCTGTCCTGACACCATGGATGGTCTGTGGCAGGAGGAGCTGTGACTGAGCAGCGAAGACATGAGCCATGCCATGCAAGTGCTTTGCTTTAGGGATCCCTTCCCAGCTTCCAAAAACCATTCGGTTTGTGCCCTGGTGGCCACCACAGTAAGATGTCTGAAGGGGAAAGAGGACTTTCCTTTGCAAGGCAGAAAACATGCCTGTCAAAGGGTAGAAAGAAGAAAAATCTGCTGGATGCCTGCACATGGTAGCCACAGGAAATGGATTATCTCACTCTTTGTGGCCATACTCGGTCTTCATCTGGAATCACATGGAACCTAGGGTGCCATCTTCTAGCCTTAGGAACCCATGGGAGATGGAAGGCAGCATCAAAATCCTCTAATCTCAAGTGGGTTGGCTGCATTTTGGCCACTGTAAGGTAGGATAGCCTCTGAAGTCAGTACAGAACGCACCCAGACACCAAGTTCTCAGCACAGAGATTTATTACCCTGCAGGAGCAAGTGGGGAGCAGAGCTGCCTCTGAGTTGGACAAAAGCTGGCAGCAAAGAGCAGCAGCAACAGCAGGAGTGCGTTTTAGAGGGGGAAAAGGGGCGAGTCTGTGGTAGGGTGAGTTGCTAAGTCCTGATTGGACAGATTAGCCAAAGAATGAATTTTGATTGTTGGATCTTGGTGCTCAGCCTCAGGCTGAATCAATGGCCAACTAAGGGGATGGACCTTGAGGGCTAGCATTAGGAATGTAGTCTAATGGTTTAGCAAGAAAGAGAACGGCAAAGAACAAAACCTGTAGGTACTGTGTTTGTCATGCTTGGGCCTACTAGAGCCCTGCAGCCACAGTGCAAGTTCTCCCAAGGTAAGCCAGGCTTGTCAATTTATTACATTGCGAAGATAAAACTATACATCTGCCTTCAACAATGCACAAAGCCACATAGAAGCTGGAGCTGGGGAGATGGCTCAGTGCTGAAGAGACTGGTTGTACTTCCAGAGGATCTTAATTCCCAGAATTCCAAGAAAGTCCAAACCCATCTGCACTTTCAGTTTCCGGAATTCCCACACCCTCTTTTGGACTCTGTGGGCACACATGTGGAGCACAGACACACATGCAGGCAAAACACTCATATGCATTAAGTAATTTTTTTAAAAGAAAGTATGAATTTTACTGTTTCATAGCTAAATGGCAACTCTCAATTTCTAGGTGACAGGCATGTTTGTTCTATAAATGGTTTCAAGTGGGACATGCCTGATATGATCAATACTTTACTCATACTCCTTTAGCCTTCAGCAGCTCAGACAACTCTACAGTTCATGAGATTCTCCCACAGTAGGCCCCCACTTCTTTATACTCTGAAAGCAACTCAATATTTCACTATGTTCCCTATGCAGAATTCCTTTTATCTATATGTCTAACTCCTCTGAGTAAATTAACCTTGTTTTCTAATTTAACCTAACTGATGCTAAGGTGTGACCATCAGAATGCTTAAGGGCATGTCTCTGAGGTTGCTGTTTTTATAAAAGTGGAGTTGATGGTAGACACTGCCCAGGGTTCCTGAATCCTTTTTGTATGCTTGATTTTTGGGGTTCATATGTTTGTGTGTGTGTGTGTGTGTGTGTGTGTGTGTGTGTGCCTGTGAGTAGGTGTGTTTGTATGAGTGTATGGATGGGAGTGTTTTTTTTATATGTGTAGATGGGTGTGTATTTGTTTGTATGTGTGTGTGGATGTGTGTTTGTGTGTGTGTGTGTGTGTGTGTGTGTGTGTGTGTGTGTGTGTGTGTGTGTGTGTGCTGGAAATGAAGAATGGAAAGCTTCTTTATTTTAGGTCAGCAACTGATCTGCCTTCTTCCATCAACAAATAAAAGTTTTCTGTGTCTACTACTGGTATGTTGAGATTCTGTGTGATAGCAGTAACAGACATTCAGGGGGATTCCATATAAGGAACAAAACCACAACATTATGGGTTCATGCAGTTGTGCTTTCAAGAAGCACAGGCACTCCTCTGAGAATCAGTGTCTTAGGCCCAGGAAGAGACTCATGTGAACCAGTCTGTATCAGATACAACTTATTCTGAGCAATGTCTTCACTATCTCACTACTTAGAGTCTTGACATTATTCACATGCAACTTTCAGGCACCCCACAAATACACAAGGACAAACTCCCAGAAGTTTATTGCTGAATCGAGGTCATGCACGAAGTAACTTCAGTAGTCATAATCCCCTGTAGTAATGGGCTTTCTGCATGTACTCCTAACCTCCAGGTTCAGCCAACTAACTGCTTATTGTTTAAGTCCTGAATTTCAGTGACACTTTCTGGGAACCCTGATCACTTAGAGCTACGTGCATGACCAAGCGTTACTCATTGGCTGGTCAGTGTGACATCTCTAGCCTGAGAGAAACTGTGTGTTCAGTTTGGCTCTGTTTCTTATTGTTTACTCAAGAAGTGCCGTGTGCCCCTAAAAATGAGACTGATATTGGTCCAGTCTATAGGCTTTGCTGTAGAAGGGGAAATAGGAGAGATGGAGAGGCGACTGTTATGTAGCTGTATGTAAAGAGAGGCAGCTGTGTGGAGACGGAGGGAGAGGTTTTTAGAAAGGAATTTTTAAAAAATGAAATAAAGGGAAAGTTACCAACAGAAAGCATGTGTTTCCTTATCTAGCCCTTAGATAAAAATTCCTTCAAAGTTCCTGCTGCTCTGTAGGCATTCTTTTTGCTACCCTGGGTGCTGTCCTGGGAGCTGGACTCCCGGGTTGCTTTAGGGCTGCTGTTGAAGTGCATTGAATTTCAGCAGGTGCAATGAAGTGGAAACAATGTTGTTTTCATATTGTTTACATTTATCATGTCAACGAACTTTTCTAGTCAAGATGGAAAACAGTATACCAAAGCACAATTCCTTTATAAGCCATTTCTGTTATTATTAAACTGAGGTTTAGACTAGGCCTGAGGCTCAGTTGGCAGAGTGCTTGTTTAGTATGTTTGAAACACGATGTTCAGTTTCCAGTACCATCTATATTGGGATAGTGGTGCACACTTGGAATCTAGCACTTGAAGGAGGAAGCAGGAGGATCAGGAGTCCAAGGTCATCCTTCAGCTACATAATGGGTTTGGGACCAACCAACCTTGGATACATTAGACCCTGCCATAAAACAAAACAAAATAATAAAATAAAATGGTGTATGGCACAACCCATGAAACAGACAGTAAAAATAATAATGCAAATTAGAGGAGCTCGAGGAAGGATCCCCACTTCTGAAGCGGAATCTCGCAGATCAAGCTGTCTCATTTTGGTATCCCCAGTCTTTGAGTAGAACATGGCTCTGTTAGCTATGAAAAGTCAGCATCTAATGAGTTCCTTTATCTAAAAGTCAATAACCACTAAAAAGCGACAACAAATGAATTTGGCACCAGACTATTTTTAGCACTGAATATTAAAAATGCACCTATGAGACTGTTAAAAATAAGATATCTCCAGGGTTAACCCCTCTGGGATTTGGGTCAGAAAGATGTGTTTTTTAAATTGCTGTTTTGAAAGTAAGAATGTTGATCATCAACAGAATATTTTTTTTTTTGCTTCGTTTTTGTGTCTACTGTCATTTTCCAATTTACTTGCATCTCACATAGCACCATGTCCAAAGTAAACACTGGCATGGTGGCTAGAGACACCTTTTACCCAGTGTCTGTTCTCAAGTTATTGTAGATTTGTTTTATGTGAGTGCAAACGATCGTAACCAAAGAGGGGAGGGTCCCAATGCTGTATGACCTCAAAAATTAGTAGTGGTGGCCCTGTTGACATCATGAAGCTTCATTCGGTGGCTCTCAGATTTGCATCTTCAGTCGCCCTGAAGAATTTCTAGCTGTCTGGGGCCCCTCAAAACAGTTAAATGAGAATGTGTAGGTTAAATCCTAGTCACTGGTATTTCTAAAGGTTTTCCAAATGATTCTAATTCTCATTTCCCAAGATGTACGCATTCCAGAAAGACTGGGAGACTTGCCTGAGGCCTCATTAGCCACTTACCATTCCCACTTTTCAGCAGAAGCATCTCTAGACATGTGCTTTTACTACCTCATCCATCTCTAGTTCTAAATGCTCCCCAATTCTCCTAGAGGATTCTTAGTTCACTCATTTATCTATCAACTGCAATTTGTCGGACACTAGGCTTGTGAGCGTGAATAAAATAGTGAACAAAACCAAAGGAGATCTCTGTCTCCATAGAAGTTAGACTTAAAGGAGAAGACACACAGTAACGGAGTAGCGAGAAGACTATTATAAATAACTTTAATTGGTGTAGGGGAGGGGACATTCATAAGAAAATGATTTCTCTAAGGAGGTGATGATTGAATGAGATCTGAAGGGTAAGTCAGTGTCTTAGACAAAAGAGGAACCAAGAAATGGAAAAGAGGAAGAAGATGAAGAGAAGAGGGGACAGAGGAAGAGAAAGAAGGCAAGGGAGAGGGTGAGAGAGAGGGAGCTGGGGTGTCAGTAAAAAAGGGAGATCATCCTTGATCTACTTAGGAGAATGGTGTGTGTTAAAAGGCAGGGCAATATGGAATGTTGAGAAGATGAAAAGCTTATGAGTCAGGGAAGTCCTTGAGAGATTAACTACACCAACTCTTCACACAAGCACATACTTTACAACCTCGTCACTAACACAATGAAACGGACCTCTCTTTGTATTTTAAATATACAACCACAAGTGAGTATCAAACACACAGTAGGTCTTTGTCTGGTCAGGAATCCTCAACGGGAAATGCATTTGCCAATTACTTGGAGACCTTTAGACATATTGATTCCTTGGAGATATCCTGATGCCAATCTTTAGAGGTGAAATCTCAACACTAGTATTTGTTAAAGGTCTCCTGATGGACAGCCAAGAGGAACATTTATTCTAGGCTGAGGGCTTAATCAAGGCATTAATACTGGGAGTGAAGGGATAAAGTTTATTTGAAGCTTCCACGCCCCAACTTTAAAAATTGCTTCCAGAGGAAGTATCGGGACTTACCATGTAATGAGGATCTCCTCTGTGTTATCACTTCTTCTTAACAGCTGGATTAGAATTAAAACTGCAGGGATGCAAGGAAGATCTCTTAAATGTAACATAAAATTATGATTCTCCTTCCTTGTCTTAACTCGTTCCTTTTCTGATTGGTTGTGTGTTTTAAATAAAAAAAAATCATATTGAGATCACTGTAGATGGTTATGCAGTTGGAAGAAATAATCAAGAAACCTTATTCCCATGTTCCCCCAAAGCTAAGATTGTATATAACTACAGTACAGTATTAAATTTTGGATGTTGACATCAATGCATGCAGGAAAAAGAGCATTTTTGTCACTCCAAGGATATGTCATACGATCCTTCAGTACCTCTATGTCCCTATCCTCCACCTTTACCTCTGGCAACCATAATCTGTTCTCTAGTTCTGTTGCTTTGGCATTTGAAGGATGCTAGACAAATGAAGTCATACAGGGCACAGTTTCACGAGACTGGCTCTTATTTTCACTCAGCATCACGTTATGAATATGTAGTAGACCTCCCTGACTGAATTTGAGTGGGGAAGGAGTGCTTCATTTATGCAGGAAGGAATAGAAGTCGAGGTTCTTCATACGGTTTCTAGACGCCATCAGTAGAGGAGAGGGTTAGAAGATTCTTCCTGCTTGGCAATTGCTGGTGTGAGGAAGGGGGTTTGTCTGGAGAATAAAATAATTATCCACTGAGAGTATTCTGCCGTGCTAAGCTTCCCTTTTACTGGTCTGTTTCCAGAAAAAAACAAACAAACAAAACCCTGGCTTCTGTTAGTTCCTGTTGTTTTGTCCATGAGCATTTTACATGCCTAGACATTTTAAGCTCAAGTTTGGAAAAACAGAGAGAACTTAAATTTTGTACTTTAAGGCAGGAATTTCCCTCCCTGTCTTCCTTCTTTTCTCCGTAGTCAGTCTGCTTGGGGTTTTTATACGCAATGCTGAAGATTGAACTTCCCAGACATAGAAACGGGAAACATGATGTGAATGTATACTGTTTCTCTTCTGAAAAGAAAAAGTGTTTTCTTCTTTATTAATATGGTTTTAACTGAACTAGAATTACATCACTTTGCTCACTCTCTCCTCCCTGCAGCCCCTCCCAGCTACTGCCCTTCAAATCCCTCCCATACTCCCCCTCTCAAGTTGACCCCTTCTTTTGTTTAATTCTTATTGTTTCCTTAGCATACTTTTTTCATGATCATTTACATTTTGGTGCCTTCCATTGGAATACTTTGTCAATCAATTAGTTTTTTCTTTTTGCAATTAATTAGCTGTTTCTGTGACTTCTCAGTAGCTTCAAATTTTCTCTAGATGTCTTTCCTTCCTCTGTCTACTGCTGAGACTGCTCACAGGGACCAGGGTTATCCACAAACCCCGTTCTTGTAGCTACATCAAAATGCCTGCTGCAGTCGAAATTGTTTGGTCCTGCTAAAGTTCGAAAGTTCTATTTCCCTTGATTCCCATGACCAAATGTTTTTAATGACAGCTCTTTCTCCTTGTACAAAAAACAAAAACAAAAAGAAACCCAGAAACTTTGAGAACCTCATCTTCTTTACTATACACCAGGATTGTAATTTTTGCCTGTGCTTTTTAGGGTTGAACTGAGGCCCAACTAAGATGATATGTATCTAATGAGCACCAACTAGAGTCAGGCTTTGAGTATGTAGCAGTGAGTTTAGCAAAACTTCAGGGACTTGTCACAGTCTACAGGTAGAGACCTGTAAAATGGCAGGCATGGGAACAAGCAGGAACACATTACACACAGCCATGTCGTGAGAACACTCAGTGACCTGAGAACCGGGGCAAGGCTGTGCAGAGGCCCTTAATCAGCTCCTGAAGAGTGAGCAGCTCAGGCCTGCAGCAAGGATGGGGTGCGCTGTACTCGCTGAAGCACCAGAGGGCAGAAAGCCAGTGTTCATGCTACTTCAGTGAGCTGATAACATTCATTTCCAAGGAGATGTGTATTGTGAGTAATCAAGTCCATTATAGACTCAGTGCCCCTGAAGGAAGAGAGAGTCCAAGGTGTCCTTTCACCGTGTAACTTCTGCCCTATAGCTATAGTGCTCAGAAATGAAGCAGAGTAATTTTTAAAGACTTTAATCCGCATATCTGAGAAAACTTACCTTTTGCAAATGCAAGCTGTGGAAATTTTAACAGCGACTAATTCCATTAATTGTATTTGTTCGTATCGGAGTGCGTTCTTCTACTATGATCTTTCACTTGTCACCTTGTGCTTATCTCATTTTGATATATAAATATTCTTTATGCTTATGGTAATTAACTGATTGTGATAGTCCCAACTGGTTAAAATTTTTCCCTCTGAACACCTCAGTCATCCATCCTCTGACAATTTCTCCCGTGCAATGAAGCCCTGGCAACACCATTGTTCTGCCTTCGTCATCGGAAGTGCATTGACAGCTCAAAACTCTCCATCTCTACAGCTCCAACCTTTCACTTTCTCGTGCCTTTCAAGCTCTCTATGCCCAAAGGGAACACAGGGTTGGCCTTTGCAATTATCGTTCACTTCTCATTGGCTCTTCAGCTTCAGTGGTGTGGAAGCTTCTTTTCATTTCTCTATCTCATTTGAATGAGTTGGCTTTTTAAAACGTGTAGAACACATAAAATGTTTTCCTCTGCTCATGACTGAATATAACCATATACAGTTATGAGACAAAAATCCCACTGGTTACGTTTCCTCTAAAGCTTCTTTTTTGGAATACTGATTTTGAGGGGGCCAACACCATTTTGACATAATTATCATTGTTGAAGAAAAATCCTCCACGGTAAGTAAAAGTAGAATTTCCATCATGCTGCATCTACTGTGTGTATTGTCTTGCTATTGCCACAAAATGAAACAGAAGTAGAGTGCCCTAAGTAATTTATCCTGAGTTCTGGAAAGTTTGCTTATATTATATACAAAATGTTTCATCAGTTAGGTGCCCAGTGCCAGCTGTCACGCCAGCAGACAGCTGACGGAGGGTGTTTCCTCGGGGGAGAGGTGGTGCGGCAGGAAAAGAAACTCTGAGCCTGCAGTATTCATATTCAGCACTCGTGACCCAGGATTAGGAATATGCTCACCAGATCTGCAAAGAATTTTCAATCAAGAGGGTTTACCCTTGATTTAAGTACCACTGATTGAATTCAAATGACTTTGATATTTTTGAGAAAACTTTCTATCAAAAATGTAATTAAAAGCCCTAAAGGTAAGCATATAAATGCAAAACCATTCATGCAAATATCTAATATCAGCAAGTAAAAATTGAAGCAAAATATATGAAGAGAGTTTAGGGGAAAAAATGGAAAACTTTTATAAGTTTCAACTGTTTAGAAACATAAGGTGAATACAGAAACATACACTGTTCTTCACAAGGTAACGTGCCACAAATAACTCCTTACCAGGTAGTCTGTCTAAGTTACTTTTCTCTGTGATTGACCAGTGTGGTCACTGCTTCTTAAATTCTACAGAAAGAAAGTAGTAAAATTTCAGAGATGAACAAGTGAAGATGAAAGGAATAGAAAGTAGGTTCATGATGAAAGATGAAAGGATGGGATCTAGTTAGTCAGGAGAGAAAAAAAAGGAGCAACGGATTTGATTTGATTACTTTCTTCGAATACAGGACTGACTGTGCTAGCGTTCTGAGGAGTTATTATACGTTATCAACTAGAAGGAAGGAAAACAAGCATGCGTGGATAAAGAAATGTTAGGTGGATTAAGCCAAGACCTGAACATACGACAATGATCAGAGTTTGAAGCAGGGTACCCAAGAACATTGCCAAGAGCCAATGAAAATATTTCTTTTATGTCTTATAAATTAATAGACATCATTATAGGAAACTTAAAAATGAAAAGAATGGGTGGTGTGTGTGTGTGTGTGTCTGTATATGTGTTGCCTATAACTAATTCCACAAGCAAAGGTGAACCATTTTCCCTGTCTTTTCATACACACACACACACACACACACACACACCTAGAATAGTAGAACTGTCTATAAGTGTTTTCGGAATTGGAACTTTTAGCTGTTTACATGGTTGGAGTTCAGATGGCTTAGCCCACATGTAGACATGATTTCTGTGTTCATCAACTTCCTGCATATCCCTTTTCCTTCAACTAAGCAGAGTTATCACTTTCCCTACACTTGCTTTCCAATCCCCAAACATAGGATGATGACATAAAATTTGAGCCCCTTCATGTGATAACAAGTTGACTGCATCTTGCATAAGTGTATAATGTAGAAAGCAATGCATTGTGTGGCTGAGAGACTCATGCATAGTTCTTTGGACATAAACAGTTCAGAATTAATTTTCAATAATCATGAAATCTCAATAATTTTATCTGTAAACAATTCATGTCTATTTTCACCAAATCATTTTCTTATACCTATCTTTGCAAGCCTGATTTACACCCTTTTGTTCAAATGCATTTACAATAAGTGAACTATAATCTGTTCTGAATTTTCTTTCAGTTAATTTGATTCTCAGAAGAACACAGTTGCTCAAATTTATTGCTCAGAACTCTAGTATTACATCCAAAAAAAGAAAACACACACACACACACACAAAATCTCACATCAAATCAACTCTGTCCAATAACTCCAACTGAATAGGAGAATCTTAACTTCAGTAAAAATATATTTGATTTTATTTAGGGTTATTCTTTTTCTCTCTATTTCAATTTGGAACGTACCACTTCTACAATTCTCTCTTATTTTTTTTAACATGATCAAACCCCAGACTATTCCAGTTCAAGTGACCCAGAACTTTTGAATCTATGACATTTTAAGATGAGAACACAGAAAGAGTAGGTCTGGAAATACAGCCCTCCTAGATGCCCCCAAAAAGAGATGTTGCTGCTTGGGAGACACAGGTGTGTTCTTAGTTCTATAGTTCACTATAAAAAACACATGCAAAGAATGTAGTTAGATGGAGCACCTAATTTTACTAACATTTTACTTGCTCTTAACTTCAAAACTAAAAATATTTATCTGCCGTTTAAATCGTATTAGCAATTGTACAGAGCACTAACTGCTCCCAAGCAACTATAAGCAGTTCAGCTGGCTGGGTTTGAAGGCTTTGTCTTACTTAATAGTTTTTAAATTAGAAGAACAAATGTTGAAAGGAAAGTGGCATTAAAAGTGCTGTAAGGTCTAGGCTGTATTGTAAGGAACCTGTAAAAGTATTCCTATGGTAACCAAGGGGACTGATACTGAAAATTCAAAATTATACATCAAACCATGCAGCTTCATCCTTCCTTTGTTTCTTCTTCCTTCAATCAATCAGTATTTATTAAGCACCTTTTTTTTTGGCCAGGGACTATAATGAACTGTGGGGATACATTCATGGTAAAGATGGAGAGATGAGTTCAATTCAGTGTTGGGAAGACAAATGATTGAAGCACACGCTGAAAGCCCCAGACAGGTGGAGTTAACTCTGCACACAGAGGAGGTGGGGCAGGGTTCAGAGATCCGTGACACTTGAAGGATGACCAGACTTTTAAAGGTCAGTCAGGATTCTGCTTGTGGAGGAAGCCATGAGACATGGAGGAAGGCTAAGATCACCTTTGAAGAGAAGTGAGGGTTTGGTCAAGAATTTTAGATGGTGAGTGATCTGATTTGTGTTTAGAAAATTCGATCAGTCTTCTGTAAAGAAGGAAAGTAATAGAAGTGAAAAAGATATGGGGCAGAGGATCAAAGGGGCCATGAATTACAGGGGCGTAGGTGAGAGAACGATAAAAGTTAGAAGTAGTTCAGGGTACCAGGAAGACAAAGGCATGGATATAACACAGCATCATCCATGGGCACTTTATGACTTGTAGGCCCAAAACTCCCCCCCAGTGGTCAAGTTATGGTTCCTCTCTCTCTCTCTCTCTCTCTCTCTCTCTCTCTCTCTCTCTCTCTCTCTCTCTCTTCCTATTTTCATGAAGCTGAAATGCTCACATTTTCAGCTTTATGAAAGAATATTTAGTAATTATAGATAAAATCACAAACTAAGGGTTTTTTTTCAGTTTTGTTGTGTGATAAGTTGTGTCAATCACCACTGGGATATTGATAATATCAGCAGGCTGATGAAATAGTTTCCAAAAGTTTCTGTCCTTCTCAACTGTTTCTGAGAAGGCTAGACCTCAAACGAGCTGAGACACTCAAAATGAAAGCCTTGTGATACCCGCGATGCTCCAAGGCTTCAGTATCTACCCGCATCCCAACTCTCCTTGAACTGAAACAGCCATGTAATCAGGAGGGGACATATAATCAGCACACACGCATGGATCCGTCTACCTACAACACGTATCTTTGTGAATCAAGCTCTGATTAAGAATAACACACTCATTACGTATGGAAAAATCAAAGTTTAAATCTGTTTAGTCTGCTGCCCTAATTTTTGTTCTTTTTAATTCTCACAATTCTTTTTCTTTATTGAAATATGATAAACTCTTACAAGGTGATTTATCAAGTTTTATATCCTTTGGGGGTTAAGTGTAACTGTAACTGCATGAATTTTGTTAACTTGTATAAAAATATAGATTAGATCATTAGTTTAATGATTTAAACCTCCCAGTAAAGGGAAACTAATGCAATAGATTGAGCTAATTCATCTTATTACCACCCACCAGGCGTCATTGGGAAGGGAAAACACCGTAATTAATGATACAATATCAGTACACCAAAAGTTAATGCAAAAACACCTTTGTTTCTTCTTTAAATCCACACTCCAAAAGCCTGGAGCAGGACCCTGAAGAAGAAGGGTGTTAAACTGTCCCTGGTGGCCTGCTCAGAGTGATCTGAGGGAACTTTCAGGATAAGCTCTCAACTGATTCCTCACAGCCTTTACTCTTTCTTCTCCGTAAACAAACACTAACAGAAGTACAAATAATACAAGCTTGGCATAGTCTTAAATGTTTTTCACTTCAAAACACCTTGTCATCAGTCATTCAGCTTCACAGTAAGAAAGCTTGCAGGATGGATAAAGAAAGTGTGGCTCATCTACAAATAAAGAAATGGACAAATATGGATGGGGTGGCTTTTCTTGACATTACTCAGCCAAGCTGACAGCAGAGGAAAGACCAGATTTTTAATCTCTCACTTTATCCATGTTTTTCATTCATCAGAACGCAGATAGGATGACCCACTTGCCCTCAGGAATAAGATCTAGGGCAATTAGTGTGCATCATTTCTGAAATAAAAATTATTTTCTGTCGTGTCTCGTTTTCATTGAGTTTAAAAGAGTAACTTTAGCTGGAAAAGCTTCTAGCTAAAACTTAGATCTATTGTCCTCATGGAAGGAATGTTTACGGAATTCACCAAAGGAAAAATAGACGTATATAGCTTTCTATTTTGAAATAGAAAATTTTAAATAAAATTTTAATGTTCCAACTTTTAGCTTTGAATTGCCTATGGACCCATTTTCATCCTAAGAGGCTGCATCTCCAATCAAGCTTCTTACCAAACAGAAAGGAAGTCTCACTATCAATTGTTTCTGTATGCAAAGAACGAAGTACAGGAATGAAGACAGAAGTTTCTTTGTGACTTGTTTGGGTCCTGGGGAATCTACACTGGGTCCACTTCCATGCCAACTTTTTCATACTTCCCCCAAGCTAATGTCTTTGTGCCCCTGGCTTCTCATATTATGTCTGCCAGTCTACGACAGACTAGGACTCTTGTAACTAGAAGTTCCTGGTCACAATGGACTCTCCTTTACCTTAAAATATCCATTGCCTTCCCTAGTGACACTGGAAATCAGACTAAAGGACAGCCCTGGCATATGAGTGCCAAAGGTTCCTGACCCTATGCTAGGCAATTTCCTTTAAAGGTCCCTACAGTTTGGAAGGTGTGTGTTAAATATTTAAATTTGTGTTTGTAGTCTTGCTGTCTGCTTTCCTCCCTTTTCCTTCTCATTGGTATGTGCAGGAATTCTGTAGGATGGTAACCATAGTAACAGCAGAACAAGAGAAATGAGATTTCACCCCCCTAAAATGCATATACGGCTATTTACTAAAACTGGAAGGTTTGCCAGCTCTCACAGAGGAAGACAAAGACATCTGCTATGGCTTCCAGTTGGACTTAATTGTCATTCTGTCCTTACCTTGCTAACATAATGCACATGTGTATGTCTTTTGTTAATAATGTTTGAAAGGAAATTCTATTTGGAGGCTTAAAACCACTTTATCAGGTAGAGAGGAATACTTCTAAAATGTGTATCCTCTCAACATATTTGTGTATATGTGCATGTGAGTATTTTTGTTTACATTGAAAATGTTCAAATGGAAATTTTATTTTGGGGGTTGAACTCTAAGAATAATTATTAATTAGCCATGGTTTGTTCTAACAAGCAAGCAAACCTTGCTAATGCACCAAACATGCCCTGGGAAGAAAGCTCTTATCTCTGCTTTATCAATCACATTTTCATGACCATTGATAGTAATCAGACTATCTGCTTGTCCACTGTAGCATCCCCAGCATCTCAGCTACCTTTGCAAGGTACCTGCCACAGTCAGGAAGCTTAATGCAGAGGCAGGTACAAGGGAACTCACCAATGCTTGGGTGAGAATAAGTAGTAAAGCCAAAAGACAGTATCTTCACTTTGAGTATTTCAGTTTACAGTATATGAAGACAATTGAAGACCAGTTTGGGGCTTTGATAGAGTTTACAAAAGTTTAGGTAGTTTTTTTTTTCTCTCTTTCCATAGCTTGCCTTCGCAACCTATATGCACTATTCTATGCCAGGTGCAGGAAGAACGGCTTTGCTAGCATCTGGCAACAATGAAATGCAGTTAGTATGTTTATCTACTACAATCAGATTAAATCAATCCAGGCTAATGGCTAAACATAAATTTAGGAACCAGGAAGACTTTGTTTAAAATCCTGGGTTGTCTGTTTACTAACTGTATTATCTCGATTAATTATCTAAGCAAAATAAATAAATAAAGTAATGTTAACTAGAGATAGTTGGCACCAAGTGCCCATCCTGCCCATCCTGTGCCGAGAACAAGCCAGAGAGAAAGGGCAGAGGTGCAAGGGGTTGAGCCACCTCTGTGAAGTCTTACAGATCACAGAAACTCCTCAGGTACAAAGAGAAGGGGCAGCACATTTGAAAGCCAATTGCAATCTCGGTTTCTACTTTTTGCCGTGGATATTGCAAGAGGAGAAGGATTGACAAGGAGGGGTGTGAAAATTAAGCTTGGCATGTTTTTTCCAAGGGAGGAATTGTCAGATCAGAAGGCATGAGTGCCACAGAGTGCTGTTGGGACCCTTGGATATCAAAACCTGCAGCCTGCCTTGGGGGTTGGGGTGCAGAGCACCATTTGGCCTCCGTAAGAATGTGCTCTGAAAATCTGAGAGCAGGCCCTTTCTGATGTCTCCGAAACTATATGAGCGCTGGAATTTTTGTAGCCTCCAGTGAAGTGTGTGGGGAAGGGAGGGAGAACAAGATGAGGAGATGGGACTCTCCATCAAACTCGTGGCAGCAAAGTTTGCTATGAATTGAAAGGACAAGTGAATAAATAACTAAGCAAAACGCATGCTCTTCTGAGGACTGCGGGTCAATTCACACACTCTGCAGTGTTTAAAGAGCATTGGGAATGGAGGAGGAAGGGGGTTTTACTCTACAGTGAAGGAAAGAAGATGCGAGTGTACGAGAATAAAAACAGCTCTAAGCAGACGGAACATTATAATCAAAGACAATGATTGGACTGCAAGCCCGTGAGAGAGGATTGTGTTGGAGACACAGTTTCGAGGCATGCAGAAGATAGGCAAAGGGGGTAGAGGATGTGGCACCTATCTACGCCGTGAATGGCATGGTAGGCTGGAATGAGATAGTTCAGGCCATGGAGTGTAGAACCAATGCTTTTGGATCTGAGACTCTCAGGAGGTACACATTAAAACATTTTGCAAAATAATGTATGTTAACTGTTGCATCTGTGATCAGTGCTATTTCATGGTAATGAGAAACTGTTCAAGCGTTTGAGAAAAGCAAAAGAGCTTCTCCAGGCTCAGTAGGATGCATTTAAAGTTCCCAGGGAGTAACTCAAAAGGATCCAGGTGTCACAAAATAAAATCAGTTTATATGAATTGTTCCAACATGTAATCTTTGGGAAATTATGAGATATTTTAAATTATTAATTCCACACTAAGTATCCAATTAATTGCACAAAGTGCAACTGTGTGTTTTACATTCATCCTACATCTCAATAGCTCCATATTAGATTGTACAAGTCTATAGAATGAAGTAGAGTTCAGGAGACTTAGTAGTTCAGGAGTGATGACCTAAATTCAGTGGTGGAGGGAGCAAAGAACAAAAGAGAATTACAAAAATTACTGCAAAAGTAAAATTGCCGGCACTGGGATGATTTCACACTAATGCTTCTGATTTCAAGGTTCTGAAAGGAAAGAGGCCTTTAGTGGCACCAGGGACAGGCTGGGGTGGAGTGGGGGCTGGGGGGAGGGGCTGGAGAGATGGTACCAGGGACAAGCCAGGGTGAGGGTGGGGAGGGGGAGGGGCGATTTGGCTTTGGATTCAGTTGTGAAGTTTGGAAGGATCCCTAGGTAAAAGAGTCAGTAAATCATAGTGAGGAAAGAGGTAGAGAGAGGGTAGGCTTTGAAGCTAGATAAGGAGGTTGTCCTGTGAAGGAGACACTAGAATGCTGATACCACTTCAGGGAGGGACCTATGAGGAAAAAGAGAAAACACTAAGGAGCCAATGGCTACCTACACTTGAAGGTTGGGGTGAAGGAGAAAAAGAAGTCGGGAAGGAAGAAAAACAATGAAAGAAATAGAACCGTCTGCAGTGGGCCACACTTCAAGAGAATACGGGGTCCTAGTTTATAGAAAGAGTGGGAGGATGAGAGGGATTTTAAAAAGTGTTTGACAACCTCTGGGATTTGAGGATGTTGGGCTAGCTAAATAAGATAGGCTTAAAAACCGTGCAGTAAGTAGTGAACAATTACTGTTCTTTAGAAACTCAGATAAATAATGATGTAAGATTTCTTTGTTTCAGTGGGTTTTTTGTTTGTTTTTTATTTAATTTTTGAGACACATTTTTGTTTGTTTGTTTGTTTGTTTTTTGAGACAGGGTTTCTTTATGTAACAGCACTGGCTGTCCTGGAACTTCCACTGTAGACCAGGCTGGCCTTGAACTCACAGAGCTACACCTTCCTCTGCCTCTGAAGTACTGGGATTAAACGTGTGTTACCACTGCCTGGCTAAGATTTTTTTTTAAGAGAAATTTCTAGGATCAGAGAGACTGCTTCTGTAAATATTTGGGAGGACAGCCAGGTAGAATAAGAGGGATGTGTTTCAGGAGTGGTGGTGCATGGCTGCAAGCCTCAAACAACAGTGACAAATCAGATCAAAGGAGCAATGGAAAGAAACAAAGCACGTCTATGTCCTCTTATAAGGCCGAAAGAAAAAGGGAGAATGGGTAAAAATACAGATAGATATTCTCAGCTGGAAAGCAGGAAACCTTAGCATTCTCATATTTAGAAGGCATGGCAGTTAAAATTGAATGTGGAAGCAGAATATATTTTTGTAGAATTTACATAAAACTCCTGAACCATATGCCTTGAACATTTATTATTACACAAAATTTATTAGACTCTCCTGTACAAAGCTCCAGATGGCAACACAGGGAAAAGAACAGTAAGAATGTGTCAGAGAATCAGCAGGCATTGACCTCTGAGGCCTCACCAATGCTTCACAGGGAACCATGTTCTACATGTGTGCAGTCAGCCTACATAAAGGTCTCAACCTAAACACCAGCACTCTCAAAAGAAGTCCATTTGTGACAGCCAACAGAACCTAAACCATTCTGAAACTACTCAGTAACAAACTTAAGGGAATGAGTTTCCTCCATGGGAGAAAAGACAAAAGGCCAGAAAGCAGGAGGGGAGACGATGTGGGGAAATATTGATTCTGTTCTCGACTAACTTCTTATAAGTAGGAAAAGGGGACCAGCCATTTCATGGAATAGCAAACTCAACCAACAAACAAAAAACTCATAATAATCCCAATTCACAAAACATTGCTATTCGAGCAATTCTGTAATTCTCATCTGCTGCTGAGAATTTATCTTGGAACAGAGACTCCCTTAACAATTTTAAAGTAAAGTAGTCGCTAGTAAAATCAGCACATGCTCTGTGGGAGAGACTCAGGATGAATTCCCCACACAAACTCTAACACTGGTGTAGAAATTGATGCACATGTGAACACATACATACTCATGCACACATGAATGCATACATACACATGCACGCATGAACAAATACATACAAATGCACACATGAATGCATATGTACACATGCACATGTGAATGCATATGCACATCTGCACACATGAACACATGCATACACATGCAAACATACGTGCATATGTATATATGCACATGCACACGTGAATACATACATACAGGTACACACATGAATGCATACATACACGTGCACATGGGAATGCACATATACACATGCACATGTGAATGCATACATACACATGCACATGTGAACGCATATATACACATGCACACGTGACTGCATACATACACTTGCACACATGAACGCATACATACCCATGCACATGTGAATGTATACATGCACATGCACACGTGAATGCATACATACACGTGCATACATGAATGCATACATACACATGCACATGTGAACACATATATACACGTGCACATGTGAGTACGTACATACACATGCACATGTGAATGCACATAAACACATGCACACATGAATGCATACATACCCATGCACATGTGAATGTATACACACATTTTCTTGAAACAGAAACCTACCTTTTCATGACCCTTCAGTGATGATTTTGAGATAAAAACAGGATGAGATGAAACCAAGGCTTATAAATTAAGCAGCATAAGACCAACTCTAATTGGTAAACGTGTCTTAATTTTTGTGTTGGCCATTGTAATTTGGATAGGGAATTTTGTATTGGAGATATGTTAAATGTTTAATTTGAAGAATAGATGGCCAAATAGAAGATTTCCACATTGGCAATCACTTTCTAATGTACGGGATTTCAAGTCTGCACTTGGGAAGTGGGTTTTGTATGTCTCCTCTCTCCCCTCTGCTTAGCCATTACAATGGGAAGCAGGACTGAAGGAGAACCCAGTGCATCTGGCCAATTGATCTTCACCACTGATCTGATTTGCTCTCCAGCATCTAGTTCAGCCCTGATATTCCCGCCACCTACCATGAGACAATGTGAAGGCTCTTGTTTTTATGCTCAGAGCCCAACACCATCTATAGCTTTGTTTTACAACATGGAAAATTTCTTGGTATTTCACCAAAGGTGATGGAGCTGTTTCTTCACTTCTAACAGTAAACAAAGGTACAGAAAGGAATGTGAGTGTGTGTATTGGGTGGTTTTGTGTGTCAACTTGACACAAGCCAGAGTCATCAGAGAAAGGCGCCTCAGCTGAAGAAATGCTTCTTTGAGATCCAGCTGTGAAGCATTTTCTCATTTAGTGATCAACGGGGGAGGGCTCAGCCCATGGTGCTCTCATCCCTGAGTTGGTGGTCCTGGGTTCTATAAGAAAGGGGCTGAGAAAGGCAGGGGAAGAAAGCCAGTGGGCAGCACCCTTCCATGGTCTCTGCATCAGCTCCTGCCTCCAGGGTCCTTCCCTGTTTGAGCTTCTGTCCTATAACTTCTTTCAGTGTTGAATAGCAGGGCTGAGTGTAAGCCAAGTAAACCCTTTCCTCCCCGACTTTCTCTTTGGTCCTGGTTTTGGTTGCAGCAATAGAAACACTAACTAAGTCAGTGTGACACTTCAGTTAGAATCTGTCGGGGTGAGAGGGTAATACATGCCTACATGATGAAACTCCCCAAGTCTTGATCAAAACTGATTATTTCCCATTTCATTTCCCCCAAACTGTGTATCCCATAGGAACATTAAGTACGCACAGAATTCCTGTTCATCTGATTTCTGGTGCAAAGTATTGACGGGGGCGGGGGGTCAAGACAGAAATTAGTAAGAGTGTGTGATCCAATAGAAACTCTAATTTATCTCCCAGAACCATGGTTTGTATGAGGCCCACGGCTCCTGGCCTCTGCACCTGAGCACCGTAGGGGTACCCCTAGTGATATAATGAAAGCTTTCTCACATGGGCTCACATTTGATTTGCTAACATTCTGCTACAATCTTTTGTATCTAGTTCATTAGAGATTTTTATCTATGGTTTTATTTGTTGTGTCCTTGTTGATAATGGTTCAACAAGAAAGAGCACATTCTAATAAACATGAAATCCAGACTGATACTAAGGGGAAAAGTGGAGTTAATGGTAAAACCCCAGAAACTGCTTTAAAATTATCCACAAAATTGCCTCATGGGTGCATAACAACGAGGCAGGCTTATCGTTCTAGTTGAAGGTCCCCTCTGGTCCTCTTGCTGTCATTCCGGATGGTTGGTATGGGCAGACAGATTCTCTCATGGGTACCTACAGCAGACCTGCAGTGGACACAGACAGAGCGGCAGGAACTGGGGAGGCAGATGTCACACAAAAATGAATACTAGCCTATTCTCTCCCAAGTCTGCTTGTCTTTACACTATTGCCATGAACCTGTGGGACATAGCTCCCTAGATTTAGGGTAGCCGGAGGAGTCATGCTAGTGGCATCGTCCATGAGTGGTTTTTGGCATGTCAGTGTCTACTTCCGTACCTAGAGTTGAGAAACCTGTGGTTCATTCACCCTCACACTTTGCTTTGCTCTCATTCCTGACAGGAGAACTCAAGGTCAATTACTTGGACCCTGCCCTCTTCTTCTGGTGATGTGCATTAATTTATAAAATAAATACATCCTGAGTTACCCTAAGTGATAAGGGTGGAAAGGAGACAGGTCATGAGTGTATTTAAACACAAATGTAAAGGAGGAATATGACTTCCTTGGGCTGTGTCCTGAGTAAAACACATCTGCAACAAAATTATTCGGACTCTGCAAATGGAAATGCAGCATCCTTACTTAGAAAGTAAGACACAGCAAAGCAGCTCCCAGGCAGCAATTCCCTCTGAGGGTGGGGTGCTGTCGCTGCACAGGTTGGGTGCCCACGAAGGCTGCCCTGGCTTAAAAGTCAGTCTTTCTTAGAACCTGGTTTCTTCCACTATCTTTCTGTTCATTATTAGTGTCAGAACCTGGATTTCACCAAATGCTGGCTGACTTTATCACCTGCAGAGAACTGTATCAAATACCCAGTTCCCTCCATGTGGAATATCATTGCAGCAGTGACTCCCTTGCACCTTGTTATCTGACCTCACTGCTGTCTGTTGAGATGCTCTAGATGTCAGACTGTCCTGACCTCTCATGACCATGGGCACTTTCTTCTGTCCTTGGACCAGAGGACAAGGAGGGGAGAGGACTAGATATAATTCAAGTAGGATGCCTTTAATTTCCTAGGCTCTGGATGAAGGTGATGGTAGGGGGTGGAGGGAATTGCATAACCATAGCCCTAGAAAAGAAAATTCCTAAGATTATAACTGCATGTGGACCAGAGGAAAAGCAATGTGACTGCCTTGCTGGCCTTTTCATCTTAAACAGATTATCACTCCCCAAGGTAAATGGAATCCATGGAAAGAAAATTGTTCCCTAAGGAACAACAAAGAATTCAGACATATACATGATTTTATAACTCAGCATAACCCCGTCTCTTGGAAACCACCCAAAAGTGCACCTTTTTGGTTTTTTTGTTTGTTTGTTTGCAAAACTAAGAGGAAAATTTCCAAAATACTTGTAAGCACTTCCAAAATTAACTGGGCTTACTCAGGAATTGCATGGAAGAATTGGAGAGGATCCAAGTTCAGATCTCTATGGCAAGAACTCAGCTGTGGGAGATCTCCAAAAGGAAGATACATTTCCTGATGGTCCATTTGTAGCATGGAGATGAGAATGGCAATAGACTGATCAATTTAATCCTGAGAACCAGAAAGGGACTGGACATGTATTACACAATCCACCAGACAGACAACCCACACTTGTAGGGAGCAGAATGTTTTGGTGGCACCCAAGAAAAAAATTCTTTAGTGAAAAAAAATTAGTGAAAATAACTACTTTTAAAAACTTATAGATGATCAATTCGAAAACCCTACTCTTTAGGTGAGACAGAAAAGGAAATTACAATTGAACTTAAAATTTATGAAATGGTTAGAGCAAGAGTACTGATTTACACTTTTCCTGTTTAAGCTCAGTATCCTAAACAGTTAACCTAGCATCATTAATTGCTGAGAATTCTTTCCACGTCACTTTGAGAACAGATTGGTACTGTGGAACCAATGGAAAGTAAGAACACAGAAAGCGATGGGGTCTTTTGCTTTGACCCATTGCTTCAGTATCACTCAAATGTAGGACTTCAAAAAACAAATTACGCTGAAAAACTCTTGACAGCGTCTATTTGTTGACGGCCATCTATTTTGGAGTCAACACCTCAATTCTTCAGTCACACCCAGCTCTGCAAAACTGGGGTCATGAGCAAGCCAAAGGTCATGAGTAGCCCTCAGGATAGTCCCACAAGTATGTGTTCAACATACTTCCCATAACTATGTGTGGGTAGATGGTAATCACTATCCTATCAACTAAGCCCATATGCAGATTTGACATCATGAAGAATTATACGCATCTTCCCAGGCTTCTCTCTTCCTTATATTGAACCATTGCCAGTCTATGAGCTGTCAGTCAAGAGGTGGAACACCTGCAGTAGATAAATGTGACATATGGCACACTGGGTGGCTTGCCAGTTGCCTTTCAGGTGCTAAATCTGTGTGATGTTCATGAAATGTAAGCAATTGCTGCTTTGGAATTTGAGGAGGTGGCAGGGAGAAAAACAACAAGGATTGCAGAGTTCAGAAAGGCAGTTGGTGGCTAATGCTATTCTCATTCCAGCTACCATGAACATCGAAAAAGGTGGGGAAATCCCAAGGACTGTACACAGAAGTCCTGAAAGACAGGCATAAAGAAGAGCCTTCCTAACTACATCATGGATGGGACAGTTGTTTAGGGTAAAAACGATGGCTAGAAAACAGCCCTATCTAGGGAAGCAAATGTTGGACAGCATCCCTCTCTAAATCCTTTATCAGGAATGTTTGCTATCACAAGAGGTTTCCAAACCACCAGCATGTCTTAGACTGCACTCCTAGAAGGGGAGTTCAGGCAGAGTGATTTTGCAAGTAGTTTACGAAGGAAGAGGCAAGGTTGGCAGGGAGACAAGTTAATTTCCCTGAGCTCTGACACCAGCATGGTCACTAGGAGAGCATGTGAGGAGCAAGCACCAGTATGTTGTTTTACCTCTGGGAAAAGGATCTGGACTTTGAGACCTGTAACAATGAGCTGTTACTCACAGACCACTCCCATCCCTAAATAAATGAAGTAGAATCATCCAGGCAAGGTCATTCACCTTCAACAAGGGCCATCCACCAGTGAAGCACAGCTATGAACCCTTACCAGGCAACACATATGGAGTAGGACCCGGGGGAGGGGAGCATCAGAGGTACTATCCAGATCCTTGTAACCACCACTAGACATGGACATTTCATGGACTTCAGAGTCCACTACTTAGTCCCTAAGTCTATATCCTTTCTAAAACAGCTGTGCTAGCAATGTCTTTATTAACACTCAGATATATTCTCTAGTGTCTTAAAGAAGCTTAAAAGTTTCCACTTCTTATTATATACAGCAATATTCTCCTTTATAACACTTTCATGACTGCTCTGGATTCTTCGGTGTGTCCCAAAGCCTTGTCATCTTCTTTTTGTATTTTAAATTATCATGCAAGGTATTAGAAAACATTATGGCATTTTCAAACAAAGTGTGTTTAGTAAATTCCCCTCCCTCCTCCACCACCTACCCCTTTGTAATTTTTTCCCAGTCTCTTTTCCTCTTTCATGTCCTGTGTGTTCTTCTGGCCACCACCTTTGTCCTTCCTCATCACCTATTTTTATCCTCTCTCAGTTTCTTTTACAGTTTATAGGTTTCACACACACATGCACACACACACACACACACACACACACACACACATACACACACACACACGTATACATGTATATATTACAGGCTAGGATCTGCATATCATAAAGAATATGCAGGTTTTTCTTTCTGAGTTTGGGACACATTGCATAACATTGTACTTTCCAGATCCGACCATTTTCCTGCAAAATTCATAATTTACTTTCCTTATAGATTAATAGAATTCCACTGTGTATATGAACCTTATTTTCATTATCTATTTGATGGTAGCCTTCTAGGTTGTATTTCCTTGTTAGCATGTATGCAGTAGCAATGTGCATGGATATATGAGTATCTCTGTGATAGGACATACAGTCCTTTGAGTACATGGTATATACATACAGTAGTTCTATTTTTAATCTCTTAGGAACTCCCATACTGATTTCCATAATGGCCATATGAGTTTGCACTCCCACCAATGCTGAGTAAAGATCCCTCTCACTTTCGCTACCTTCTTTTCTGATACCCAGTTTTCAGCAGGACTTCACTTTTCTGTATACACTAGGCTTCCAGTGCCCTGAAATTATAGCTCCTAGTAACGGCATCTACTACTTCATAGAAAGATGTGCACACAAGAGCTTAAAATTTTTTCCTCACAAGAGAAGAATGTGGTCAGAGGAAGCTTCCTCTCTGTACAAGTGAAATCAACAAAACCTAGGTTTTGAATTGTTAATAAAACCACAAGCAGAACTATCCTTCTGTGTGAGTAGTCTATGGCTGTAATGTAAAGACCATTGGCAACTGGAACTACAATCATTCATTTGCTTTTCACTATATAATGGGTTTTGTTATGTGAGACATAGCACCCACCACTGGCGACAGAGGTATTTATGAGATAGTGTTCCTGTCTTTGGGGGTTTAGTTTAGGAAAACACGCACAAGCAGAAGGTCCAGGCGGAGAGGGTCATAAGCAAAGGTCCTTAGAGGCAGGAAGAAATCATCTGGGTGTGTTGAAGACCTGTAAGCAATTCTGTGTGATTAGAACTATAGGTGTGGAAGAGATGAAGCAGGAAAGAGAGCGAAGCCCTTAAACACCATCTAAATACGTCATGTTGGGAACAACAAAGTCTTGAAATCAGAAGGTGACTTGATGAACTTGGCACTTAAAGCCTTCTCTACTGTAAGCAGATCTGAGAGAGTGACATGGGAGACAAGGAACTCAGTCAGGGCGTGGTAATAAGTTCAGTGAGTAAGGACAGGTCTATGAATTAAGGGTTTTTTTTTGACAGACAGTGAAGTACACAGTTTTCACAGCATCGAGTCACAGTGGAGTCTGTAGTTCCCCAGGTCCCTAGTGTACAACCTTTGTCTCTCCGTCTGCAGTGATGCTTGATGGGGTCTATAAAAACTGCTTCCAGCTGTCTGATCTGGTATAAGACTGTGAGACACGGATAGTGCTTAAAACGTGATACCTTTGGTCCAAACGTGATCCCCTCTATTCTGCTAAAGATAATAAAAAGTATCTTACGAACAGCGCATACAAATGTGAAGATCAAATGACATGACTGGGAAAGCTCTGGGTGTATTGAGTAAGCACCATGCATTAGACCATTTTCGTTGCTTTAATGAAACACTGGGGACTGAGTAACTTGATAAATAGAAGGGTCCAGAGTTGTATAATTCAAGGGAAAGGTGCTGGTCTTGGCTAAGCTCTGTAGCAATCTCACAGTAGATGGCAGGAGTCCAGTGCTGTGGGACAATGGTTTTACCCTGTAAACATTTGTTTCTTGTACTTGTTTAATAGAATGCTGATTGGCCAGTAGCTAGGCAGGAAGTATAGGTAGGCAACCAGGCAGGAAGTCGTGGCAGGGCAATGAGAACAGAATTCTGGGAAGAGGACTCTGCAGTCTGCAGTCGTTATCCAGACACAAAGCAAGCAAGATGTGACTGTCTTGCCAAAAAAGGTACCGAGCCACCTGGCTAACGTAGACAAGAATAATGGGCTAATAAAAGTTATAAGAGTTAATAAGAAGCCTGAGATAATGGGCCAATCAGTTTATAACTAATGTAGACCTCTGTGTGATTTCTTTGGGACTTAATGACTGTAGGAACCAGGCAGGACAGAAAACTCAGTCAACAGCACAGGCAAGATAAAGACATCACACAGAAAAGCAGGGAACAAGACAAGCTGGCATCCTACAGGCTCTTGTCAGTGCTAGTCTCCAATTAATCCCAAGATCCCACAGCCCCCAGTCTGTGGAAGGCTAGGGAATGAACACATTTCCCACATTGGACTATTTAACGTCAGCCAGGGAGGAAGAGCTGCAACCTGTGTTCTCATTCTCTCGACACCTCATGACCATCCAGTGAACAGCAAAGAGGTAGTAGGATTAAGAAGCTCCATTTGCTCCTTCAGAGAGTTAGTTTTGTGAAAAACAACTCCTTAGTAAGTGTCGTTAGTGTTATATGCTGCTCTTCTGGGAGTGACTGCATTGAAGAATATTGAACTACATCTCTCCCACTTTCAGATAAGACACCAGTGCTGTAGGGCAATGGTCTGTACCCTGTCACTTATATTTTAAATAAACGCTGATTGGCCAGTAGCCAGGCAGGAAGTATAGGCGGGGTGACCAGGGAGGAAGTAGAGGTGGGGCAATAAGAATTCTGGGAAGAGGGAAGCACATTCTGCAGTCATGACTCAGCCTCAGAGGAAGCAAGATGTGACTGCCTCACCAAAAAAGGTACCAAGACACGTGGCTAACACAGATAAGAATTATGGGCTAATGTAAGTTATAAGAATTAGTTAATAAGAAGCCTGAGCTAGTGGGCCAATCAGTTTATAACTTATGTAGACCTCTGTGTAATTCTTTGGGACTTAACGGCTGCAGGACTGGACAGGACAGAAATCTCGGTCAATAGACCAGGCTGGGGGCTTCCTTAGGTATGATGTCAGTTTCCACTGTGTCAGGCAGAGACAACAGCCAGCCTAGACTCTTCCAACCCCAACACCCAACAGACTAGTCAAAGCTGTGTTTTCCTGGCACTGGTTCCACTCAAGCTTAAAAGGAAGTCTCTTGTCACAGTACACACATGCGGTTCTGCTCATATTTCACACAGCCCTCAGAAAGATGACTTGACCATGTTTTGCCCTCTACCGTGTCTTCTTCGGAGGCAGCATCACCCTGCAGCTGTCCTACCTCCAGAAAGGACCCCCGTCTGCACAGGGTGTTCTCATATACCCCAGAATCCTTCATCTGTTTTTTTTTTTTTTGGAGTTGGGATCCAACCGTGGATAGCTGGATGTGCAGCTCCACACCGGTGTGTGTCCGAAACTTGGTAATGTATTCAATTGGTAGCTTTTAAGTGTTTATCTACCTTAAGAGGCAGCAGCAGGACACAGAGCATACCTGTAAAGTATCTCATAGACAGCATCAAGTCCCTGCTCCCTGGGACCCTCACATTTGGGATAGGGTGTTATACAACAGTGAGAGGATGAACTACTGGCCACAGGTGCATACAGATATATGGCGATGCCTTGGTTGTTCCCCTACTTGTTGCCATTTTGTCTTTGGAGGGCTGTACTCCGTGCATACCTAATACTTTATATGTCCAAGGGAGTGGCAAAATGGAGAAGGGAAGAGAAGGGACCAGCACTCCCACTCAGGAGCTGCAGCACAAAGGAATCATGGGTGTCTGAGGCCCCAGACCAGTTCCATTCTTGCCCAAGTAATTCTGTAGAAGTGCAAAACAACTCTTAGCCAGTCAAGAGTTTTATGAGCATTAGACTTTTAAGATATTAAGAAACTCACGGAAAGGTTCCTAAGAGACAAGCTAATAGAAGTTCTTGATTTGTGGAGTTTTTCTTAAGGTTTTAACTTGTAAAATATTACAAGATGAAGGTTAAGAAAATATGAAGAAGGGGCTGGAGAGATGGCTCAGTGGTTAAGAGCATTGCCTGCTCTTCCATAGGTCCTGAGTTCAATTCCCGGCAACCACATGGTGGTTCACAACCATCTGTAATGAGGTCTGGTGCCCTCTTCTGGCCTGCAGACATACACACAGACAGAATATTGAATACATAATAAATAAATAAATATTTTTAAAAAAGAAAATATGAAGCACATTTTATATCATTGCCCTGATTCTTCTGATCTTTTCTCCATTTGAAATACAAATGACACTCCATGGATTTCAGTAAATACTCTTCCAGGACAAGCTTCCACGTGCATCAATTCTTACACCTCTTCGAAAGCTATCCCTCTGTCTTGAGTAATTTCCCCTTCTCTGGCTCCACATTATTGTTACTTTCTCCTCTTATTTGAGTTCGGCTTCCTATGGGAAGCCCTCTTTGATTCATCAGGTCACCATTACACTTGCAGCATGATGCTCTTTTCCTTGAATCACACGACTATGCCCATTACCATCAACTTATTCCTACGATTTGATTAGTGATCTTCTTTCCCTCTTAACAAGGGTAGACTGCATAAGAGCAGATAATGCATTAGATTTGCTCATAGTTGAGGATCATTATGTGCCTGCCATGTCCCAAACACTTGGTAAATACTTCCTGAAGGAAGGAAGTAATAATAAAAATTTCTATCTACCGTATTCTGTAGACAATGGCATCACAATGAAATATTCAACACAGATCAACAGCAGTTCATCAAATAATCACATCAGGCATGTCTAGTCTGAGGCCTGCCGGCTGTATGAAGCTGAAGACAGCTGTAATGCAAAACCAAAAGCTTACTTAAACCACCAGGACATTTTGTGAATATTTTGCTGAGCTGAGTGCATGATCCTTAAGCGTGAACTTTGTAGGGTTACATCATGTCACAAAGTCAAAATGCTTGATTTGCAAGAAAGTAAAAAAAAAGTTTCAGATTTGCAGACACATTGTCTTCAAATCTCAAAGCAGACAATTTCCTCAAGCTGCATGTGCCTAGGAAGTATACTATTAGGAAAGTTTATAACTTATTTAATGAAAAGATTTGAGTTATATATTTCTCCATCTCCCCTCATTTAATAATAAAAAGAAGTGACGGCACATTGACCTCTTAGAAGTCTGTCATCCTAGAATGAGGCTTTTATAATTTCCCATTTTTTCCAGTATCTGGGTCATCTATAAGTGAAAGTGTTACAAAATTTAGACACAAAATCAACAGTTGACTTTGTCTGCAGCTTGGTCCTCCAACCTTTTTACAAGGATGGTTCACCACTGACATTTGTTTTACTTTTTTACATTTATTAAACCATTTCTATCAATTAGACAAATCTGTGATGAGATTTTGTGCTCATTTCACTTTTTCTATAATGTCTGATAAATAATACTCTTTGAGTGTGTCAATTTTAGATAGAGGTATCTAGACATATGCCAATGAAAAATACTTGGGTCAACAGCTGAGAAGTGTTTTCAACAATAAACAAACAATGCTACACCAGTTTCTCTAAGCTCAGTAAGCATGGATTTAAGGCATACTACATACAATTAAAAAGATTACTTCTGAGATAGACCACATCAGCAACAAAATCTGTTAAAAAGTTTTTTACTGAAGATTAGGAGACCAAATAATGCTAGCAAAAAGCCTTGCTTGATGAACTTCATCTCATTCAGTTCAAGAAAGAGTAAAAGACAGACACACATCCTCTAGCCATGGTCTAGATGAGCATTTCTTAAGGTGATTTTGGGGGAAATGAAGATGTCTTGACCTGTTACTGATGCTTTTGGGAATTCAGCTCTGAGCAAAGTTAAATGATTTTGTTTATTGCAAGGCTTTGCAAATATTCTATGAGCTGCTAATCACCAAAATGAAATTATCAGAAGGATTTTTTCACAGATACAGTTGACCAGAAAACCTTTCCCATAAGACATGTCTTTTTACAAATTATTATTATTATTATTATTATTATTATTATTATTATTATTATTATTATTATTATTATTATTATTATTGGTAGTGGTGGTGGTGGATGGGAGTGTTTCCCCTGCATGTACACCCGTGACCATGTGTGTGCCTGGTGCCTAACAAGGTCAGAAGAAGAAAGTGATGAATCCCCTAAAACTGGAGTTACAGAAAGTTGTGAGCCAACAAATAAGCACTGGGAATTGAACTCAGGGCTTCGGGAAGAGCAGACAATGCTCTGGGGTTTTTGTTTTGTTTTTGTTTGTTTTTGTTTTCATTTTTCAAGTCAGGGTTTCTCTGTAACTTTGGAGCCTGTCCTGGAACTAGCTCTTGTAGACCAGGCTGGTCTCAAACTCACAGATATCTGCCTGCCTCTGCCTCCCAAGTGCTGGGATTAAAGGCATGCGCCACCATTACCCAGCTGTAGCCAAGTCTCTTAACCTCCAAGCCATCTCTATAATCCAAAGATACCTTTAATTATAATAAAAGTAAAAATAAATAAATAAAGACTTAGGATCTCAACCATTTCCAAAACCCAGGTCAGTAGTTTTAAGTGTACCCACATTAATGCAACAGATATCTGGACATTTTAAAATTTGTAATTCTGAAATTCTGTGCCTCCTGAATGACAACCATCCAGTTGCTCACTCCACCCACAACCCCCAGTCCTTGGCAATAGCCTTGCTACCTTCTCAGACACAGTTTTTATCATATCAAAGAAGCAAAGTCTTTAAGCACTAGTGTGACAATATTTAAGAGATGGTTAATGAGAAATATTTAGCATTTTTCTTTTTTGCTAATGGGCCCCATCTTTTTAAATTCTATCTACACCATTACCCTCATCAGCATCTATTTTTAAGCAGAGAATAAAAACTTGGAAATAATATTTAAATGTTATTGAAAACAACGGATTTGCTGTGTGTATTAAGAACTTAAAGATACAAAATTTAAAACTGATAGAGCCTGACAGAGGTGTGTGTGTGTGTGTGTGTGTGTGTGTGTGTGTGCATTAAGAGTTCTTAGAGAAGACTATTGGTAAGTGGATTCACCTTCATCTCTCTTCATTGCAGCAACCTACAAAAGATCCCAGGACTTGTTGCATAGTGGATGAAGATATTGCAGGAATCATCTGTCCTTTGTGACTGTGCACTTCTTTTTTCTTTTTAAAGACCAGTACTCAACCATTCATGAGTTCCAGTATAATATACACTGTGTTGACTTCCCTGGCCTCTCATCTCTCCCCTGGTTTTATCTCTGGAATGTTCTTCCTCCTCATTTTTCACGAAGAAAAAAACCAACCCTCTGCAGTCCTGAAGCCAACCTGGTATCTACTTCCCCACTCTGTAGCTCTGATATGATTGAGGTCGAAGATTATACTTCCTTAATCTTTTTGTTTACCCTGGGCCCAACATAGTATTTTCATAAGAACAAACAAACAAAAACAACACACACACACACACACACACACACACACACACACACAAATAGTTTTCCAGTTAACAAGAACTAGACTTCCAAACAGACCTTTGAAGTGCCTTAGATCAAAGGCTAGTGCTCAGTGTTCACTTAACTCTTGATTTCCCAGAAGGCAGAGGGAGGATTAAACTGGGGTCTAAGTAGTTATCTTATTCTGTAAAGGCAGGAGAATTTTGGATTTGCTCTCATAACTCTGCAGAACACATGTGTGGTAGTGGTCCTGGCCCTGGCCCAAGCTTGAGGAGTTTCCTGTGTCACGGGAATGGCAGCTTCAAGGGCAAGGAGGTGAATGTCAGGGTCAATGGCACACAACTAGTGCATGAGAAAGCTTTTTTTCTAATACCAAATGTGCCAGCCCCTACATAGGTAAGAAGGGCGTGTCAGACAGCAACATAAAACTGAACCTCAAGCAGGTGTTTTACTTGTTACTTGGACTGTATTTCATAATGAAGAGAAAATATCAAAGAACATTTGTACACCAATGCTTTCAGAGGCAGTTTGTCAAACTCCATTTTTAAAAACAAATTTATTCTAAAATCAATTTACTGATTGCTATGTCCCAGGTACTATTCTAAATACTTTATATGATATTACATCTAACTCTCACAACTTGAGACTGAAGTTGTTTTACTCTAATTTTTACAGCTGGGAAAAAAAATTAGAGACTTGCTAGGAATGGGACTTGATCAAGATCACAGTAGAGGAGGGACTAAAAGCCATGTTCCTCTGAGTTCCGAGCCCAAGATCAGCACAGCTGACGGACAGAGAGGCCAGTGGTTATCTTGAACACATCTATTTTCTTGACAAGTAATAGAATAATAATAATCTTGTGATGGAAAGGTGATTACAAGAACCAGGCATAACTGTGCAGAAGGTGATGTTGTTAGGTCGCTTGCCTGCCATTTGCTGCTCATTCAGTGGTAAATGCAAGTAAAACACTGTAGTGTGCTCAGGTGTTCTTCAAACACTGTAGTGTGTTCAGGAGTTCTACAAACACTGTAGTGTGCTCAGGTGTTCTATCTCAAGTCTAACAGAGAGAATCTGTGGGAGCAGAAGTTAGAGAGGCCAACCATAAACTGCATAGGAAAATATTTTAACGAGTTAAGAAGCAGATGAAAGAAGTATTTCTTCCTGCAGGGTTCAGGGAGTTGTTCTCAGAGACAGTATGTAAGTAGAACATGTAAGTCAGAGACTGGACCCCAGGGACTCTATTCCCTGTTTCATTGCTTCTGCTTCCACAAATAATACAACCTTAATTTCCCTCTGTTTAAGGACACTGGACATGATTATTTAAGGCTGTGTTTGGTATCAGTCTCCTGGAAGGTTTAATGAAGGAGGTTTCTGTACTTTCATATCAGATTTTACTTGTTAGGTTTGAACTTCTCAATCATGGATGAGGCTGAAACATTTTACAATAAGCCATCTTTTCTTCTCCTTGTTTTGTGATGCTCTCTGAACTCAAGGTCTTATACTATGCTAGGAAAGCATTCTCTCACTAAGCCGTGACCTTATCTGAAATTGTATTTATTAACTTATTATTTATGAAATTATTTATTCTTCTCTCCTATATTACAGCCCAACTGTAGTTTCTGCTCCCTCCAATTCCCCAAGTAGCCCCCCCACTCTCCTCCAGGTCCACTCCTTCTCCATTGTCCTTAAGGAAAGAGTAGGCCTCCTAGGGATATCAACCAACCAAACACTGTATAACAAGTTAAATAAGTCTAGGCATATAGCCTCATATTAAGGCAGGACAAGTCAACCAGGGAGGAGGAAAAGGGTTCCAAGAGCAGGCAAAAGAATCAGAGACAGCCCCAGCACCACTGTTAGGACTCTATAAGAGCACCAAACCTCACAACCATAACATATATGCAGAGGACCTAGCTCTGACCCATACAGGCTCCCTGACTTTGCAGAGACTAAAATTGTATTATTGAAAACATTTTATTTATTTTTATTTTATGTGTATGAGTATTTTGCCTGATATGTTCACATGTACCACCTATATTCTTGGTGCCCACATAGGTAAGAAGATGCAATCAGTCATGAGCTATAATCACTTGGAATCAAACTCAGGTCCTCAGCCAGAACAGTAACTGGTTTTATTTTCTGCACCATCACTCCAGGCCCAAGAAACTGAATTGTTTTAAAAAAGGATCATGTCAAGTTAAAAGGAACTTACAGAGTGAAAAGAGTATGTAATGATACTAATTTCAATATGCTAGTGCACAGAAAAACCCCTGTTAATTGAAGAAATGAGAATATGGACTTGGTTTTAGGGAACATGAAATTTTTTCTAAATAGAAAGAAAATTACTTGTTGAAATTATAGGTTACATAATAATGAATTCAAAAGGGTAACACATAGATTACTTAAATATTAATATTTATAAATACATAATATTTATAATACATAATATTTATAAATACATAGTATATATATAGCTCAGGAGGAAAGGCAACAGCAATGATCTCTGGGTAACATGAAAATGATGTTTTGATTTTATCTTTTTGCTTGCATGTATGTTAGCACATACCAATTGTTCAAAATGATGGGTTTCATTGTGATATTTTCATACTTGTATGTAAGACTGGTTATGTTCACCTTCCATTATCCTCTTTAATCTACCTCCTACAGTTTTAATATTTCATAGAGCACATATAGTTGTTAAAGGTTATTTTAAAAATAGAATAAAGTAGTCTTGAAGATAATACTTCATAATATCTATTTGGTGAAAAAAGAGATTAAGTTCTTTAAAATGCAGTAAAATACAGCTTTCTCCATATCTTACCTTTGCTTATTGAAGGTATATAAAATTCATAGTGGTGGCAGGTGGCTGGTATATGTCTATAGTATAAACTTATACTTATTGTTTTAATTGCAGTATCTAGGATTATTTTACTAACTTTGAGTCATCAAAATTTTACGTTAAACTGAAATATTTGGTCAAAGAATTCATGCTTTAACTTCTCAATCACAGCATTTATAGACATGTATCAATAGAATTCAATTTCAAGGTGAAAATACAAACAAAGTATTAAATATGAAACTGCATTCCACATCTTTCTGGGTCTATTAGTGAAAATAAGATGCAGAGAGGAAGGGACACAGAGAGGTTGCATAACTTGCTCAAGGCTGTATAGCTGACAGCCTTAGCCCGAGGTTCCCCAAGGTTCCTATGAGCTGTTTTCATTGTTGTAAACACTTGAGACTTTGAGTTGTTGCTGCAGCTTTGAACTCTGAGTTTGGCATACAAGAGCTAGGGCAAGCACCCTAGGAATGTGTCTTCACGTGTAGCACCATAAGGGTGAAATCCATCTTACATTGGTGATGAGATTAAATGGGAGATTTACCAGGACTGTGGCAAGCTCACTGCTAACACCCAGTCACAACTGCAGATGGGGTGTCAAAGAAAGGCCAACATAAAGAAAGACATTTCGTTTTGTTTCAATGGGGACAACAGAACATCCTCACATTCCCATTTCATAATTTGGTATTGTCGTCATCAATAACTGTTACGATTGCCAGAGCATTGTTTTGGCATTGCTTTGAGCTGAATCGCAAATATGGCTTGTGACTTCTGAAGATTAAGTGACAATCAACAGAAACACTTGGGAGGCACATTAAAATGTGTGTGTGTACAGGACAAATGGTGTGTCCTGTAGAAAGAACTATTTGTCTTGTTAGTACATTAGCCGTATGAGAAATGAGAAAATCCATGGGAGTTTCATATTTGTAAGGAACGATGGTCTTCCTAAAGCCCAAAATATCTTTTGAGAAAAGCTGTGTTTTTCTGGGACTTGTGGGAAACTACGGTAAATTCGGTAAGGAATGGAATGAAATAACCACCCAGTTAGCTATCTATACTGGAAGCCAGTGCCCTTGCTGTGACATGTATGTAGCACAGCAAAGGTACTATCTGGATTATATAAATCAGAGTCGGACTAAGAGGGATGAGATAGAGAAAACAAAGGAGCAGCAGTGAAAAAAGGCAAGTGTGACCGTGTGTGGCTCTGATGGGACTTCAACATGTTTGGGGACATAGACTGGGAATCAGTGTGTCTGGATTTTGGTTTCTACCTGGCTCTCCTGAGCCTTGTAACTGAAGAACCAAAGTTCCTCCATTTTGTCCTCCATCTCCATCTTGTGTCTTGTGTAAGCTATTTCCCCTAAAGCTTTCCAGTCCTCAGAAATGGCTAGGGGCAAAAGTAACAAAGTAGCCTTCTGGAGAGTACAGATAACTGCAGAATGACCCCACCCGAAGGTCAGCTGACAAGCAACAGGTGAGGTTCAAAAATAAAATTTCTGAAAAGTCCCTAGACACAAGCCAATCAGGATTAAACCGTCAACCCACACCCTGCTAATGTAACTTTTCTGGGTTTTGCCTTTAAATGATGCCCTCTAGAAGGGTGAAATACCTCCTCCCTCCTTTGTACTGACGAGGACCCTGCTGGCTTGTATCATGCACAAAATAAACCTTGCTTTTGCATTTCAGTGAGTCAGTCTCCCTAGTGGTCATATGGGGTCCTCACGGACTGGGCAAAAAAGTATCTTCATTGAGTTTCCTGTGTTCTTTATCTCCTAGTTACCAACTGTATAGCAGGAAAAAGTGGAGTGGCTGTCACAGTCCATGAATTTGTGTTTGTATTTTCAAGCTATTAGTGTTTGCAGACTGAGTGTTCAAAAGTTGGTTAAATATGTGTTAAGTTTTTTTTTTTTTTTCTGGCCCGGTAAGCCTCTCTCCACTGATGCAATAATCCAAATTAGACCAAATCAGACTAAATTAGAAAAAGCCCAGTTCTAATGGATGCCAGCGCTCCTGGGTGTCCCCCCTTCCTAGGAAAACTGAAAGGCCCTCAGAGTGGTCTTATCGCCGAGGAGCCCCCAGGCTCAATAACCAGGCCGTCAGATGCAAAAGCACGAGGTTTAATTCCACGGTTGTGCAAGTGGGTGCCCAGCTTCGGCATAGCTAAGCACTCCCAGTATCCGTGCAAGCAAGTTTTTATAGACAAAATCACAAGTTTTACATAAATTATAATATGGGGTACGGGTACAATTGGGATTGGTCTAGATATTCAACCCAGAACGAAATTAACATAGTCCAGCCTGTTTCCAAAGAATTTAGGTACATGACATTCCGCATGACATCCCGGCATCCTGCTTTTTCCATTGTGGTTTAGTTTGCAGATTAGTAATCATTCACTGTGACCGGTTCTGATAATCATCTGCTTAGAAGATTGTGACCGGTTCTGATAATTGCTAGCCTTCCTGCCCTGTGTGTGGCGGGGGGGGGGGGGGGGGGGGGGGGGGGGGGGGGGGGGGGGAGGAGGAGTGGGGAGGAAGAATCTGCTGGAGTGCAAAGGTCAAACCCAACTCATCCAGTTCGTTATGAAAAATTGGTTGGGGTCTTTCAAAACAAGGAGAGGGAAAAGGGGAGACCACATGTTAGTTCTCTGGGGAGCACTTTAAATAGCCTGTATGGGTGGTCTTGACCATCCCTGGGGAGGGGGTCACCCTTTGGTGGGCTTTCTTGAAGGTGGAGTTTGGTCTGAGGTAATTCCCAGGGGAGGGAGCTTTGAAATGGAACTTTCCACCCAACATTCCAAAATGGATACCAAGGAGTTGGGGTGAAGCACCCAACCCAACAAAATGCTGCTACTTTTCCTGGCCCAGGCCCAGGCCCAGGCAGTAAGTCACATCTTTCTTTCTCTTAGCCAAATTAGGTTTGAATTGAGATCTTACAAATACCTTGAAACCCTGTTACATACAGTGTGTGAACAGGACTACAGGGGACATGGGCACATGAAGAATGAGCAGTTACTGAAAATAGGGCGTGAGTGGAGATTAACATCTTCTGGTTAACTAGCTCACTTCCTCACATTCAGAATTATCCCCAAAGAAAGAAGAATGTAATTATCAAGAAAAGGGAATTCTGGGTAAGGCTATTTAGCTGATTCTTTTTTCCTTTAACTTTTTGAAAATATGGGAGCAGTTACTAATGAACACAGAGAAAAAAAGACCTCTACCAATAACATCCATGTTCTCCTGTATCCCCCAGTTAGCCCCTTCCTCATCCTCCTGCGGCTAACTGTCCCTTCCTTCAGAATGAAGCACCAGGCAGTGCCTGTTGCAAGCACAGCGAGCTTCACAGAGCGCTCCACCCGGCATTTTGGCATTCTCGGAGTGCAGTATTTCAAACCGTTTACTTCCTCTCACTTTTGTAAAATTGTGTTTAATTGTGCTCAGAAGAGAAGTTAGATTAGGTCTAGATGTCCTAATTCTAGAGGTCCATTTCGCAATTAGAACAGCACTATTACTTCTGTTGTACTCTGGAACTTAAGAAATACGGCCTTGGTGAGCCAATGCTTGCTGTGGGTGTCGCGATGAGGGTGGGGGTTCATGCAGGTCTGTTGAAAGAAAACTCAAAGACACCTTGAGAATGAAATTAGCCTTCAGCGGCTGCAGGGGTCTCCAGCATCACTAGATTGAAGGTTATCTGTAACACAAAGGAGGGATTAGGGCCAGGTGTTAACTCTGGAGCTAGGCCAGGTGTGACCTGGAGGTTGCAGACGCAAAGATGGAAGCGGAGGAGGGGTAGTGGGCGGAGGTGTGGTGGGGTGGGATGGGGTGATGTTAGGGTTAGTTTCTAACCCTCAGGTGCCAGGCCAGCAGGAATTCTGCTACAAATGCCAAGTGATATTTTGATTCAAGTTTCTTTTAAGTAAATATTTTTTTCTTGGACTTCAGGAAATCAACAACAAACTATTTGACCACTGCTGAATGGAACTTATAACGGAAAGTTTTCCCTAATCCTGTACGTCCCCAGCAGCTAAACTTCTGTAGGGTAACAGGAAAAATGTGTTTTTATGCAAATTTTAGTTAGCTGCTTTTGTCCTGGGATTAGATTTACAGCATGTTAGCTAAACCTGCTAAATCAACGTAAGAATGTTGTAATAGGCTTTCATTTTAGAAGGAAGCTTTTATTAAGGGAAAAATCATAAATAAAGTCCAATTTGACACAACTCTCAAATAATATCTCCTAGGAAATAGTTCTGAAATGAGTCCCTGGCCAGCACTCCTAAATTACATCCTAAGACGTGTTGGATTTTATGGGCCTTTTACACAAACTAAACAGAGAACTAAAGTGGCCCAATCCTCTTCCCACACACATTAAACAGCTTCTGGTGAGCTGGGAAGAGAACAAGCATCTGTGTTTCTGCTCATTCATGAAAATCTGTGCTGCGTCTAGACAGCCTTTGCAGTCGTCCTTACAGAAGAAAATCGGTGGACTCCGAAGCTGCCATTCTGTACTGCACCGGCCGGGGCAGGATCAAAACGTCCACTTACCCACAGGGTTTGATGTGAACTTGTTATGACGGAGCTTCCCGAGGAATGAATGGCTCAAACTGACACAAACAGTGCTCTTCCCAGGAAGCATCTCAATGGTCAAAGGTAGGAAGTATTGTCATAAGTCCTCAGTACTCCGTGGAAACTGCTCTGTGCTGAAATATGTCTGTAGGACTCTCAGCCTGACAACAGACCTTGCAACTCCTCGTGAGGGAGCAAATGATGCATCCAGTCATTCTCTCTACCTCTGTTTCCAAGAACTGTAGGATGACCTGACCACAGAAACCAGACAGGGTTCACAGTTGAAGCTCCTGGCAGACAGCACAGGCTTCCATTCTTACTCCATAGTGGGTGGGAAATTCAAGCAGTGTTCCTAGGTTCCCTAGCAGCTGGCATGCTAGCTGTGAATGAAATATACATGCCTGATGACTGGAAAGATGCTAAGTAGCTACGGTCTCAGAAACTGGAGTCCATGTTGCTGTGTTCACTCACTGGTTCAAAGGTTAACAACTGGCTGTGGTGGAAGGGAGGGAGTCACAGCCCACCCCACCCCCCATTGCAGGTGGTGGTTATGACCTTGAAATCAACAGTTCTGGAGATTTCTTCTCTAACACTTTCAGTGATTTCACAAGCATCTAATATGGGGAGCTAAATCTTGCGCTTAAAGTGCTTGGCACGCACTGAAGACTGACAGGAATGTATGTATTTTTCTGAGAGCTGGTTAAGAACCTGACTTGGGGGCTGGGAGGAGGGTTCCTGGCTAAAGCCCTTGCCATGCAAACGTGAGGACTGGAGCTCAGATCCACATTGAGGCTGGGTGGGTGTGGCAGGTGCCCTGTGAGTTCAACCTTGGAAGGGAGGGACAGAAGATCCCTATAGCTAGCGAGCTGGCTAGTGAGACGAACCATATGGGTGAGCCCTAGGTTTAATTAAGAGCCCCTGCCTCAATGAGTAAGATGGGACCTGATGCAGGGTGACTCCTGATTTCCAGTTATGGAGTCTACGTGCATACACATTTGTGCATACTACCATGTGCATACACACACACACACACACAGAGAGAGAGAGAGAGAGAGAGAGAGAGAGAGAGAGAGAGAGAGAGAGAGAGAGACTGAGAGAGATGGGGAGGAGAAAGAAATGGAAGGAAAAAGAAAATCTAACCTGTAACTAATGTCATGGGAACTTAGCCATTAAGAAAAGGTCTGGATAGGTACCAGCAGTGAAGGAGTTGGGAAACATCTTGAAAGGAGTGAGGGGAAGAAAGACATAGGCAGAGGAGGAGGAAAGAAAGTAACCAAATTACTTGATACTTAAATTAATACTTGGATGCAATTTCTCAAACACTGCCAATCTATGCTCTCCATCTATTCCCAAACATAGCTTTGTCCATATGTATCTAATATCTTGACTGAATGGAGGAATCAACCCAAGTGTGATTACTAAATTGGATTATGCGGCTATATGCAGTTTGCCAAATAACAGAACATGGTCTATTTGTCATGCAACATAGTCCAGTGCATGCTTAACAAAATGAATAATCCCCTGGAATCAATTTTCCATTGTTTTCCTAAGCAGAAATAAGCTCCTAGGACTCAAATTTTATACAACTTCACATTCTACTAACTGCATTATATATCATATTTAAATTTCTCATCAGATACCTTAAGAGATGAGTAAGAATTATTGCCACTGCTGCTTCCTAGTTGGAAGAACACTGTGGGAGACCCACGGTACTGTATGGCTAAACTAAACCTTCCTAACCTCTGCTATCTTGTGGTTCTCCTCAGTATCCGAGGCTGCCTCTTGTTGGCTGTGCAGATGGCAATGATTGTTCCCCTCTCCTTTTTTGAAGTTGAACTCTATTAACATCACCAGGAACTCATAAAGTCCAGGTCAGTGTCTTTGTCCTGCCCTCTAGACACTATGATTGAGCTTATAAGGTACAAGTATAAGGGTAAACACTTTGGAGGGGGCATGTTGGGAAAAAGAGCGGCAACATGAGACTGAGGGAGAAATGGAAACCTGGAAACCTGTGCGTTACTCCTAGTGCAGAGAGGTTTGGAAGGAGGTCGAAAGTGAGAAAGAATTAAAGGAACGCATCAGAAATGAAGTTCCCGAGGAAGAAAAGAAATCAGAACCAAAGCTTTTCCTATTACGCTGACTGCGGGCAGAGGCCATATGTGAACTTGAACATGCTTGCATTTTATTCCCATTAACAAATGTCAACTCTAGCTAAAATCCCTTTAACCATAGGCCAGGATTTAATGTCTCTTGGTTCAAATTTCTTAAGGACTTTTTAAAAATCACATATCGTTAATCTTTGATTCATGGCATCTTTCTCTTCTACTTCAGTTTCTCTGAAGGCAAGGATCAACAGCTCTGTTGTGTCTGGTAAGGATTAGTATGGCCCCCAGGAAATTCCATGCTGCAGGGTTAGGGTGGTGGGGTGTGGGGTGTGGGGTTGTGGAGGGGCAGGGAAAGGACAGGCTACCCAGGGAGCCTTGAGACTGGTCTCCTTCTACAACTGCATATTTCCCCAAGTTTGTTTTCACCTTTCCTGTGAATGGTCAGGCTACTAGGGGAAGGCAGAGAGAGATTGAGAGCTGTTCTTCCCCCAGTATGAGCCAAAACCAACCATAGATCCATGTGGCGATATTTTGTCTGTGCTTTAATAAATAAGCTTGCCTGAAGGTCAGAGTGCAGAGCTAGCCACACTAGTCAGCCATAGAGTCCAGGTAGTGATAGCACACACTTTTAATCCCCCACTCAGGAGACACAGGCAGAGGAATCTCTGTGAGTTCAAGGCCACCCAGGACTACACAAGACTGAATCAGTCTAAAAGAGAAACAGCCAAACGGTGGTGGCTCACACCTTAATCCCAGCACTAGGAGGGGTAGATGGGAAGGGATGTGGCTGAGTAGAGAGAGGAACATAAGGCAAGAAGAGATGAGCTCAGGATTCAGTCTGAGGCTTTGTAGAGACGGCATTCAGTCTGAGGATTCGTGGAGACAGGATTGTCCCTGGGGTCTGAGGATTTGGTAGGGGTAAGAACTAGTGGCTGCCTGCTCTGCTTCTCTGATCTTTCAGCTTTCACCCCCTAATATCTGACTCTGGGTGTTTATTATTAAGACCAATTAGAATTCGAGCTACAGAAATTCAAGATGGAAACTTCACTACCATTTGAACACTTAGAAGGATAGCAGAAGACAGTGGGAAAAAGAAAGTGGGGTTTGGAGCAATCATCACTGTAGGACCCAGCCAATAGGAACAGACCACCCAAAGGAAGTTCTTAACTTCCAACCATTATCACCTGCCAGTGTAGAACCTAGCCGTGATAAGCTTAATGGAGGCCTGAGTCTCAGTAGTTTACCCTGAGGCAATACCTGGTTGCAGGAAGGACCACAAACTGAGACTACCCCAGCACCACCTAAGAACAGACCATCCAGAGGAAATTCCTAACTTTCCAACCTTTATAGATAGGATCACCTGCCAGCACACATTCACCAGGACACCCTTAGACAAATGTCAGCCAATCAGGGGTCCTGAACCTTCTATAGTAGTAAACCCCACCTTTACTACTATAAAAACCCAACTCTTACTGAGCACAGGGCTCTCCGATTATTCCAATACGTTGGACACACGGAGAGACTGAGTTTACAAACTTGCATAAAATAAAGGCTCTTTGCTTTTACGTACAGGACTCGGTGTCCTTGTTGGATTTTGGGGGACTTCTCAGATCTGTGCATAACAATCACCTCCCAATGGATGATGGGAAAGTCCCATGGAGAAGTTGTTCTCCAGGCCGGGCTTCTGATCTGAGTAAATTGTACATGAATTAGTGAAGTAGAATGTAATCATTATTTTAGATATTTAAATGGGCTAAGACAACTTTCTCACTAAAGGCCAAAATGATTTATGGTCAGTGTCAGCTCATATATAAAAAGCAGTAGGAAGTTTGTTCTCTGTCCAGTCCTTCCATTTTGAAGTCCTTGAGTAAGTTCACTCTAATTTCCCACTTCTCTGTGTCCTACCGAGATTTGCTAAATAAACTTAGATTATCACACCCATCCCTAATACATACCATGTCACCAGGAAAAGAAGCAAGAAGCAACATGGCAGTTTTTATCCAGGCCCAGCAGCGCAGTGTGGCTGAGGATGGCGACTCCATCGACCTCCCATGCTCTGTTAGACATCCCTGCATCACCCATCACCATAGAAACAAATAAGCACACGCTCCTCACCAGAGTCTCCATGGATTCTATCTTTGGGCTGAAGTCGACATCCTGGCGCTTGCTTCTAGGGAGAGATACCCCAAACCCCTATTGTACTACCATCCTGAAGGAAATGAATCTTTCTGAAAGGTGAGTAAAACACCATTTTAGCTTCAATCCCCAAAGCACCTCAGTGAGACAACTCCGTCAGCACTGAGTGCAGTCTCCTTCCGCCCGCCTGTTTGTGGACAGTGAGGAAAGACTAACAGCATCATTTAAAATGGGTTTTTATCATTTTGCCATTAATTTATTCCAAGTTTAAATGACCAAACAAAAATGTTGCCAGACCCTAAGCATTTTCTTCTATTTTATTTTTAAAAATACAATCAAGCGGTTTTGTTTCCATCAAAGCTATTCAATTTTAATAGTCTGTGTGCTGTGTCATGTTATCTCCAACACTGAGAGACTGTGCATAATAGAAATATCTATAAAAACAATCACACCAACTGTGTTTTACATGGAAATAGAGCATCGAACAGTTTCCATACAGCACAGTAATGGTTTTCCGAAAGAGGCGTCAGAATACTCAGAAAGGAGTAGAGGGAATTAGCTGAGAGCAGTGGATTGACAAAGGATCAACAAAACAGCACACAGTTTTCATGAAAATGGCTAAATCACTATTTACTTGATGAACTGCTATGTAATGGCTCTGAAGGAGCCATTTTTCTGCACTGGCTAAATAATGTGTGTTTACCAAAACTGGGTAATTATAGAGTCATCATATAAAGAGCTGTCTGTGCCTGCCAAGGAACGAGATGAACCTGCTACTGGGTGAGACCTTGAAATTTGGCTCTGGTTATTTCTAAATCCGGCACTGCAGACAAGAATGAGCAAATGATACGCGGAAGAAAGAGAAAAGAAGGAGAGGGATATCCCTGTGCTTATTCCTAATGAACAGCCCTTAAGCAGAGACAAAGTTAAACTGTGATTCCACACTGCAGGTGTTAATGATGGCGGAAGGAGTCCCCGTTGGCTTGAAGAGGAAAATATAGCTTTGACGTTTAACAATTGAGTTGAAAATGACATTCTTTTTCATTAAATATATTTGGAAGTATAACAATAAACCTTATTTCAACTTAAACTGCATAAAAGATAGATTTCCTGTGTGAGAGGAGAGAAAATTAATAATGATATAAATGATAAATAAGTTAACAATACTTGATTGTTGAAAAGCAATTCCTTCAGAGAACATATGGACTCTTAAACCCAATAGAGAGTTACACAGGAACGTGCCAAAATCGTAGCCACAACCCTTATTATTCTTGACTTTTTATGCACTAAAACCATCAATGATTTACATATGTCAATTACCAAGAAGAGTTAGCAGTAAGCAGAGTCACAGACACCAGACAGCAAAGTTGGTACATTTAGGGACTTTATCAGAACTATGGACTATGATGGATTAAACTTTGTTCTCATTTTGGCAGGTGTAGGTATGTGCTTAGGTCAGAATGGTGCATTGGTTTCTCTAACATGGAGTCAGGTGTGCTAAGGTCCAAATTCACACAGTGTATTCTAGTTATCTTTCTGTTGCTATGATAATAAACACAATGACGAAAAGCTTCTTGGATAGAAAAGAGTTTATTTGGATATAGTCTGTCGTCAAGAGAAAGCCAAGGCAGGAACCTGCAGACAGGAACTGAGGCAGAGATCAGACACCAGAGAGAAGAATACTGCTCACTGTCTTAATCATGCGGCCTCCTCAAACAATCGAGGACTACCTGCCTAGGATTAGCACAAATCACAGTGAGCTGGGCCTTTCTGTATCAGTCATTAATAAAGAAAACACCATGCAGACATGCCCACAGGCCAGTTTGATGGAGGCAGTTCCTCAACTGAGGTTCTCCTTTTCCAGAAGAGTCTGGTTTGCATTACATTGATAAAAACTAACCAGTACAATATATATACACACACATATATGCATATATGTGCTTACAGTATATATATAGCATGCATATATGAATTACAGTATATATTGTATGTATATGCACATGTACAATATATAGTATGCATATATGTATGTATATATATTTGTCATGGTTATTTGTTTTTATATAAGTAGGTTTTCCTATATATTTAAATTGATGGATACAAAGATACATAGCATATAAAATGGCATTAACACAAATAATCAAGATGTTCTAACAGAATAGGAAACAGTTAAGTGTCTAGGATGGGATCCTTGGGAAAGGTTTCCTTTAGGGAACATAGAAGTTAAAATGCAAGGAATTCCTGCCTATGGTGTAACATCTGGGAAGAAGAAGTAGCCACTTTACTGAACACTACTGAGAGCTTCCTACAACACAAAACAGAGACACAGACACAAACTCTAAGAAAATGCCTGCTCAGTTGAAGACCAATGGCAGGAACCTAACTGGCTCATTCAGCCCAAGATTTGGCCTCCACATGTTTTAATTGACCAAAAAGGGAAAATTTAAAACCCTTCCCAAAACACTGAGAAGGAATATTTATGACTTTCTTTAAAAAAAATAAAATAAAAACTAGGAATAATGGAACTTATCCGAAGTTTCAGAGACAGCACTGGCCTTTTCCTAATATCTGCCTTAAGAACACAGCCGGGCCCTTGAGTATTATCTACAGCCTGAGACCCAAGTTGCATATAATCTGCTCTTTGGTCATATAAGAGGTTAAAAATAAAAGTGCAGGAATGAGCAAAGGATGTTAGAAGGCTGAAGCCAAGATCCAAATGTGAAAGTAGCCATAGGTTCTAGTACTATGCCTACCATGGCAGTGTTTTCTGAGCTTCTGAAAATTCTCCTGAGGAATTCAGTGAATTCATCAGAGTGAGCACATTGGTTTGGGAGGGACAGTTTAAAGATCCTTAGTTGATAAAGTCTGTTGTGTTCTTGTAGCTGTTGTTGTTGTTATTGTTGGTGGTGGTGGTAGGGTGTGTGTGTGTATATATTGTGTGTGTGGTGTGTATGTGTGTATGTATAATGTGTGTGGTGTGTGGCGTGTATAGTACATGTATGTGGTGTATGTGTATATTTATGTGGTGTGTATATGTGTGTGGTGTTTGTGTGTGTGTGGAGTGTGTATATGTTTGTGGTATGTGTGTGTGTGGTGTTTGTGTGTGTGTATATGTTCGTGGTGTGTGTGTGTGTGGTGTTTGTGTGTGTGTATATGTTCGTGGTGTGTGTGTGGTGTTTGTGTGTATGTGTGTGGAGTATGTGTGTATATGTGCGTGGTATGTGTGTGGTGCGGGAGAATTGTCTGTATTTTGTCAATCATGATTTAAATAAACACTGATTGGCCATTAGCCAGGATGTATAGGTGGGACAACCAGACAGGAAGTAGAGGCAGAGCAAGGAGAATAGGAGAATTCTGGGAAGCAGGACACTCTCTCGGCACTCCTGCCCAAACCACCAAAGAAGCAGGATGTGACCTGCCCCGCTGAAAAAGGTACCGAGCCATGTGGCTAACATAGATAAGAATAATGGGTTAATATAAGCTACAAGAGCTAATAAGAAGCCTGAGATTATCATTAATATAGACCTCTCTGTGTGATTTCTTTGGGGCTTAATGGCTGTGGGAACCAGGCGGGACAGAAACCCCAACAAGCAGGCCCTCATGTTACATGTGTGTATATGTGTGTGTGTGGTGTTTGTGTGTGGTGTGTGTGTGTTTTAATATTCTAACAGTGCTCATGACCTAGCTGGGTTATGATGAAGATTTTTTTTCTCGGGGGTGTATACACATGTAGAAAACATGAGCAGTCTGCAGGATCTAGAAGCACGACTTCTGGGACCGTTTGGATCTTTGATTTTCTACCTGCCCCTTCTCTCCTGAGATAACAGTTCCTTCTGTAAGAGACCATTCCAGATGAGCAAAGGGCAAGAAATATCACACAGGTAACTTACCTCCTTACTCCACAGAATATTTTCCCCCTTACTACATGGGGAATTTACCCCTTAAGTCAATTCAACAAGTTACTTTTCTTTTTTTTTTTCTGAAAATGACTTCTCAATACAAAGATTTCTTTCCCACTTATTTTTAGGATATTTCCCTGCTAGGTAAAATTCATAGAAACTGATCCACAAGGCATTTTGTCAAACCAATATATAGCTTTGTACAGTAATTGTGTAAGCCTTCCTAACTACAAGAACTGTTTTCTGATACTTCTGCAGAAGATGAAACACCCCATTTTACACATCAAGGACAAGAGCCTTGCACAGAATCAGTCTGCTCTTCTAAGTAAGATTCAGGAGGAATACCCAGAAAAATACTTAAGGGGTTGGAGCTTTACACAGTGTAAAGACCCTTAAAACTCGTGTGAGAGAATACAATTAACTTCCCATGCCTTGCCTTCAGCTTTGCCTAGACACACGTTTGCTGGATATCAAGGAAGAAAAAGAGGCACCCACTTAGAAATCTGGACATTTTCTTATTCTTCTTTCACATAAATCCAGTAATCAGACAAGATAGAAATAGCCAGGTAGTTACACACCTCCTCTCAGGACTATCAGTACGTAAACAGATGAGATGATAAAGGGCGATTTAACACTGACTTGTATGCCAGGTTCGGTGTTAAGTGGATTACTTCCCTTGATCTTCGCAAAAACCCTAACAGCAGATATTCTCAGTGTACTGCTAAAACAATGAAGAGCGCTGGGTATGGTGGCGCACGCCTTTAATCCCAGCACGTTGGAGGCAGAGGTAGGTGAATCTCTGTAAACTCTAGGTCAGCCTGGTCTCCATAGCAAGTTCTAGGACAGGTAGGGTTACATAACAGAGAGATCCTATCTCAAAACAAGTAAGCAAGCAAATAAAAATAATGAAGAAAGCAAGAAAATGAAGTGGCTCGCCAAAGCACATGTTAAAAACGAAAGTGGTGGTTGAACACAGGAACTCAGATTTCAAGATGCATGGTCTTAACTATTATGTAAAGATGGAAGCTTGTAAGCTTGATTGTCTTAAATTCCACAAAAAAAAAACCCAACCTATATTTGGCTAATACAAGACACTTACATGTGATTGAGAATAAATACACATGTAAGACAACTATGTACGTACAGCTTGGCATGTATGAATAACAAGGCATTAAAGACAGCAAGAACCACCATCACAAGCAACCCCACAATATTCCGAGCTATAAAACTCAGGGCTAACATTAGAGTATATTCAAATAAACATAGAGTTCACCACACTCGTGACAAATAGTCCTTCAAAAAGTTACCAAGTTATCCACAAACCAAGTCCAGACAGAGTATGGCAAGTTAGAATCTGCCAGTACATATTGTAGCCCAATAACCATACCTACTGCTAGTATTCAGGCATCTGTAACTGGCCTGCCCTTGGGTTTCTGACAGGATGCATCCTCAGCTGCAGTCACTAAGAGCTCCTTCTGTGTACATTTCAAGGGGCTCTGTCCACCTCCTCTCTCTCTCTCTCTCTCTCTCTCTCTCTCTCTCTCTCTCTCTCTCTCTCTCTCTCTCTCCTCTTCTGCTGCTCAGCTCCCCAGAGGCTGGTCTTCTCCTCCCCCCTCAGTTTTTTATGTTCCCTTTCCCCTAATCAAAAACTCCTCTCCAAGAGCTCTATCACATTGCATCTTTCTCTCTCACAACACTTTTTAAAAAAATTACAACAGCTACTGCAACTCAGAAATCATGGCTTAGAATTCTTGGACAAAAGCCATGTAGGCAGGCACCAATGCCGCGGAAGCAATATCATGTCTGCAGAGCGTTCTTAAATTCCCTTAAACACAAGTCATACACAGACTTCTCTAAAAACAGAAGCAGGGCTTCTAGCGTGCTTTCAGATTTCAGAGCAGCCCACAACGTAACACTTGCTTAACTGACACACATAATAATCTGCTGACAACACAATCCTCTCCCAAACTACTGCTCGCTTTCCAGAGGAAAAGTGCCTCTAGGTAGAGTCACCAGGCTTGGATATCATCAAGCTACAGGCTCAGATAGCTGCCCTCATGTTTACAAGTGGCCCTTGGGTGATACAAGTCTTGTTTGCTCTTGTTCTAGTCCACATTTGGGAAGGCAAACTCCCTGATAGAATTCAGTTTTAGAGGGTTTTGTTTTTGGTTTTGGTTAGGAGTTTATTGAGAGAAGGGGAAAGGATAGGGGCGGGGAGAGAGAGAGGGGGAGAGAGAGAGAGGGAGAGACCTGCTTGCCTCTTTAGAAGAACAGCAGGAAGAGCCAATTTTAGAGTATTCCACTGTATATTAGATGACAGTTTTCTTCCCTACATAAAATGGCCAAACAATCTATAGTGCATGGTGATGATCAATTGACTTTTGGGAGATGGCTCCTGTGTTTACTCTTCTCAGTTCAGTAAGTCTATGATGGTGCTACAATAAATACTCCTTTTATTACTAGAGTTTCTGTCTTCTTCTCTGTGTGTTCCTCTATTACTGTCAGCATCTAAAATAAATGCTGGTGTTCTGCTTTTTATGGCCCCTGAAAAATATCTTCAGGTTTACTTTCATGACTGACATGCAGGAAGCATAAGCCACCAGCACTTAGAAAACATTGGGATGCAGCTCTACTCTGAAATGGGAAGGGGCACCACAGACCCCTTGCTTCAACCACTTCCCAGCCACCAAGACTCAAATGCCCTGGGAGAAGAAATGTCATAACTACAAGCCCATGTTAGTGACACACAGTGCCTGAACCACTTGCTCTGCTTTTGTCTAAAGTCTTTTGGTTTTCCTGTTAGATGGTCAGGAGGTCTTTATTTTATTTTATTTTGTAAAGATTTTATTTATTTGTTATGTATACAGTGTTCTGCCTGCATGTATGCCTGCAGGTGTCCATGCAGGCCAGAAGAGGGCACCAGATCCCACTACAGATGCTAGTGAGCTGCCATGTGGTGGCTGGGAATTGAACTCAGGACCTGTGGAAGAGCAACCAGTGCTCTTAACCTCTGAGCCATCTCTCCAGTCCCTGAGGAGGTCTTTATAACTCTGGATATTTCTGATATAAGTGTGTGATCTTTGGTGGTAGACGTGGCAGGTTGGTGGTAATAAACAGAGTTTTCATGTCAAAAAAATTAAGTATTTGGCCCGGCAGTGGAGGCACACGCCTTTAATCCCAGTATTCAGGAGAGGCAGGCGGATTTCTGTGAGTTTGAGACCAGCTTGGTCTACAAAGCAAGTTCCAGGACAGGCTCCAAAGCTACAAAGAAACCCTGTCTTGAAAAACCAAAAAAAAAAAAAAAAGGTATTTGACATCTAGTAGCAAAAATGTGATCAGAGTTCCCAGGAGAACACAAACCTTCAGGGCCAAACATCTATGTACTGGAAATAACGTTCATTGACTCCTGCATCTTCTGACATTTCATTCTCTCTAACCTGTGCTCCTAGTGTTGATCCTGGGGTGCTAGTGGATGATAATTTATATAATGCGTTCCGGTATGCTTTGAAAAAGACTTACGGCTCTATCTTGTCTATTTTCTATTTTCTTCAGTGGGTTATAGGACCACAAAACTCCCCATTTCTACCAATCACATTGACCTATCTCTTCTGAGTTAAGACAAATGTGTTTTCTGGAAATGGAATCCTGACATGATTACCAACGGTCAGGCATAGCTTGATTATTGCTACTCGCCTGAGATAAGTCAAGCCAACGAGTGGACCCCCGACACAGTCACTCACTGCAAGATTACTGATGATCATTACTACAAAACCACCTCTCAGTGTTGTGTCAATTCAGGTATAGGCTTAAAGATCACAAGCAGCTATGTTGATGTAAGCCCAATGCTTGCCTCTCTCTACAGGCTGGGAGAAGGTGGAGTGCTCTCTGGAAATCCTAGTGAGCTACTTTAAAAATCAATCGCTATCCAAATCTCAGCAGTTTGCCAAGGGTATGGTAAGTTGCCAGAGAGAACAAGCTTTAATAAACACAGAATTAAATAACTAAACATTGCCTGGTCAGATGGCACCTCATCTGCAGAACCATCTGGCTGAAGACATGTTCAGGGAATTATCAACCTCAAAACCCAAATTCTACCCAGTAGGCCACAAATATGGATCCTCAGATATAAACTGCCCCGTTTTCATGATGACAGTTGATAAAACTTCAGAGTTCTAACCCTTTGTATATATTCTCTTCCAGATTTCCTATGCCTCTGTAAGTTTTCTACTCTATTCAATTACACATGTAGCATACCAGTTCATTTATCGTTAAAAAAAAAAAAAAACAAACCAAACTAAACAAAAATCACCACCTACAACAAAATCCTATTCGAAATGTGATTGGTGACACACAGCTTGAGTTCCCACTTCACTCAGGAAGCTAAAAGGAGGCTAAAGTGGAGAATCACAGTGAAGTATAGCTACTGTCTAAAATATATAAATAACCCATAAAATTAAAATTCAATAGCAAAAAATGCCCAAAAGATTATCAATCATCAAGGAAATCCAAATCAAAAGTTCAGTTCAGGGCTTGTATATATGCCTTCATCCTGGCTAGGCTGGCTACCATTAATAATATTTAAGAAAAAAAACAAGGATTAGTGAAGACATGAAAAAGCCAGGATACTTGTTCATTGGGGATGGGAATGTGACATGTTATTACTGCTGTGGAAAACAGTGTAAATTATTTTAAAAGGAGAATTTTCATATGATCTGACAGTTCTACTGTTGGGTGTACTGGCTGGTTTGGTTTGTCAACTTGACACAAGCTGGAGCCATCAGAAAACAAGGTACCTCAGTTGAAGAACTGCCTCCATGAGATCCAGCTAAAAGGCATTTTCTCAATTAGTGATCAATCAGAGAGGGCCCAGACCATGGTGGGTGGTTCCATCCCTGGCTGGTGGCCCTGCATTCTATAAGAAAGCAGATTGAGCAAGCCAAGGGAAACAGGCCAGTAAGCAGCATCCCTCCATGGTCTCTGTATCAGCTCCTGCCTCCAGAACCCTGCCCCCAGTTTCTGTCCTGACTCTCTTCAGTGATGAACAGCAATGTTGAGTGTAAGCCAAATAATCCCTTTCCTCCCCAACTTGCTTTTTGGTCACAGTGTTTCATCACAGCAATAGAAACCCTAATTAAGAGCATGGGGGTGGGGGTGGTGTTAGGAATATTTCCTAACGTGAGCTCTCTGCTGACGCAAAAAAGAAGGACAAATACTACACAGTTCCTACTTTGTGAGGTGAGTAAGATGGTCAAAGTCATAGAAGAAAATGGCGTTACCAAGGACCATAAGGACAGTTAAACGTATAAAGTCATTACAAGAGACGTTAAAGAGAAATACTGCACTACATACTGCCTCTGCTAATGCTACGGCTTCTATGTATTTAGTATTTATGTATTTTATATATTCTTTTTTAAAACGGCTTACTTATGTATTATGTACACAGTGTTCTGTCTGCATGTATGCCTGCAGGCCAGATCTCATTACAGATGCCTGTGAGCCACCATCATCTGCTTGCTGGGAACTGAACTCTGAACCTCTGGAAGAACAGTCAGTGCTCTTAACCTCTGAGCCATCTCTCCAGCCCCTTTTATAGTCTCTACATATATTTAGAGAGAAGAAATAAGACACAAGGAAACTTTTGGACATAAAAGATGTATTTATTGCCTTGTCTGTTGTATTTTCATCGAAGTATGCACACAACCTGAAAGAAGATACCCAGTATTTCTTAGAAATAATGGTTCTATGGTAAAACACATATTTCCTGTTTTGTTACTTTTTTCTCTTTATTCTTTGCCTGGGAGTTCATATCACTTTTCCTTCCAAATGTTGGTCATTTGAGTTTCTCTCTTTTTTCTTGAGCTAGAAATTTAATAGTTTTATTAGTATTCCGACCTTCAGTTTTATCAATTTTCCTTTGTTCTTTGCATTCCATTTCATTGATCTTCACTCATATTGCTTCCCATTTTCCTCCTTTTCTTATTGCAGGTTATTTTATTTATCCTTTTTTTCCTAAGGAACAAACTTAAACTCTGATTTTTTGTCTTTATAGAAACTCAATCTGTTGACAACGTTGTGCATGTCTTAAGTGTATTCTAACTAGTTTTCCTGCTGCCATCTTTTATCTCCTTCCCACTCCTGTTGGCCCCTTCATCCCTATGACCAGGTGAATGGCAGAAAACGCAGGGCCTATGGTTGTTCAGTGTGCTCAGAATAAATGACAGCCAAGTGCTCAGCCCTAAATAAGTCAAGTACACTACTTCCTCTAAAGGTTAGGGAAAAAGAGCTGAAAATACATTAAAAATGGCTGAAGAGATGGCTTAGCAGTTAAAAACAGAAAGCTCTTACAGAAACTGGAGTTTGGTTCCCAGTGCTTACTTTTGGCAGCTCACAGCCTCATAACCACCCATAACTTCAGCTCCAGGGGGTCCAGGACCCTCTTTTAGCTTCTTTGGGCACTGTACTCATGTTCACAAATCCATTCTCTGACACACATACACTCATAATTTTAAAATTTTAAATGAAAATCCTAAAAATATGTAAGAGCCAGATGACGAGAAGAGGGGCTGCAAAATGCTAATTTGGGCCATCCGTGACTCTTTGATTTTACCGTCCTCCACTACAAAGAGTGACTGCTTGTGACTGAGGCTGAGAATAGCCCTTGTGCACATAATTTTCGAAGGTAGTCTGAGACCATGTCAGTTTAGTTGAGCAACAGTAGTAAGTCTCCTTATAGGGTCATGATGTCCCTAATATCAATTTTAACTGAGTTCACAGTACCAGGCTCGAGTTCTTGCCCACGGAGAAAGCATCAAATTCAGCCAGATTGTTGGTTGCACTACCACAGTCATGCCACTATTACACAAGTGGGCATACCTTGCCTGGTATCTTGGTAGTTCATAAGGTTCATAATTGTCTTACTTAGGTAAGACAATCAGTGCCTTTTCTCCCACAGCAGCTCGCGTACCACCTTTTGGCACTTGGAAAGCCAGCCAGCAGGAGGAAGTTTACAGCTCATCTTCTTTACAGCTTTTCACTAAGGTATGTAGTGTCTTCAGCACCGCATTGGTTAGGGTTTATAGTGCTTTGATGAAATACCAGGGCAGGGGTTTGGGCTTACACTTTCGCACTGTAGTCCATCACTGAAAGAAGCCAGGAGAGAAACTCAAACAGGACAGGAACCTGGAGAGCAGGAGCTTATGCAGCAGCCGTGGAGGAGTGCTGCTTACTGGCTTGCTCAGCCCTTTTTCTCATAGAACTGAGGACTGCCAGCTCCAGAATAGCCCCATCCATAAAGTTCTGGGCTCTCCCCCATCAACCATTGATGAAGAAACTCTCTTATAGGACTGCCTACAATCCAATCTTATGGAGGTATATTTTAAGTTGAGGTTCCTTCCTCTCAGATGACTTCAGCTTGTTATCAAGTTGACATAAAACTGTACAGCACAAGCATGGTGGTCTTTACATTAAATTTTGGCGGATAAAAAAAATGTTGCCTGTTAATTTCTTAGGACAACTGCTTATTTGAGCAGTTTACTGTAGAGTGGGTGATGAAGCTTCGTTAGATTTAGGAAGAATGATACACTAATCCACAAGGCTAACTTTGTAAATTTGCAAAGGTTTCATTTGAGAACTAGCTTAGCCTCCTTGAAGCTAGTAAAGAATACGATGCGAGTGCTCCCTCCCTTCTTCCAAACCTTCTATGCCTTCATAGCCTTCACTGAGTGCAGACACAGCTCACATCCCTGGGTGCTGATGATATCCTGTATTCAACAGACTGAATATCTTTGAAAGACTCTTTTAATCTTCAGAACCCAGTATAATAATTAATAGACACTTAGGCAGTTTTTCTTAGTCATTAGCCCCATTGTAGTTATTAAATGTTTTGAGTATTTACTATGAACCATAAATTGTCCCATGTGGGGGTAACAGGAGACCATTAATAAAGTGCAACTCCCCCCTTTCAAGGAACCGCATCAAAAAAGAGATGAATTATACATAGCTCACAGTTATGGAGCAAAATAGAGATCCAGTCCCAAACTGGACATTAGTAAGTTTTTTTTAACTTTCATTGGAAATTAAAATAGACTTTGTTCAAAGACTAGAGTATACCTTGAGGATGTAATACATACAAGGTGGGACTGTCAGCCAAAGCTACCTGTGGCACACACCTGTTTTTACACCCTTTGATCTGCTCTCAATCTGGGCCTTTCTGCAATAACAATTTTCTTTTCTTCAGGAGCTTCACTGTGTTTTGAAACTGGTTTGGGAACACTGCATAGATCACTAGGTCAAAATTTTATCTAGAATAAGCTCCAGAAATAGTAATTCTACCATATACCAGAACCAGATACTTTAACAACAGGCTTAAATGACAGTGTAGAAAATCACACACAACAAACTTGCAAATACCCTGAAACTACCACATCTTTGGAGGGATGCTAATGGTTCATGCTCCATTGCAGAGGTGAAGCTATAATTTTGCCATCGTGAACAGAAGCAATAGGTAATATTGATGGAATGGCAGTTAAAGACTCTGAAATTTTATCTTCCATGTGTAGCTTCAGATACTCAGGGCAATATGATTGACAGCTGAAAGGGGATGAGGGCCTGTTTATTTTGTAAATAAAAGTTAAAAGATGAAACCCCTCCCTTAGTTCTCTCTGCGTGTCTGTCTGTCTCTCTTTCTGTTTCTCTCCTTCCCTCCCTCACTCTGTCTCTCTCCATTCTTCCCTTTCTTTCTCTCTCTATATATGTATACACACACACACACACACACACACACACACACACACACACACACAAGCATCTTCTAGGAAATCATCCCACCAATTCATCTTCTATTAGAGTTAAAAGAGTTCCTTAAACATTCTTGAATTTGGAAATATAAGTACAACTGCATCATCAATGCCAGGAACTAGCAATACAGTTAAGCAATATAGTTAATGCCGAGGAAGAAGCTGTATCTCTACAAAAAGCATTTAAAATAAATTTTGCTCTTTTTCTTTCATTTGTTGACCCTGTCTTACACTTGAGTATCAAAGTGGCGGACCACTAAAGTTGTTTGTCTTGTCATTACCTAGCTAGTGATAAATACATCCAGCATTTGTTGAGCAAAGGGTGGGTGCATTGAGCAGCAGTATTTGAAGACACTAACTCCTTAAACCTTTCTAGTAGACAAGGGAGGAAATTCCTAATTCTAAAAATGAGAAAACAAGATTAGCATTAAAATCTGGATGTAAATGGTCTTCCATTGGCTCAGGCTTCACCAGTTGGTGGATCTGTTTTGGGAGGTTGGGGAACCTTTTCGACATTGCATCCAGCTAGAGGAAGTTGGGTTTGTGGCTTATGGGTTACAGTCCACCCCGGATCCGGCCAGCCCTTCTTTCTCTGCACCTGTGTTTCCCACTTTACAATCTCACCAGCATGAAGCTGCATGTGTCGTCCCTGCCTGCCATGATGGGCTGTACCCCTCAAACTGTGAACCCAAATAAATTCTCCCTCCGCAAGTTGCCACTCATCAGTTACTGCCTCAGAAATGGAAAAAAATCACTAATATATTTAGGTTAGCAAAGGTCACAATGCTACATGATGGGGAAAAACATCAAATCATGTCTGTGTGGATATGTGTAAACATACTCCATCAGTACAATCCTCTATGCCAAATCCCAACTCCAGGCTTACTTTCTGCTCCCAAACCTGTTTTCTGTCATGTTTCTATCAGGTTAAAAGCATTACCTTTCCCTTAAGACCTCCAGTGCCTTAAGGGAACAGACCTTAAGAACTGTGTTTGGGCCTTGTTATCTACTGTTTGTACCAGTTTTCTCTGTCTCTTACCTGTTCTATGTTTGTACCTCTCTTTTCTCAGATACAATTCTGTGCAATACATAAATCTCATTAACCTCATACATAAATACATTAACCTCAGCAAAATGGACTTTTGGGACCTGATAATTCTTGCAGGGGGTAGCCCTGTGTATTTTAGATAGGTCAGCAGCTTCTCTGTCCCCTCCTCCAGCTAGCTGTGACAACTAAAAATGGTCTGGTTGGTTAACATTTCTGGATAAAGCAATATCTGGGTATATTGTGGGGGGGGGGACACAGTATACTCATTCAGTTAATCATCTTTCACTGGCCTTCTGTGGTCCCCCTATTCACCCGTCTCTGTGATAGAAATCTGTGAACATTTTGAAACAAATTTCAAAGCTGCCTAGTTGTGGAACAGATCCCATAAGAGCCCCTCTGTGCCTCGGTGGAAAGCCTTTCCTCTTCCTGCACCTCACACAGTAACACTTCTGTGAATTACAACAGACATCCCTCTGATTCCCCAGAAAAAGATCCTTGAGCCAACTGGGGCTCTGCTCTCTCTTGCACAGCAAGTGTCTATAAAAAGATGACTCAATCAGAAAGCCAGTTTCTGCACGACACTGATGTATCACACACTTGGTAAAGCAACCATGGTTTTAAGACACTGAATATAAAAAAAATATTGATTTCTTATCCAAAACACCAGTTCCTTTTTGTTGTTGTTTGTGATTTTTGCCTATCTTTTAAAATGTGGTTTTGTTATAGGAGAGTGTGTTAGGGAACACCATAGCTCCTTTCTTTAAAAAACAATGTTAAAGCCCTACATTGGCCATTCTCTCCACATTCTAGTTTTTCTTCTTTTTTTTCGTGGAATTTTTAAAATGGATGCTGTCTCTTTTAAATTCTGTTAGCAGGTCTGGGAAGCCTGAAGAAGTTAGCCAGTCTATGTCAAGAAAACATTGGATGCGTCATCTCTGTGTTGCTACGGCAGTTCTTCTGATGACTTCATAACCCAAGCATCTTATTCAAGGGCTTATGTGAACTTCTCTATTCAACACACATACCCCCACCTCTCCATCCTGGCAAGCATTCCTTTATTTTATAGTTGTTCTCTATTCTTGTCCTAACAGGTGTCACCACCGGAGAGACTACACTTACTTTCTTTATCCCTTATTTTCTCTCTTCTTTCGCTAGACTCTAAGTTCCATGAAGGCAGGGTATCTCTGTATGCCTTCTCATTTAATTTGTTCCCCCTGTCTAAGATATTGTATGAGGAACAGTAGCTAGTTTTCAAATAGTAAATTTTATTTTGTGTTAGTTTTCATCTGTGAATTCCCGATATATTACATTACTAGCATCATCATTGCCATAATTAAGAATATTTAGCAAATGGGTACTAGCTGTCATCCCATGACCCTTCTTGATGAAATATACTTAATCTCCATCAGTTACAAAGTCGGGATTATATTGCTAATAGATTTTGTACATCTGCAGCTGAGGGACAATAAGAATAACTTGCCTCTATAATAAAGATTGTGCACAGTAGGCCTGAGATTTGAGTTCAAACAGTAAAGTACCAGAACTCACACGTAGCCATTGTGTAACAGAAGTTAATCAAAGTAAGCTGATGGCTATAAGTCATGCACATTCTGATGTAACCTACTTGGGGGTAGATGGCTATGAAGACGGCAAAAACAATCATTTTAGTCAGTTAAAGCTACAATGGAAACCATAGAGTGGGTGGAGTATAAACAACAGAAGTATTTCTCTCAGTTCTGGAGCTTGGATGTCTGTTGTAGGGGGAGGCATGGTTAGGTTTTGGTGAGTTTTCTTCTAGAGCTCAGTCTGCCATTGTTTTACATGCCTTCATAGCAGAAGGATGACTGGAGAGCTCACTAGGACCTCATAAGGCTATTAATCCTATTTGAAGGTCCCTGTTCTTATGACTTAATCACTTCTTATGGTTCCACCTCCTAAAACTATCACATTGTAGTCCAAGTATTAATTTGGAAGCAAAGACACAAGCCGTCAGACTTTTACAGCCATTCCCTATCCATTTCTTTCTACTTTGGCAAACTATTCTTATGCTTTCCCCTTCTATTTATTTTTCTGTGGGAGGGCCTTTCCATTTACTGGTTTGTAAGTAGTTTTCAGTGGCAACAGCTGTAATCATCTCTCTCTCTCCTTGCTAAGGCTTTCCAGCACTCACAGAGGACTTCAATTCCTCTGCTCAACATTCTATGAGTAAAATCATCCTCGGGACCTTCTCAAAGACATTCTCCAATCTCATGGGATGCTCAATCACAGAGCACACTTTGAACCCATTTCCTCTATTCCAATGAGTTCATTTGAACCTTTAATTATTGTGCACCATCTCCTAAAAATCTGCGGCAACATGATAAGATTTTTCTGTCATAAATTTCCTCATCTGGCGAGAACCTTTTGTCTGTATTACTCTCAATCTGTCTGTCTTGCCTTTCCCCCTTAAATCTATAGAAACAGAGCTATCCTTCCAGGTTATAGTTATGCTTACTTCAGCATTTCTTCTTTTTTGAAAAATTTGGTGATGGATTATTTCTTAATACCATCCTGTCCTTTGACCTTCAGGTTCTTTCTTTCATTGAGTCTGTGATTTTCCTCTTTTGCGTGGATAACTATACTAGCTTGGCTGCGTCCTTCTCTCTCAGTTTCTTTATCTTCCAATAAATGAATTACAGAAGCTTGTAGGAGGAGAAATCTGCTTGTTCGTCCCAGATGCCCAGAACCAAAAGAACCACACAGAAATTATATTAATTAAATCACTGCTTGGCCCATTAGCTCTAACTTCGTATTGGCGAACGCTTACATCTTAATTTAACCCATTTTTATTAATCTGTGTATCACCACATGGCAGTGGCTTATCAGCAAAGTTTCAGCATGTCTGACTCTGGCATCAGCCCCATGGTGTCCCTCTGACTCTGCCCTCTTTCTCCCAGCATTCGGTGCAGTCCTCCCCACCTACCTAAGTTCTTCCCTATCAACAGGTAAGGCAGTTTCTTTATTCATTAATGGTACTCACAGCACACAGAGGGGACTCCCACACCAGAAACTTCTCAGCCTCAATATGCCCATGAAGTTTGGCGCATCTTTCTCATTCCTTTTAACCCAAGTCATTAAAGAGTGTAATCTATACTAATCCTTTGCCTTCTGCTTCCTCCTCGATCTTATCGACTCGCTTTAAGTTTACTACTCTACTAGACTCACCCTCCAGAAAGTCATCACAGCCATCTGAAACCCAATTAAAGTCGGCATTCTCCATTTTCACCTTACAATGAATTTAGAACCTATAGCCACCTTTCTTCCCAAGCTCCTCCTTTAAATAAGATTCCTTGTTGCCCACCTTTCTATCCATCCTGTTTCCATACTAAATGCAGGGCAGTCGACAGTTACTTTGGCTTAAATCTGAATGTCTCCATGTGGTTGCATTTCAGCACTATCTTGGGAGGATGTGCAGCCTTTAGAGCATGACCAACAGATGTAGGTCAGTAGATGTTCAACTTTGGAGGTTATTGCCCAATCTCTCCTTTTAACCACTGTCTGCTTCCTGGTCTGTGATGATGTCAAGAAACTCCACCACATAATCTTGCTGCCATAAATTCTGCCAGGCATTCCCTGCCATAATTGACTGAGATCCTCTGAAACTGTGAATCAAAATAAATCATTCTTTCTCATAATTCTTCCTCTTATAATAAAACAAAAGCAACTAGTTGACAGTTATAGCTTTTCTATATCCCAATTCCTCATTCTTCCAATGAGAGGAGGGAAGGTTGCTATGTCAACCACTATGCCTATAGATAGGGTCCTATGGATAGGATCCCCCTGCAGCTTTCAGGCCCTCTACTTCTGTATAACAGAATCACTAGGATCACCTGACTGTCAGTCTTAAAAGACAACACAAATGCCTCTGCTATGTATTGGCTCTAGGCTGCTTAGCTTATCCAGCTGAGGAAGGCAAGAGTCATCCACAGACCTGGTCCTGGCCTCGCGGAATTTGTGGTGTTAGAGCCAAAGCTTTAAGGAGTGAACTGTTCCTCTCCCTTGCTTTGATCCTTTGGTATATTATTTCACACTTGTCATCTGCAGATGGAAATACATTTGTCTGGAACAGAATTAATCATTTCTGGGTCCCTTCTTTCAGTCTATCACACCAATAAGCCACTGGAATGCAATAGTACTCCTTTGTATAACTCCCTGCCCAGTTCCCTTCCCACTTGCAGGTTCCAGCTCATCCTTTAGTCTTTGGATATGCATGTATCTAAGACTTCAACTATTATCTCCACCTAGGAGAACATCAAATCAATGTTAGCTTTATTTTTCTTTGGATGTGCATGTATCTAAGACTTCAACTATTATCTCCACCTAGGAGAACATCAAATCAATGTTAGCTTTATTTTTCTTTTGGTTCCTTAAGATATTTGATTAAAATCTCAAAATTAATGTATAAAATCAACTTTATAATCTCCTTTAATCTACTCTAATACTACTCATATCATGTCACAATTCTTAGCCATCCAATCTAAGATGTAGATATATCTTTTATTTCCTTCTCTCAATTTCTCATGGCCAATAAATTCTGGATATATTCCTTTGAAATGTCCAAAGTCACATCTAACTTTTTGTTGTTGTTGATTCCAGATTCTTTCTACCTTAGTATGCGCACCAGTGTCTCTTTCCAATGCAAAATTAGATTATTCTTCCAAAGAAGTGCTTTGAATTTGCTGCTTCTGCTCAGAACAGAAATGTACCACTGCTTCTACTAAATGAACTTCAATTTTCTTGCCCCGACAGCTAAGCATTATCGATAGCTTTTAATAAATATTATCTTTTTCCTAGCTTGACTTTCAAGTTGTAACTTAAGCTGCAACAATATTAGATCTGCCAATTTTAATATGTCAGACAATTTACCCACATCTGAGTGTGGATAATATTCAAACTGTAAACTCTATCACTTTGGGTGTAGTGTGTGACCTCTTGCAGCCTGTTTTCTTACCAATGAAGGGAAATCACATGGTTCCTGTCTTCCGGGCCTGCTCTCAGCAGTCAGCAATGCACACACAGGGTTAGCACAGCACTGACACACCAGAAGGGCTCACTTCTTTAACTAGAATATTAGTGATGAACACTCACTGTTCTGTGAACACAATTCATGCTTCCTTCCTCATGCATTTTCAGCTTTCTGGAATAACTCTGCTCCATTTCTGTTCCTTGAAATCTTACCTTTCCTTGAAGGCTATGTGAGTCTCCTGCGTCCAACGACCTCTAAAGTGGCTCATCTCTTCTCCTAAACACTCAAAAACCTTCCTTACTTTTAGGAAGCTGATCTCATTGTATCTCAGTTCTCTGTAAACTTTCCGTTTCTTCACTTGATGTAAAGCCCTTGATTCATAGATTATCTGCTGCTCTTGGTACGGCCTCTTGTCTTCAAGAAATATTGAAATAATGGAGCTTTGATTTCACATTCTTAAACAGAACAATAGAAAATACTAACAAAATAAAAGATAGCAATGGAAGGTAACATTGATTTTGTTGAAGCCATCAATGTTCTCACTATGGGCTACCACATATTAGTCATGCCCCAGGATGGAACTACCTCAGATAGCTTCTCAGTTAATGTAACTTAGGAAACTATTTTGAAGGGAAGAAATCTTTCACAAGGATTATTTTCTTGGATGTTTCATTTTCTTTATTGATCTTTGGCAGCAATGGTAATGGTGAATTAGTGCCTTTAAAGATTGCCAGAAATGCTTGGTTAATTATGTCTCCTTTAAAACAAAGTGAGACTCTCAAGCAAAACAGAACAAAAAAAATGAATGTTTTAAACCACTGTTGGAAAAATGGTATTTTCTTCTAAAAATCAAACAAATGTCAATCAAATAAACCCAGAGGTACAGTTTTATATTAATTTCATCCATCAAATTACAAATAGACTTTAAAAAGTCACCTGACACAGGGGTTATGTTGGTTTGAGCACGACTCACATGCTTTCTGGGAAACTGTAACCTGAGAAAAATATTTGGAAATCTATGAACAGGTAGCTGGAAGTATAAAGGCTGTCATATTTGGGTTGAAACATGAGACATGGCTTAATAAATCCATGGAGGATTTACAGGTCTTTATATGTCACCACACAATAAAAAAACAATTCTTTAATTAAATGCCTTAAAAATAGAAAACAGCATTAATTGTGATATTAACGTAATGGATTTTTATGCCTCTCTTAATGTTGATAACTTCAACACTGAATTTATTGGACATGTATGACTCTTTTTGTTTGCCCGGCATGTGAGCCTCTTCCTCATCTATGAAAATTCCCTATCTTATAAACTTTATGAAAATGCCATATCCTTTCTCCCCAGCCTTCCTTTTAGCTGGGACAGGGACATGTACATCATATTCACCATTCAAATGATTCGCCAAGCTTTCACGGGAGTACTGGTGACTCAGAAGGAGGGGCCAGAGAAAGTTTCTCTTCTTTATGGTGGTTGGAGTAAGTGATATGGGAGCAGGTCGGATACGCATTTCCTTTGGTCACTTTAATGAGGTCCTACTCAGTGGCTTAAACAACACAGATTTGTTGCCATCCAGTTGTGTTGCATAGATGAGCACAGACAAGCTTTAATAGAACTAGTGCCTTTTGAGACCTGTAGGAAAGAATTCATCTCCTAACTCTTCTAGATTCTGGTATTTGCCAGCATTCTTTGGACTTCCTTGACTAAAGACTATCTCTCTATGCTTTGTCTCTGTTGTCCTCAAACTTATTATGTAGACCAGGCTGGCCTCAAACTCATACAGATCTGCCTGCCCCTGCCTACTGAGTGATAAAGATCTGTGCCACCATGCACAGCTCTCTCTACTTTGTAAGAGAATACTAGTTAATATAGGGCCAACTACCTGAGTCTGATGGCGGAAGATACAAGATAACCCCACACTAGTTCATAATTGCATATAATAAAGGGTTATTTATTTAGGGAAGACTTACAGATCACTGGCCTAAATCACAATCCTCTTCATGAATGGGGAATAGGAACAGAGTCTAGCAGCCAGAAGTGAGAGCTGGAAGCAAGAGAGCAAGCGTATGCTTTACAGCTGCATTTATAGTATAAGAGACCACGTCCAAGTGGACTGGTATCTTAAAGGCTATTGGCTGAAGGAGTGGAAGGAGCTCCCACAGCATCAGTCTGGGAGTAGATAGTTGACTCCATGGTTCAGAGTACTTGTTCTTACAAAAGACACAGGTTCAATCCCCAACACATACATGGAGGCTCACCACTTCCTCAGGTACCAGGCATTTGGTGCACAGACAAAACATTCATACAGACAAAATAAAATAAATTGAAGAAAAGAAGGACTACCTACTCAAATACAGAACAGTTTCATCTGCATCTAATTTCAAATGAGGTCACCTTCTTAGATGTTGGTATTAGGATTTCAACATTCCTTTATGTTATAGCCAAATGCAATCCATAGCAGATAGCATCCACCGACCTGGGCCCCTAAGTCCACTGCAGGATGCAACGTCACTGTTCGGTCTTGGGGACAATGGTAGGATGTCCACACTCTTCATGCTCTGGCATGTTTGTTTGTCCTCACAAAAAAACGCTAGAAGTGAATCTAATTTGTTATCAGTTTTCCTACTTACATTGACTATATCTCCATTTCTTTCAACCAGAAATGTTATACAGCCTTGAGAAGCATAAAAACAGCTGTTACAGCAAATGAAAACACAAACTAGAAGTTGAAGGATATTTTATGACTGGTGGTAATTTTCTTAAAAGGAATGTGAAAACTGGTACTTCAAGACAGAGGATTCATGTAATATTTTGGTGTAAGAAAGAAAAAGAATCAAGCGTCATTGATAGTGTGGTTAAGAGTACCAGCCACTTATCCAAGCTCTCAAGGAAAAAAATTACATCTGAATACTTTCTGCTGTTAGTATTTGGCACAGGCATTACAAACTGAACATGCTCAACAGGCAGGTACTCGTTGAGCAGTTAAATGATCAATCACTGTTTGAAAAAGCAGGTGTCCTCCAGGTAGGCTTAAAAAATTCATTTTCTCATCCTACTGTTTTTATTTCCACATCCTTGGCTCTGCTCAGATGGACATCCACTGATGATTTTTTTTCATGCTCTTGTGTACTTACTGTTTCAGCATGATCTCAATTATATGCTAATTGGCGATAACATTTACTAGCAGTGTAATACAGGCCAATTTATTTTCTTCTCAGGATGACCGTGAAGAAAAAAAAAACAAATGCTAACTACCATTACATTCTAAGTAATGCCAGCATTAAATATTAGATCCACACCCATTTAAGCACTGGCTAAATTTTCTAGAGTGAGATATAATCTGCATTTCTCAAAGTTTTTTTTTTTTTTTAAATCAGTACGAGATTCAACCCTCAAAACTGAAATGGTAAAGACTGCTGGGTGGCAGCATGAAATTGAATGCAATGAGCCTGTTTTGGATCACTGCTTAGCTGCTGAGGTCAATAAGACCTTGTTTGTGCATCTACAGTTTATGCATAAATCTAACAGCGTAAACAGATTCTCTAGCCAATTTACATTCTGAACACCAACTCCGCATTTACAAATTGTTTCTGTCTTCTAAAACAGAGTAAGAAAAAGAACAATCTTACTGATTGCACAGAGTGTCTCCCTAACAATTTTCTTAAAAATATCAGGACAGCTGTGTTTCACTTCAGAATTCCCTGGCCTCAGATCTGGACATGATCGTGTGGTGCTCAGAATATAGAAGCTACGAAGGAACTCTAGGAAGAGCCTAACAATATTCTCCTTTTCTAGAGTACATTTAGGAGTGCACACTGAAATTGCTCTTGTGGAGATCCTGAACAACTCAACCACAACTTCTTTTTATCCCTGAAACACTGCACGTTTGTTAAAATGCAAAAGGGAATTTTAATTAGGACACTGTTTCTTATGTGTGACTCTGACCTACTCACTTTCCACAGGACTTTGACTCCCTACATTCACAGTAAATGCCAATGTTTAGGTTTCAAAGGGAAAAAGAACTCTTTTGTGTGGTGCGGTTCTCTTTCACTGAAATGGCAGGAAATACAGTGTGACATTTTGACGAGGTGAAGGTATTAATATTAAATATTTGGTCTCGATTATAACGTAATATTTATTGAGAAGCCTGTCTTTTCTGGTGTATGAGAGACTTACATGTTAAGTCACCATTTTCTGCTGTAAAAAAGGAGTCTGGCCAGGTGGTCAAGTGGAAAGAGGAGGTACAGAGGAGGTACAGTTTCTGCAAAAACTCTCAGGTCATTCTATATATAGGAAGCTTCGGTTGTTTGACTCTTACAAGACTATATGAGGACCATAAATAATGACTCTGGTTGCTAAAAAACAATGATTAGCAGTATTGCTGTATATAAATGACAGAGTTAATAATTCGCAGTAAAATTTCCTCACCTCATGGCAGAGAATAAAAACAAGGAAGGAGGATCCCAAAATCTCCATCAGAGGTACATTCCCAGTGACCTGAAGACCTCCTTTTAGGCCCCATTTCTTCCTACAGGCTCTACCACCTTCAAAGGTTCTAGGGTCCAAGACTGTAACACATGAGCATATAGGAACATCAAAGCTCCAAGCTCCATTGGGGCCATCCTAGGGATAAAATGAGCCAAACAATATTCAGGAAAAAATTTTGAGGCGTACCTGAAAATAAAATCCTTAAAATACAAATTAAAACTGTTTTGGGATTTCATCTTATCCCAGTCAGTATGACTAAGATAAAAAATAAACAAACAAATGATATGAGATGTCCTTCTGTATATGTGTTGCTTTTATTGTTTAATGAGTAAAGCTGCTTTGACCTATGGCAGAGCAAAATATAGCCAGACTGGAAGAGATATATATAGAGAGTAGGCAGAGTCAGGGAGACACCGGGTAGCTGCCAAAGGAGACAGACACCGGACCCTTACTAGTAAGCCACAGCCTCTGCTGATACACAGATTAATAGAAATGGATTAATTTAAGATGTAAGAGTTAGCTAATAAAAATCCTGAGCTAATAGGCCAAGCAGTGTTGTAATTAATATAGCTATGTGAATAAACCCACTAGTTGTTCTACTGCAATATACCCAGCTCAACTAGCCTGCTGTTTTATAAAAAGACTTCAAGATACTTTCATGTATCAAGAGTAATCAATACAACAATTACAAGTGTAAAGCAAAGCTAAACAAAAACTACTCGAGGTAGCTGTAGAGATAGCTCAGTGATTAAGAGAGTACTTGTTGCTCTTCTAGAGGACATATGTTCTGTTCCCAACATTCACGTTGGGCAACTCATAACCACCTGTAACTCCAGTTCTGGGGAATTAGACACTTCCAAGGACACACACATAGATATCAATAAAATAAATCTTTAAAAATTCTACTAGAACCTAGAATTGAACTTAGAAGTAAATAAATCAAGAAGCTAACGTATCAGAACCAACAGATTATGAAGAAGATAAAAACAGAGTTTTAATATATTAGATCAAATTAAGCCCATATTAACTTAGTTAAAATACCCACTGTGAAACCTAATCTCTTTAGAGAAAAACCTATTTTCATGGAAGCACAATGACTGTGTCTTCTTTCATTCCATGGTATTTAAATCATGTAAGTATTTCTGCAGTTAATAAAGTAATTTTTGATTGAATTCTATAGTACTCTGGTTTTTATAAGGAATTCAGAAAATAAATTACCTTTCTGAAAACCACTTCTAATCACATTGACCCACTCAGAACATGTCAGTGTTAGACATATTGCTTTATCAACCCATTCTCAAATGTTTTAATTTAAATATTTACTAATATTATTTTAACTACTACCTTGCAGAGTTATTAAGACCAGCTGATTATCTTTATATGACCCACATAGGTCAATATGATGTTAGAACATTAATGCACATTTTCACCTCAATACTGCAAGTAATTTACTATTGACGCAAATTGAAGTTCTTGTCAATGACCTTATTTGAACCACTAATGAAATATTCTGTAACTCAAAAATGGCTTAGTGGAGTCATTGAATAGTAAAACATTTTGATTCATGGGCTACAGCTCCTTTTAATTATTAACAGATTTATATTTGTATTGTCATACAATCTATTTTCAAATTTATTATTTTATATTGTCAAAAGATCATCATAGCAATTCCAGTGGAAAAGAAAGATGCACTCTTCAATAAGTAAAACAGAAACACAGCAAACTTCATTTGTTCATGTCACATAACCCGTTAGTTAAAAACAGGAACAGGACCTTCTAGTTTGGGTTCATGTGGTCTTTCTAATGCATCAGGTGCCAGTTAAAATATTTGAAAATCAAACTTGATGAATTCCCTAAAGAAAATGGATATCAGGTTATCTTTGACATAGCATGTGGTTGGCAATTCCTGACTCAGTCTTTTCATCAGATTTTCAGAAGCTGCATGTCCAGTAGAACTCAGCTGAGAATCTACCATACACAGTTCGAGCCTGCCATACACTTCTTCACTGAAACAATACCAGGAACTTTGGGAACCATTCTTCCCACTCATTCACCCTCACAATTTTCAAGGAAAGTCGGGTAACCACCATGGTACAACAAAGCAGCTGTGCTCTGAGCGGTCCCAAGGGCATCCAAGGTCAAGCGACCATTAACGAACCAAGTAGAAACTCAACTCCTCTCTTGTGCTCTATGCTCCTTTCTACCTCGTGACCAGACCAAACACCAAACGCAAGGCTCCAAAGGACCAAACATGCCCTGGGATGTTCTTTGATTACAGATTTTGCAAAGCAGAATGAAGTTCTGGTGTTTTTTTTTTTTTTAATTCTACTTGTCTTAGAACACTGCCTTTGGCCACAAGATCAATGAATAGCTACTGTCTTCATTTTAGTTTGCAGTCAGTGTTCAAGGAAATTTGAAAAGAGCCACTCTTGTGTAGTGACACTGACATCTATGTTTTCTTCTTATACCCAAGGTTTTCTGTAGAAAAAGAGTTGTTCAGTCCAGTCATGGGTTCTGGAGCCAGAAGACCCAGGTCTGAGTTTGACCATGGAACTATCGGTGTGCTATTCATCTTTTGGGGGCATTAATTCATATCTTAACAAAATGGGGTGATTTTGAGGAATATATAGAAATCATATAATTTCTCAACACACACTAGATAGGCAATGTATATTAGCTAACTCTTTGACCTTTTCTTAGATGACAGCTGCTAATGTAGGCTTTGAAACTATTCCCCAAACATTTTCAATCCAGCCTGTAGCTCATACTGCTTGTTCTGTTCCCTGAAAAGATACTCACTGGTCCAGACCAATGCTTTTTAGACTCCTAGTCTATTGCAGACAAACAGCAATATACTTGCAGCACAATTACAGCTCCACTCAACCATGTCCCAGCTCACCAGGATGTCCTGAACCAGCAGAGATCCGGCAGAGAGGAGCTGGGTTATTAATCGCAAGCTCTCCACTAGCCTGAGTGACTGCAACTTGACAGCACTCTTGTGAAAAAATGTGAGATGCTGTCTAGAGGATGATTCAGGAAAAAGGAGTCTCTTGGGCAGATATACTCAAAAACAGTTTATTCTGAATTGGAACTCTAGCAGTTACACCTTGCCTGTTTAACAGAGGGAAATTCCATAACCTCTTAAAGCTTCCATTTCCTGGTTTATAAAATAAGAACAGTAAAAAGCCTGTATTTAACACCATTATAAGAATTAATCAGGGTTGTAGGAATAGAATGCCCCTAAGTGTTTAACACAAAATAAGCAATTTATTCATATGTATTAAATGCCAATATTCTCCAACATATTCATACTTTAAATGTTATGCTTTGTTCTAAAGTTCTAAAATCAAAATATAATTTTTTATAATCTTTATAATTTAAAGATTATCAGGAAGATAATAATTAAGAAGCAGTATGATGTCATGATTAAACATAGACTCGATGATGAATTTGAATTCTGAGCCCACCATAATTACTATGTGATTTGGGGTAGTTTATCTTTTCCCTTTTGCCTTGGTTTAAAAAACACATGTCATCATAGTATCTGTTTCACCAGTTTATTGGAAGAATGAAAAGAGAAAACTTATGTAAAATATTTGAAAGATGCCAAGCATATATCTACATATTAGATGCTATTCTCTCAGGAATATCTGTATTTTTGTGTACTTTGGCAGTCACTGGACAAAGTAAATATTAAATGTATTACTAAGTCAGCACTGAAAACAGTTTCATTTCCACTCAGTAGTACATCATTAACGAATAAGAATATACAAAGGAGAAATAATAGTTTTGGATGACCTCTGATGGGTGGAGAAGGGACTAGTAAGATTTAATGCTATGAGTTTGAGTTGAAACTCACTGACTGGTTTGGGGGCCAGATGTTGCCTCTCAAAGCACTGCCTCTAAAATATGCCTGGCATTTTTCAAAACTTCTACTCCAATAAAAATGGATTTTTCATGAAATCATTATTGATCTTTAGTGAATCGTGTAAGCATTGAAAAACATTGCTTTACTTGACTAAAGTTCTAACCCCAGAGACACTTAGTTAAATGCAATTATATTTGCTTTTATACTACATATATATTTCCACAAAGGTGTGGAAAGCTCAGATATGCCTATAAGTGATTCTAGAAAGATAACCATTTAAAGATTGAACATGTTGACTAAGACAGTAACTACCCTTCTGTCTACAGTGGGGTGGAATGATATCACTTGTGTAGAGCAGGGCTTGGCACCATAAGTATTTTACTTCCGACTAATATAATCTCTACCATGATCCTTAAATTAAACTGCTGTAGCATAGACAACGCACGGATCAATGAATGAGCATAAGTAGTCATCTAAAATACTCACTGATTGGAATCTTTCCTGATCACGTTTTTAGTTTCTTATGTAAATGTTAGTTACCCGCCATGTGCCTAATGCTGGATAGCTCCTTTTCCTTGTTAGGTTTACACACCTGCTCAATGTTCGTAGAGCATTATTGTGACTACTGGGATGACTGTTTAGCCAAGCTGAGCTTTCTTTGCTGCTTCAATCTTTACTCAGAAGTTCTATTGCTCTCTTAATAGTTTTTATTACTTTTTATTATTTTATTATTATTTTTCTTCTTTGGATTCATTTTTTAATATTCTGAACCATTTCCCTTAATAAGTTCACAGTTGAGCTACCAAATAGCAGCAATAAGGAATATGTTTTCTTGCTGTTTTCAGAACAAATCTATTTTGTCTTGGCTGGTATATTCTTGATATTCTTTTGTAAATTATATTTTTGAAATGTTATCTAGCACTGGGAACCCTTTCTTTCCTTAAATTAAATTCAAGCATTGTTTACAAGACTAACATTAAATAATGATGGGGTTACCCACTGAAACAGTTTACCTGAGCTAATGGATGCTCACTGACTCTGACAGGTAGAGAATCAGCGTAAGACGACAAACTAGGCTTTTTGAACGTGGGTGACAGTTGTATGGCTGGGGCAGTCAATGGGGCCTCTGGCAGTGGAACCAGAATTTATCCCTAGTGCATGAACTGGCTTTTTGGAGCCCATTCTCTTTGGAGGGAGACCTTGCTCAGCCTAGATATAGTGGGGAGGGCCTTGGTCCTGCCTTAAAGGGATGTGCTAGACTTTGTTGACTGCCTATGGAAAGCTTTTCCTGCACTGAGGAGTGGATAGGGGTGGGCTGGGGGAAAGGTGGAGGGAGTGTGGGAATGGGGATTGGTATGTAAGATGAGAAAAGATTGTTTTTTAAAAAATAAATAAGCTTTTTAAAAAAACAACAAATTCCAACTGTTGTTTACAAGACTAACATTAAATAGTTAGCTACAGCTTTTGAAAAATTCACAAAGCAACATTTTCTCTCTCAGTTTTTATTATCTGCAAATAATCACACATGTTTTTATAAAGTAATTTTGCATAAATATTAGGAAGGGGCCTTGAATAACAATGTTCTGCTGTGCTTAAAGTTTTCAGTTTTCTCCACACATCAGTTAAATTCTTGCTATCCCATCACTCTATAGAGAACAATTTGATGACCCCTTGTTACCTTATTTTTTGAGGTAGAGTTTCTTGCTGAATTAGTAGCTGGCCAGAGAACCCCAGAGGTAGCCCCATCTCAGCCTGTGTGTACCGGAGCTACAGGCATGTACCACCATGATGACTTTACTTGGGTTTCTGAACTCAGATCCTCATGATTGCACAGTAAGTTCTTTACCAACTGAGCTGTCTCAATACCTGGTTCCCACAGAGGCCAGAAGCAGGCACCAATATCCCCTGAAACTGGAGTTATAGATTGTCATAAGCCACCATGTAGGTCCTGGGAACCAATGCCTGGATTCTCTGTAAGAGGAACTCATGCTCTTAGACACCTAGCAAACTCTCCAGTCACAAGGACAGCTACTCTTCATGATGAGTTTATAGAACTGAGATAACCTGAGGAGATTAGGGAAGCAATCCGCTGGTTATGTGACTGAAGATTTTTCCAGCGATGATTAGATCATGAGAATGTTGACCTAATCAATGGCTTGATCCATTGTATGAGGGGAGTCAAACTCAAAGTAGACTTTCAGGAGACGTTACAGCTATGGAAAGTGGAACCTAGTTAAAGAAAATGGGTGTCTGTGGGGCATGGCTTTGAAACATATATCTTCGTCCTGGTTCCTTCCTAAAAATATTTTTTTTACTCCTTAAATTCTCTCTCCCTCTCCCCGGCTGTGTGTATGTGCAATGCACATTGCCTGGCATAGAATGCGTGTGAGGTTAGAGGTCAGCTATCAGGAGTTAAGTATGGGTTCCAGGGACTGAACTCAGGTTGTCAGGCTTGTTCAGCAAGTGGCCTTAGCCATCTGAGTGTCCTCAGCCCTCCACCACCATTAGGGCTACTTCCAGGCTACTGTGTGTGAACAGCTTTCTCCACCCTCCCCTTCCTCCTCCACATTTCTTTAGTTTTGTTTACCATGTCCATAAACGCAGTGCGGAGGAGTCAATGAGGATAGGCTAACACAGACGAAACCATGATCCACAATAAGTTTTTTCTCCTTTAAATCGCTTCTTTCAGGTTACAGTGGAGAAAAGCCACTACCATGGCACGGACGAAAGGAGAAATGACATGACAGACATTTTCAGGACAGTTTTCAGGGTAGAACACTCTGCTTCATAGAGAATAAAGTCTCATGGATTTCCCTATACCTAGAAAACCAGAAAATTACATACTTTTGTTACTCTAAGGAGTTCAGTGTGTCGAATAAAATTGATAGCTTTAAATTACTTCCAGTAATGTGACAAGGCACACATTGAGAGTCCACTAAACATGGACAGACAGTAGTTGTCTGCACCAATAGGAGGCACTTGCAGAAATAATTCTAGAGGATCTATAATTTTAAAAAAATCAGCCAGTTTTATGTACGGCTTGGATAGGGGAAGAGGCGGGGAAGTTTAAGGTGAGAAACATGAGTCAGATCTTTGCAGTATTGTGACTTGGGCAAAAACCAAAGAAGTCAGCAAAAATTGAGACAATGTAAGGATTACATGAGTTTTCTAGTTTGGCAGTGTAGAAAGAAAATTATCTTGAGAGTCACATTTCTAGATTTTTTCATCTATTATTTGTATAATTTGGCAAAAACATAATAGTTAATATACAGCTGGAACTATGAGATGGAATTACTGGTCAAATATGGAACCTTAGGATGGCCCATGTAGATTATTTGATTCTTTTTTTTCCTAGCAAAATGGCAGACAAATGATTCCTCATTTTGCATTACCTTAAGAAGATGCCTCTAGAACGTTGATGGAATTCTATGGTATCCTTTATGTTTTGGGGAAAATCTACTAACTTCAAGTCCAGCTTCAGTAGATTTTGCACCAGACTATTTCAAATATTTCTCATGTTCATCACTACAGATCTGAGAGAATGTATTCTCTCTTCTTTGAACTACCGCCCCTCAACCCTGGGTGACCACTAAGAGACATACACCTGCAAAATTCTTGTCAGATCAAGTCAATTCTTTAGTCAGTCCCCTCAACGTGACCCTTTGGAGCCATCCAGAGAAACATAATTGCCTTAAGAACAAAGGAGCATAATGCATTCCTAGGTAATGTACTCTGGTCTCTTTTAATGATAGGATAGATATGAAAAAAAATCAAATGCCATATAATAAATTATAAATCAATGCCTTAAATTACTCAGTGAAATCACAATTACATCCATTGTAATTTTTCCTAATTGCGTATTGTCATAACCTATGACTGTACCAGGAGCTGATGATTCACTTGGGAACGGAGGATGTCAGTGAGGATGTCAAGAGTGGCCACCAGTTCATGGAAACACCACCTTCTAGAGACTCACACGGAAAACAGCATCTCTCTTCACCTCTGTGTCTCCTTTTAACAGAAACTTCTGAAAACCAATGTTTATACTCAAGCATGGCTTTATAAATCCTGTCATTAGGAAGAAAGCTGGTCGCCTTTACGTTCCTACACTGTGTCTGATGCTATACTGTGAGCTACAGAGAACAAAGCCAATAAGACCCCATTTCTACCCGCTGAGGACTGAGGTCTGCAAGGGAGAAAACCAGGGAAACAAATAAGACAAACTGTAAGTGGAACATTGGCACCAGTTAGGGGGCAGGAAGGCTCTAGGGAACGCTTCCCAAAGGAGGTGACAACAGAGCTTTGCTAAGAAAGAATGGGGTAGATGAGGGGCGGCCTGTGGCAGCTGATCAGAAAGCTGGAATAACTGCAATAGTAAAAACACACAAGATAGCTTGGTCCTGTCCTCTGTTGTGTCTGGGGAGATACTGAAAAGTTGCCTGATTTCTCTGTGTCTTACTTTTCCTTTTTGCAAAATGGGATAACAAACACATGATAGATATGAAAACTGAGCGGGGAAACTCCTACAGACACCCCTGTAAACTGTAAAGCATTAGACATTTTAGTTTCTTCTTTTACTGAGATGGTTTTCCATCTGTCCTCCATTTTGTCCTGGTTGCATGAAAAGTGACCAAAAGGAATCTACAAATAGCATGAAGAAAAGTATCTGGATGGAGCAGAACTAATCGCTAACTCTGACAAAATGGTACCTGTATATGAAGTATCCATTTCTCATACAAAAAATGACCTTGAAAGCCAGGGCTGACCTTTGAAGCTCTGCCCTCCATCCCTCACACATTTCACGTGGAAGATATGACAAGACAGAGCTCCTTCCTGAGGGGAGGGGCCCAGCACAGATTGCGTGGAAAGTTTGCTATGGCTCTTATCCAAGACAACGTAGACACACTGACGTCATCAGTTCATGCTACACACAACTGCTCCTAAAACCTAGGCAAACTCTGTGTATTCCCTTTTCTATTTTAAGCTCTTTATTATTGAGCTTCTGCTCTTTACTTCTTGGCAAACATTGTGAGAGTTGATAAAAGTATGCATGGGAGAAAAGGAGACAGTGTTGATGCCACTACCCTTACGACCCTGCAGGTTCTTCCTCTGTAGAACCAGGAGGGACAGCATTTTAGCTCCAACCTCATGGCCACACCCTCTACCATCAGCCTGTTAGCAGGCCTCTGGCCGCCTGTCTTTGTATCTTATCATAACCATTGCAGTACCCAGGCTGTCACGTGTCATCTCGTGCACCTCCACTTGACCTTTCTGACCTAGACATGCAGCCTTGGCAATCATTTCACAATGCATTCCTAACGTAAGGCATATGATCAGAAGAGGAGAGCAAGGAAGGGGGAAGAGAGAGGGAGGAGAAAGGGAGAGAGGAGAATATCTCTAAGTGTAACACATTCCATCACACGTGGAATGCTATGAGCCATTCCATGGTTCTCTAGATGTGAGCACAAGAACAGGGTAAACTCTCTGCAGAGAGAAAAGGATAAAAAGGAGGAGGCAGGGTGAGTTTCCTCTGGCTCCACCTGCCTTCTACCTGGGATATGATGTACCTCTACACATCTCCTCCTGGACTGAAGCTTGTCTATTCCTGCCACTTATTCCCTGAGAACTCTACTACTGCACATTCAGACAAGGGGAAGGCTTTATTTCTGAGACTGCGGTGAAATCTGAAGCCAGTCAAACAGCATAAAATGTTAGAAAGTAAAAATAAATGTCATTATGACTTCATCCATTATTTGAAGCCTCTGATATCCTAGAAAAATCCAAGCTAAGAAAGTTTATTTGCATAAAGTATTGGGTTTTGGGGAACTCGCAGGCACAGAGCGACACAGAAGAAAGGCAGTGTCTCTGTGGGAAGAAATGTATTTCTTCCACTTGTTGCGCAATTACTCCCACGATGCCTCCCACTGCTTTTCCTGTCAGTCAACGCGTCCTTCCGATAACCAAGGACATCAGAACCTCGTGGTAAGAGTGGAGAATGCAGTCTGAGTGTAGGTGGCAAAGAAACTGGCTGTCAGAGTCAGAAAAAAATTTCCTTATAATGCTACCAGTGACACTAAGTGGCAAACTGGCAAAAAGTGCACAGACTGTGCCCTTGGGATTTGGAAAACTGACGAGTAGACAGGAGCCAGCACCACAGTGACAACCACACTTCTCTGCGACAACAAACCACAGGCTGAGCGTTTCAACTGCCTGCAGGTACAGGCATTCAGAGAAAAGTTCAATGAATTAAAAATCCTCCATGTTAATCATGTTATATCGAGTCTTGTTATTTTAGCAAGCTATCCAATGCCTAATAATTACAAGCTTTTCTGTGCATCAGATATTTAGAATCCCCCTTGTTTTGTGCCATTCATGGCAGTGAGGCATGTAACTGTGGGTAATTGTGGGACTAAAATTAGCTCATTGGGCATAAACAAGTTATAACATATGGCAATGTTGGTCCTTGGGAAATTATAGCTAGTGGTTATAACTAGCTAATCTCAATTGCCTCATAAGGCTATCCAGCATAATTAAAAAGGACATATAAAATCAATTACATTAAAGTATATATTTACAAAAATTAATTCAGATAAAGATGAATGTGAACTGGAAAGCTAACAGTAGTTTAAAATGTGCCCACAGAGGGTTTCTTTTCCCTTTTTAGAAATTATTTAATTATTTTTGAGTATTATAAAATATCTCAAGAAAAACTTTGGAGTATAAAAAGAAATTTAAAATTACTGAAATTCTATCACAATGCTTATCATTGATAATTTTCTGAGATTATTTTTCTGGATTTGCTGGTCTGATAATTTGAAGAACATAATAAAAACTACAGATAGTATTCCACAGGATATTGTTAGAAATGCATGATATTCATTCTCATTTTGTAAGTTGTTTTTTCGTTTTCTTATTGATATCCTGTGAGACACGCACATTTTAACTTTGGTGAAATCTAATTTCTCTCTTTTGTTGTTTGTATTTCTGACATTATTAAAAAAACATTCTCTTGTTTAAATTTATAACATTATTGCTGATTTTCAATCAGGAATATTTAGTAACATTTTCTTTTATGAATTTAAAACTTTAAATTCTAGCAATTATATCTATGACTGATAGCAACTCAGTGTGGGTAGACAGTGTGAGGTGTGTGTCACAATTTCTTCCACTTACATGTGAATGCCCGGTGGTTCAGTGTACCTGATAAAAGACAACTTTTCCCTATTGAATAGTCTGGGCAGTGGCAGAAAACTCTCTTGGGCATAGACATATATTTGGATTCTCAGTTCTATCTGCTGACCTATAAGTAAATCCTTATACAATACCATACCATCAGGAAAACACAGTTCTGTGGTAAGTTTTGAAATTGGGAAGTGTATGCTCTTCAACTCCATTTTTATTTGGGGTGGGGGGTCATGGAAATGTCAGGACTATCTGACAATTTCCACAAGGAAGCCAGCTAAACTTATCATGGAGATTGCACAGAGCTTTAATGTTGTCTTTTAGTTTTTCCAACAATAATTTGCAGTTTTCAGTATGTCAACCTGACAGTTCCTTTTCTCTATTTATTTCCAATAGAATTATTTTCTTGATTTTATTTTCATACCATTGTTTACTAGTTCATTATTTATTACTGATTTTGTAGCCTACACACTGAAAAACTTCATTTTTTCTGATGATTGTTTTTCCTTTTCAGTGTGGATTCTTTATGATTTTTATGTATAAAGACACATCATCTGTAAAACATCATCTGTAAAAAATTGTGTTTCTTTCTGACCAACTTTGATGCCTTCTAATGTATGTCTTGATTAACTGCACCTCAGAGGCTCCAGGGCAGTGCTAAACAGCGGTAACTGGGGACCAGACACTCTCACCTTGCTTTAGAGTCTTCCCAGATTGAGGGTGATGTCACCAGTAATTTTTTTTAAAAAAAGATTTACTTCTTTATTTATTATGTATATAGTGTTCTGCCTGCATGTATGTCTGCAGGGCAGACAAAAAGAAAGCATCAGATCTCATTACAGAGGGTTGTGAGCCACCATGTGGGTGCTGGGAATTGAATTCAGGACCTCTGGAAGAGCAGCCAATACTCCTAATCACTGAGCCATCTGTCCAGTCCCACCCGTGAACTTTTATAGGTATCATTTATTAAGTCTGAGGAAATTCTATCGCGTTAATTTGGCACACACATGTGTGTGCGCGAGTGTGTTTGTGATAAGTGGGAATTATACTTTGTCAAATGCTTTTCCTGTGTCTACTGGATGTAGTTATGACATTTTTTGTCGTTTATTCTTTGAGTATGGTACATTGTACATAGATATTCTGATGTCTAGCAAACTTCACATTTCTGAGATGAATCCCACTCCTTTGTGGTTAATATGATCATTTGGTATGTGACTACTCAGTTTGCTAGTCTTTTGCTGGTTGTTTTGTGTCTATGTTTATAAAGAATTCTGTCCTATTCTTGTCTTTTCTTTTGGTTTTTCTATCAACCTGAGACTGGCCTTATAGAGTGGCTTGGAGTTTCCCATTTCTTTTCTGTTGTTTAGGGAATTTATGAAAGCTGGCATAGACTTCTTTTTCTTTGGCACCTTGAATATACCATCCTTTTTGCCTCCTGGCCTTAACAGTTTCTGCAGAAAAGACAGCTGATTTACTAGAGCTCCCTCATAGACACTGGGCTGACTTCTCTTGACATGTTAAGGTCCCCTTTTCTCTAATAGCTCTACTGTGTGTCTAGGTAGAACATATGAACTTAGTTTATTCTTCTGGTGTATTTAAATCTATGGTTTTCATCAAATTTTAAAAAGTTCTAGTTGGTATTTTTCAAATACTCTGTTGTGGTCTGGCTGCCCTCACTCCCCCGACCAACAGCTTGTACTCTGTAATTGACAAGGATGTTTGTGTTCTTTCTGGCCAGTGGTCTTCTGCAGAAGCGTTCCCAGTACACAATGCCCTAATCTTGACCCGCTGGCTGCTCAAAGGTATAAAAGGCTTAAACTCAGGGCAAAATAAAGGTTGCTGTTCTTCGACCTGAAAAGAAGCCTCCGTGTCTCAATCCCGGCACCCCCATGCCAGTCTCAGCATCCAGGCTGCGCTGGCACAGCAAGACTCCTCTGTCCTCACCCCTCTTCTCCTAGCATACCACCATGAAAATTCTGATGTACTTGACAATATTCGGAGGTCTCCAAGTTACCACCGTGCATAGTCTAATATATTCGGTGATACTCAGCGGCCTCCAGGGTACCACTGTGCATACTTGATGATACTCAGAGACCTCCAGGGTACTCCTTATTTTTATTCTTTTTTTCCTTTATGTTGTGCCAACTTATCCTTTTGTTGTGCTGATCATGACAGCCTTCTTTACTGTTACTGGTCTTTTCTTCTGCTTGCTCAAATCTGCTTTTAAGTCTCTCTAGTAAAATTTTAATTTCTGTTTTCAGGCTTTTCGATTCCTGAATTTTTAGTCATCTTTTGTTTGACACGGGGTTTCTCTGTAGCTTTGGAGTCTTTTAGAACTTGTCCTGGAACTAGCTCTGTAGACCAGGCTGGCCTCAAACTCACAGAGATCCGCCTGTCCCTTCCTCCCAAGTGCTGGGATCAAAGGCGTGCACCACCACACCACCACCCAGCTATTTACTGCTTTAATGAGCTATAGCAACCTACTTCTTTATGTTTCTTGTAACATTATTTTTGTGCCAGAATCAAAATTTTAGGTAATCTAAAGGGAAACTTTGTAAATCGGACCCTTCCCGCTCCATCTTAGTCTTCATGTTGTCCTGTTTTATTCTGTTTCTATTGTTCACATTTATTTAGGGACATTCCTGGAACAATCCTGGAAAAACTGATATCTAGATTGTGTCCAGCTAAGGAAATTTCTCCTCAGATAGCCAAGCGTTCTGTTAAGGGCCGAACAAACCATGTGTGCTGCCTTATGCTGATTCTCCTGTCCTTTACTAAGGGCTCTATGTGTGTGGCAGAGCATACGCAATGCTCCAGCAGTTCCCAGCTCTGCCTTCAAGCCCTGCTTAGTGGAGAGTGAAGTCACCTGAGAAAGGACATCTCTGGTATTTGAAACAGCCTTGCCCGTGTGTATGACTTTCTAGGTTTCCGGTAATACAGATTAGGGCACCCTAATTGTAATAATTTCAGCCACAGAAGGCTGATACTTCCAGGTTCTAGGGGTCATGCAGGTGCAGACAAGCCCTCAGGCAGAAGTGCCTAATGGCCCCTGGGGATGTTAAAGGACCCCTACATGACCCACATGAGGCGTGGATTACTTCATCTACATATGACTCAGCTAAGCTCTTGTGCACATGCATGGATCACATCATCCACGAATGACTCAGCTAAGCCCTAGCACGCATGTGTGAGGCCCATCATATGTGTATGACGTAGCCACGTCAACCCTCTGCGTGCATGCACTAGGCAGTTTTTAAAAGCTGGACACCCATCTTCCTCTCTCTCTCTGCACACTGACTTCCCAGGCCTGTATACACCCCCGTGTGTGTTCCGTATTTCCTTCTCACTCGCGCCAGGTAATTTCCCTAACTTCTTCTGGTATTTGCTCTAATATATCTTGCTCTATGTTTCAGTCAAGCCCTCACATTCCTGTGATGCTAGATAATTGCTAATTACTGTTCTCAAAAACTTGCTGGATACAGTGAGCTTCCTATAATGGGTGCCAAGATTGGCCAAATAATGGCAATACTCTGTGAATGGGCTTTTCTATTTTTCGTTTAGAAAATCGTAAGGACATCAGATGATGAAAACACTCTGAGGATGGGGATTTTCATGAGACTTCTCAAGCTGTTAGCTCCAGCAGTCGCTCTACTGCTGTTTTACACAGTTAGCGCAGTAGTGAGTCTGCTAGTATTTAAGGCTGCCTTACAGGTCGTGCACACACACACACACACACACACACACACACATAAAGATGGGAAAAAGACGAGTAAAAACAGCACACAGCTCACTCTTCCTTTCTTGACTTCTGCCAGTGTTCTCCTTACTTCTCTGGAGACGTAGACCATACCATTCTGAAAATGCTTCCATTTTTAGTCTTTAAAATGTAACTACTTAAAGTGTGTTTCTACATTAATGAACAAAATGTAGCAATCTCATTCATCTACTAATTAGAGCTATGTAGTATTATAATTGTATCATAGCATTGTACCTTCACTACTTGACTAACTGAATGAATGAATGAATGAGTGAATAAATGAATGAGTGAATGGATGAATGAATGATTATCCAGGTTCTTAGGTAGCTCAGATGCCACCAGGAGGAGCAGGTTGACTGCCTACCAAGATGCTGTCTAGAGGGGCAATCATTATCTCTATGAATCTGCTCTGGTGACAAATCTGGCCTTCAGCTTTGCAGGCTCAACTAAAACCCATCTGTCACACCCTAAGTGGGACCATATCTCCAGGACTCCTTCTCATTAACCAAGAGCATACAGATCAGAATACCAACTTACTAATTCATGATAAGATTGATAAATGCCAATGAGGACCACAGTCAACATATCAGTGTATCCACTGTACTTGATGCAGGACATCCTGTAAGACACTTTCAGAAACGTTCTAGGCCAAACACAGAAACAAAAAATGCTATAAATCCCAGTTTTATAAGAAGCCACAATTGTCTATAAGACCTTAACTCTGTATGTTCCTCCTGGTATAAGAGACTGGAAACAAGAGAGAAGTCATCTTGCTATTTAATATCAAAGGTTCTTCACACCTGGAAGGAGAGCATGGGGGACAGAGGAACAAGCACCTTGGTTCTTTTGTTTTGTGTTTCCCTCAGCCTTGGTTTAGAAGAGAGAGCCTCACTAGAAGCTTAGCTGGCTCAGTCTCTCCTACAGAGGGAGGAAGACTGATGGTTACCATAAAAAAACGAGTAGTCTGACACGATGAGACAGTTTCTTTGATGCTAAGAAAGATGGGGAGGGGACAGGTATTCCAAGAGGGGTTCCCAAATGACACAGGCCTGTGTCTCCCTCTCAGGCATGTGGTCTGCTCAGAGGTGCCAGCTTTTCAAATGGCCCACTGCAGCTGTGGTCAAGAGACTAAAAAGCAGAGGCCCAGCTTCTTTTGACTAGTGAATGAAAGAGCAGAGCAAACTCCAAGTTTGAGAAAGAACTCCATTTTAGACAGGACCTAACTAGGGAAGGTGAACGCAGTCCAGCAAAGTCATAAACATTCCCAAGAAACTGTGCCTGCCCTGGTCAAAGTGATTCACCAAGATATTCAGACAACATCTGCTTGCTTCAAACTCCCTTGTAGGTACCTGATTAACCACTGTTTTGTCTGTTTTGAAATTCCCCTATACCCCAACCAATGAATTCAAAAGTTGTGTGCTTTTATCCAAAACACCAAGGCTTGTACCTCCCGGGTTGTGGTTTTCCCCTTTAAAATCTGCTACATCCTGAAGCCTGGGGGTTGTTCTCCCCACCCACTGCAGTGGTGTGTGGGATTGTGGTCCAAGTTAGCTAACCTGTAATCAATAAACCCCAGTGTGTTTGCTTCGGATACCGGATCTGTGGTGGTTTTGTTTGGGGAGTCCCGTGACCCAGGCAGAACAGTGAACATTAGGATTCCTCGTTATAAAACATGACTGAACTTTCATTTCTTCAATTGCTCCTTGTCTATAAGGCAGTGTCTCCATCCTGAAGGCTTGGGCGAATCTCACCAGGGTTGTTCTTGTTGATGTCTTTATGTGTACAGCTGGACACAAACTATGCTGATGTCTGTATGTGTACAGGCTGGTCCTGGGCAGAACCTTTGTTGATGTCTGTATGTGTACAGGCTGGTCCTGGGCAGAACCTTTGTTGATGTCTGTATGTGTACAGACTGATCCTGGGCAGAACCTTTGTTGATGTCTGTGTGTGTACAGGCCAGTTCTGGACAGGACCTTTTGGTGAATATATTTTGAAACCTTTGACTTCAAACCCCTCAAATCAACCAGATGCCTTCTTTGGGTCATCTCAGAACTCAGGCAACGTCTCACCACTATCACCAACTTTTACATTTATACATTTTTATTAAACTGGCTATGTAACATTTTATACCCAGATTACACAAAAATACTCCAGATCCTCCTATTTTTCTGTTTCCCCATCAATATTCTTTTAGTTCCCTTTAATTCTGAAATCTTTTATTTCCTCTCCCCACTTTCTGGAATTCACAGCAATTTCTGACGTGCCTTTTCACAGTTCTGCTCCCACCGTTAACGCTCCTGAGCAATTGCTTTTCATTTCCCCTGCCATCGCCGTAGTCCTCTGTTATCTTATTCTCCCGGCCACTCTGCTCCAATTAGTCAACATTTTCCTCATTTTCATTTCTTCCACCAGTGCAGGTTGCAGAAGAAACAGACAAAAGTCGATAGCTGGCACTCAGGCAGGCCGAGCTTCACAAACCACTCTTCTCTCTGAAATACGGCCGTTGCTCAAGGTCAGCTGCTGTTGGTTAACTCACAAGGCGTACAAGATGCAATCTCCGCTGACCACCAAGAATCAGCAGTCGCCTTTAATGAGTATTTGTACGACTCTCTCCTCTCCCTGCTAGCAAGACAATGATCTCCGGTATCTTACTTTTGGACTTCAAGTATGTGGTGATGCATTTGTACAAAAACAACTCTTACATTCAAAGAGACAGAGACTTCTGGACCTCACAACCATGTGAATAATACATGTGGAGATCCCTTATGATTTAGCCTGATGTCTTTCTGTGTACTCGGCCTGTCTGTTTAACCTCCCTTTAAGAGAACACTGTAACCAACCGATTTGCCCTGGATTTCCTATGTAATCAGCCTTTACAACCTAAGCTAAGGCGTTGCTGTAATCTTAAATTATGTATTATTCTATCCTCTGACCCAGGCAGCAATGTATGTGTGTATGTATGCATGCGATGGCAACCATTTGTTGAAAGCAGCAAGCAGGTCAAAAGCAACGTATGCAACAAATATCCTCCTTAAATGCTGGAAACTGTATTTGTATATTGCTTGAGAGTGGTATGTTTGTAGTTCTGAGTGCTTTGAAGTCAGTAACTTTATTCCCTTGTAAAACTCTGTTAAAGATTTCTGTAGTGTATCTCCCATTGATTTCCTATGCCACAATTTCTCGGCTGTCCAAAAATTATAAAGCAAACCCTCTGGTAGAAACAACACTCTGGCAATCGGAATAGGTCACAGAGACTTCAGATTGACCAAGAGCCACAAACTGCAGTCAGATGGGAGATTTGGGAAGCCAAGTAGAGGCATCAACCTTGGGCTCACTCTTGGTCAAATTAATTCAAGTGGATAAACTGAGCTTTCTTTCACTAATGTGACAACAGTTTGGGCCCTCAGGCTGTCTTTGATGCTTTCAACCAACTCACAAATACCACTTAAAAAGGCATCAAGTATACAGCAAAGTCCTCACTATCTAGAAATAAATCAAATTAAAAACACCGCTCCCTGTGGCGGCCCAGGCCTTTAATCCCAGCACTATAGGCAGAGGCAGGTAGATCTCAGCATTCAGTGCTAGTCTGGTCTACAAAGCGAGTTCCAGGACAGCCAGGACTGTTACACAGAGAAACCCTTTCTTTAAATATATATATTTCTCCTTAGCAGAGAAGACTGTTTCTTTCACAGCAACGCTCCGAAGGAGCGGCCAGGTGCTGTGTACTCAGTGATTGCTGACGCAATACTAATATTGCTGAGCAAAAACTGTCAATCTGCCCATGTCTAAATGCAGGTTCGTTGAAATCTATGACTAAGAGAAATATGCTTAGAGGAGCCAAGTAGCATGCATGTACCTTGTTAAAAATCAGCTTAATGGTGATTAACAAGGTGAGCGTAACATTTAAGGAGAACAGGAAGGAGTCGCTGATAGTCCTTTGGCTCAAAACATTGCCTATAGTCTTTCTCTGTATTACTTGGAAGTCACCACCTCAGAGGGAGGGTGCTGTGCAGCAGTCTCCGCAAGTAGACACTAAAACGTGCACAATTAACAGGAGGGAAGGAAGAAAGAAGGTACAGATATTAAAAGACTCCTAGGAATTCTCCCACATAGGACATAAAACTCCCACAAAAGATCAACATTCATGTCCCTAAGACAAGGAAGTAATGGCACAGTAGTCAAGAGCACAGACTTTAGAATGCACACCTAAAGCCTGCCTCTGCATTTTCATTTGCAAAACGGAGCTCCCGACTAACAATGGGCACATCCAGATAAATCATTGCAGGCTGGAACTACTGAGAATGGAAAATGAACTTAACTAACTTCCTGGAACGCCAGCCAGAAGGGTTGGAGAACAAAACACTCCTGGCCTTTGCACAACCTTGTCCTGAATGCTTGAAATAATGGACTTTCTTACTTCTAGGTTTATATTTGGCAGTTTTAAATCAGATCAACATCTCTCATTATTTCTGCGTATCTGTGCCAATGAAGTTACAATTTTTCACCCCAAATGAGACTTTCAATAAAATAAATTGGTTTTGTTTTCAAAAATTCCGAATCAACCATCAGTTTTTATTAGCTATTTATAAAACTGTTTTATCTACAATGTAAATAGATGATCCATAATTAGCCAGGTAAATAAGGGAAACATGAGTCATAATCTGAATTTATTAGATCTTGCATTCCAGGAAAGCAAGGACCATATCTGTTTCATTTACAGCTTTACAGCCAGAACAGGGCAGTGCATGGTGCATAAGAACATTCTATAGCTACCTGGAGGGAAAAGAGGGAAGAGAGAGGAGAAAGTCAGACAGGAAACCGAGCACCAAGACCAGCTCTTTCCCAGCTTCCTGTTGAGCTCGCTTGACTTTTGTCTTTCACAATAATCAGGGAAGTTTGGTTAGTTTTTTATTGTCCTGAATTTGGCCCATAATTCTGACTTGCCTGTTGACTTGTCTGTTGCATAATTTGTCAGAAATGGGGTGAGAAGAACAGCCTAAGGAAACAATGCACTGCTTTGAGATTTGCAGAACTGAAAAACATCTGTGGGTAAGCAAACAGGAACAGGTACTTGTCACCCAGCCCCTGGCAAGAAGACACTGGGCAGTTCACGGGCACACATGGCCTCCTTCCCTGGATTAGCCTCTTGGTGAGAGGGTCCTTTAGGGCAGGGCTCCTAAATTCTTTGATTTGTGATCACTTTTTACTCAAGAAAGTTTTACATTTCCCTATATATAGACGAGTTATCAAATCAAATAATTTTAGGACAAATTATAAAGAAATTTATTTTAAAACAATTATTTGACATGCATATACTTTCACTATTGGAGATTAATGAGATGAATGTATTGGCTTATTTTCTTATAACAAATTAATTCTTGACTGAATATTTGGTCCTTAAGGATATAGAGCATCTTCAACATGTTTCAAAACTGATTGATATTTTACTTTTATAATAATCATGAGTTCTAATAATGCTACCTTGCATGAAAATGTAGTACAAAATGGCAGAAGTATGATTAGGGTCATCTCAGAAATTGTTGGAAATTCTGTTCTAATTCCAAGCCAAAATTCATTTAACAATTTTTTTGAATAAAATTTGAATCATCAACTCAAACAGTAATTTTTAAAATAAAATATTCTGGCACAATGTAATCTAAAGATATACTAATTTGATATTAACATGTAGAGGACTGACAGAAAAATTATTGAAAGTCTTTGTTTTCCATAATTAAACCACATGCTTCTAGAAGAGCAAAAATCTGTGCACAGACAATAGACTCAAGTCTGAGCAGAGGAGCTTCAGGCAGAGTTGTTGGAGCTGTGTGGTGTGACGTCATGGCACAGTGATGTCATTGTAATCAAAGTGTCAGTGAAGTCCCAAGACATAACACGGGTAAGCTCTGCCAAAAGCCTTGGTTCATGATACATTTGCCTTTTAATGAAGTATTGGCCATTGCATGTTCAGAAATTTCATGGGTGACAAATTTTTCATAATTCCCACATTCGCGTGTAGTAGTGAGCAACAGTTTATGAGGTTTAGCCCCAGGACAAGAGTTTGTACCTTCCAACTAGCAAGCTTATCACAGTAAAGTTCCTTTGTTGGAGGAGGGAGGCCCACTTGTTGGTTCCGGTAGCCCAGCTAGCTTAGCCCTGAAATAACCACACAGAAACTATATTAATTAAATCACTGCTTGGCCCATTAGCCCTAGCTTCTTATTGGCTAACTCTTACATCTTAATTTAACCCATTTCTATTAATCTGTGCATCACCACGAGGTCGTGGCTTACCAGCAAAGTTCTGGCATGTCTGACTCTGGCAGCAGCTCCCTGGCATCTCTCCATTCTTCCTCCCAGCATTCAGTTTAGTTTTCCCTGCCTACCTAAGTTCTGCCCTATCAACAAGCCAAGGCAGTTTCTTTATTCATTAACCAAGAAAAGAAATACATAGATAGAAGGACCTCCTACACCATTCCTTCTTTACTGCCATGTTCCTTTCTGATGAAATGACTTAGTCCCATAGTGAGGAGACCTACCATGAGAACGGTAAGAGCAAAAGAATACAGGAAGAAATCAATATGGGCAGGGGGGGGCATTATTTATGCAATAAAGAGTACATGTCACAATAAATAAATAACAGTCATGGATCTTCACATGTGGAATAAAATTAAGTGAATATATATATATATAAAGAAAACTTTAACAATATAAAGCAAAAATGGGAGAAGCTCAGTAATAATAGGAGACCTTTTAGAGACAACCCATTTAATGGCTGCTCATACATAGCAGCCTGCTGAATTCTGTTACACAACTTGGTCTATATTTTTGTCAGTTCAGGGAGGGAGAGAAACCAGTTTAATTTATAGTCCTGAGTGAATTTAGTCATGTGTGGAAATATCACAAGTGATCATCAGGTTTTAACCTTATTATCATGGTTTAAAAATGTTTTAATAATTCTTTGGGAATTTTATACAATGTGCTTTGACCATATTTACTCATCACCCCCTACCTTCTCAAGTCCACTCCTGCTTCCTTGCCCCCAAAACATCTTGTTCTTTAAAAAAAAAAATAACCCACTGACCTCAATGTGCGCTCTCCATGTGCTCTCTGGTACAGAACCATCCACCCGAGCGTGGTACACCTCCCAGGCGCCGCAACCTTACAGAAAGTTGACTCTTTCTCCCCTATCAACTATTCACAGATCCTCAGACAGAGGTGGAGGTTCATGAACCCTTTGCACATCACAGCAGAACGCTACTGGCTAGATCTTGTGCCAGCAACCACAGCTGCTGTGAGCTCGCAGTGCATTGGTTCTGTCAGTGTTACCCTGGTTTTATCTGTCTATTTTGTGTAGTACCTTAATATTTCCTTTCCAGTCTATGTTCTGTAACATGGATTATATTTCTTTTCTCTGTACTTAAAACAAAACGTCTTTAGAAGATGGAGATATGGCTCAGGAGTTAAGAGAACTTACTGCTACATCAAAGAACTGAAGTTCAGTTCCAAGCACCAAATAGATGGCTCACAGATGTCTGTAACTCCAGCTCCAGGTAATCTGACAACCGCTTCTGACCTTCATAGGAGCGTGTGCGCGCGCACACACACACACACACACACACACACACACACACACTTAAATAGAAAATAAAATTTAAAACTCACTTTTATTGAAATATAATTTTATTTATTTATTTATTTTTGATTTTTTTTTTTTGAGACAAGGTTTCTCTGTAGCTTTGGTGCCTGTGCTGGAACTGGCTCTTATAGACCAGGCTGGCCTCAAACTCACAAAGATCTGCCTGCCTCTGCCTCCCGAGTGCCGGGATTAAAGGCATGTGCCACCACTGCCCGGTGAAATATAATTTATATGACTTAACCTCTCCTCATATACATTATACCTTTTTCTATTTCTATGCAATATGGAAGGTATACTTTGATTTCAAATTCTACTTCTTCTAAACATTATTCTGCTTTAAAAACACACTGAAACTATGATACTAGTTATCAGAAGGAGTAAAATTTTAAATTCAGTACTTTAGAATCATCTTCTAAATACTAAACTAGCATTTATTTCCATTGGTAAGAATAATTAATATAGTTTTATTCTGTCTGATAAACAATGTCCAACAGTTATATATTAAGGATACAGAACTGATTTCAATCTTATAACAATTCCTTCCATAATATCAAATCCCCCTCCCTGCTTTCTCTTGATGCTGTTTATTTCTGACTGGGCTAGAGAAGGCATGTAAGTGAATTTTTAGCTTTGTGTTATATGAGGTCTTCCAGATCTCGAGATGTCTTTCTGATCCACTCCGGAGCTTAGGGATTAGCAGTTCCTCATCCTTAAGGGCCCTTCTAGCATTCTCATGGCTCCCATTTTGTGGGGAGCTAAGGCTAATGTAGTCCTTGCTTCGTAGGAAACTGTGAATGAGCCCCTGCTTTACTAAATGTCTGTCAGAATTCTGCTTTTGAAATCAAAATATATTAAGCAGAATATGTGTAGATGCTATCTATTCCCATTAACTTTACTAAAGCATGCAGCATTTTTCAAATTGCAACTTCAGATCTGGTCTGAATCCTGGGAAGGTGGTGTCTGTATATTTAATGTTTTAATTTGTATCTATGAATATTGTATCTGCCGTGTGCTGGGTTATCATTTCCCATTGTTTTCATCTGACATAGAATTTTAAAGTAACGTTTACTATGGATTCACAATGTGCTGGGAGGATGAATTATCTCAATGAATCTTCATAAGACTTTATGAGTTTTCCCATTTTATGGTTGAGAAACTTAAGGCTTATAAAAAGATACAATTATGTTGTCAGTGTTGCATAACTCTAAGTAGTGGGCAGTAGTGGAGAGACAAAGTTCGAATTTTAGAATCTGTGAGGTTAAGCAACATATTCCTAATAGGAGTATGTTATATGACAGATGGAAATAGACTATGATAGAATGGGTCTAAACATTTCTAAACTTTGTGGCTCCTACTCAGATGGTTTCGGGGCTCTCTGCCTTATTAGATATTACCTTAGGACAATTATTTGGTGCACCCACAAAGAAGCCCATTATCAAATACATCATTAAACTGCCCTACCTTTTAGATGTTCTTATTCCTTGAAGCCAGCTTGGTACAATTAAAATATGTGTCATATTCAAGACATCAAAAAGAGAAGCATTTCGGTGTTTCTCTCAGATGTATCATTATGTTTAAGAACATTATTTACTGATATAATGGAATAAAGGAAATATTCAAGAAACTACCAGAAATGTAAAGTCAGGCTTACAAACTTATGAGGGAAAGCCCAAATGCTGGCAATTAGTTTATTCTGACTTAAACTGATTTTCACTGACCAAGGCCCAAGAAATGTGAACTCTTCCCCAATAATTGTTTTTAAGTTGGTTCCCTGGGAGGCTAATTTGTCAAGTTGACCCTGTCCGAGGTCTGATGATCGATCAGCCTAGGTATCTATCCTCACCTTACTGTGGCCCTTTTGGATTAGACATATCAGAGGACAGCCAAGTTTATACATTCACATTACCTGACCCCATTTCTCTCAGAATTTCTGTGTTTATAAAATATAAACACATTAACTTTTTGTGATTGGTTCCTGTTTCAGAACTGAAGAGAAACACACTGCATAATAATTTTGGAAACAAAATTATTTGGAAACAAAAATAAAGACTTAAAGGATTTAGGAGAGGCCTTTGCCAAAATCCAGCACCCCTTCATGATAAAAGTACTGGAGAGAATAGGGATACAAGAGACATACCGCAACCTAATAAAGGCAGTTTACAGTAACTGTAGGCCCATATTTCTACATGGTGTGACAGCCAGGCTCAGTACATAGTTAGTACCTGAAGTAGTCACGTACCCTTCCAGACAGGTTGCAGCTACCCTAACAAAAGCTCAGAATATGCTGCTCCTTTTTTGTAATTATGTAGATCGCCTGAGAAGAGGTGTCAATTCCAAGCTACTGACAGAGCTGCCTATGTGACTTTAGTCCTCCTACCCCAGAAACAGAATCCTAATGAACTTCTATCTCAGTTTACTTAGGGGGATAAAAGGTGTTTGGATAATAAATGCTGGTGATCTTCAGGATTTAAATGAACCCTGAGATTCCCTTCCAATATTGCTGTGTGAACTGTGTCTCAATTATTCCCATGCCTTCATGCTGGTCCAGAGAGGGAAAAATAGTTTATGTTGGGGCATTGGACCCCGACAAGTAACCTCATAGGCAACATCAACTTAAGTGGAGAGAAACTCAAAGCAATTCCACTAAACTCAGGAACAAGACAAGGCTGTCCACTCTCTCCATATCTATTCAATATAGTACTTGAAGACTTAGCTAGGGTTACAAGACAACAGAGAGTGATCAAGGGGACACAAATTGGAAAGGAAGAAATCAAAGCATCTTTATTTGCAGGCAATATCTTACACACATACATACACATATGATACATAAATGACCCTAAAAATTTTACCTCAAATCTCCTACAGCTGATAAACACTTTCAGCAAAGAGGCTGGATAAATAATTAACTCACAAAATAAGGAGCATTACAATATACAAATAGCAAATGAAATGAGAAGGAAATCAGGGAAACAAAACCTTTCATAATAACATCAGATAATATAAAATATCTTGGGATAACTCTAACCAAGCAAATGAAAGATCTGTATGATAAAAACTGCAAGTCTTTAAGAAAGAAATTGAAGAAGATACCAGAAGATGGAAGTATCTCCCACGCTCATGGATTGGTAGGGGTCACATAGTAAAAATGTCCATTCTATAAAAAGCAATCTACAGATTCAATGCAATCCCCATCAAAATTCCATCACTATTCTTTACAGATCTTGAAAGGGCAATTTGCAGCTTCACATGGTGATGTGGGATTCAGTGAGTACCATGGGTGAATAAAGAAACTGCCTTGGCCTATTGATAGGGAAGAACATAGGTAGGTGGGGGAAACTAAACTGAATGCTGGGAGAAAGGAGGCAGAGTCAGAGAGAAGCCATGGAGCTGCTGCTGGAGACAGACAGGCTGAAACTTTGTCGGTAGGCCATGACTTCATGGTGATGCACAGATTAATGGAGATGGGTTAAATTAAGATGTAAGAGTTAGCCAATAAGAAGCTAGAACCAATTGGCCAAGCAGTGTTTTAAATAATATAGTTTCTGTGTGATTATTTCAGGAGTCTGGACAGGCAGGAAACAAACAAGTGACCTCATTACAATAACATGAAAACTCACAAAACCCAGGATAGCTAAAACAATTCCCTAAATAAAAAAAAGAGCTGCAGCTCTGATTTCAAGTTGTACTACAGAGGTATGGTAATAAAAACCACGTGGTATTGGCACACAAGCATACACATTGATCAATGGAGTAGAATTGAAGAGCCACACGTAAATCAACACACATAGACACCAGACTTTTTTTTTTTTAATAAAGAAGCAGGAAATACATAATGGAAAAAAGACAGCATCTTTAAGAAATGCTGTTTAAACTGAATGTCTGCATGTAACAGACTGCAAATAGATCCATATCACCCTTCACAAAACTCAACTCCAAATGAATCAATAACCCCAACATAAATCCAGATACACTAAACCTGATAGAAGAGAAAGTGAGAAATAGCCTTGTACTCATTAGCATAGGAAAAGACTTTCTTAATTGAATAATCAGGCACTAAGATCAACAATCAATAAAAGAAACCTCATGAAACTGAAAAGCTTCTGCACAGCAACAATCATTGTCATTAGGACAAAGCAGCAGCCTACGGAATGGGAAAATATTTTTACCAACTGCATATCCAATACAGGGCTAATATATAAAGTATATAGAGAAGTCAAAAGGCTAGAAATCATGAAAAAATAACCAAACTAAAAAGTGAATTACAGACCTAAACAGAGAATTCTCAGAAGAGGAAACTCAAAGGCTAAGAAACACTTAAAGAAATGTTCGACATCCTTAGGCATCACAGAAATTCACATCAAAACTACTCTGAGATGTCATCTTACACCAGTTAGAATGGGTAAGATCAACAATACCTTGATAGCAGCTCCTGTGGTGAGGATGTGGAGTAAGGGAAACACTCCTCCATCGCTGGTGGGAGTTCAAACTGGTACAACTTATGGAAGCGAGTGTGGAGGTTCCTCAGGAAGATGGGAATGGATCTATCCTAATATCCAGCTATACCACTCTTGGGTGTATACACAAAGGATGCTCCATCCTAACACAGAGACACTTACTCCATCATGTTCCTTCTGCTCTATTTATAGTAGTCAGAACTGAAAATAAATTAGATGTCCCTCAACGAATGAAAGGATACGTTTATACTATGAAATATTACTCAGTCATTAAAACTGACATTATTAAATTCACAGTTAAAGGACTGAAACTAGAAAAAAAAATCCCAATTGAGATATTGAAGACCCAGAAAAACAAGCATGGCATATATTTGCTTTTATGTGAATGTTAACTGTTAAGTAAATAATAAGCAATCTGCAAACCATAGAACCACAGATGCTGAGTATAGAGTAAGGACTGTGGGCAGGGGGCAGAGTTCCCCAGGGAAAAGAAATAGAATAGAATAATTATAGATGGATGGGGGCACCTGAAGTGGGAGGATCAAGTATGGAGGAGGAGAAAAGAGGGGTATGAGGGAGGGAATACAGGAAGAGGCAGCTAAAATTAAGGTTCATTTGAGGGTTAGTATGCAAACCTGATATAGTAGAAGTTTACTAAAATATATACTTATATAAGGGGGACCTAAGTGAAATCTCCAGCTAACAGTGAAGAAAGAGCCCCAACTGGCCATTTTCTGTCACTAAATAAAGCTTTCAGGATTGGGTTACATCTAACTGAGTTGTTGGTCAAAGGGTCCCATGAGAACCTCCAAGCAACGCAGGCCATTGGCATGGCTATAGGTTGCTCTCCACAAATGGACAGCAAGGGCCCCTTGCTGAAGACAACACCTGTACTACTCATTGAACATGCAGAAGTTGCACAGGTGCCTTCACCCTCACAGTCTAGAGCCTTTGGTACAGGATGGCACTCTGCGCACTATCAAAGGAGAAACAGAAACACCAACTCAGCCACAAACCCTGTGATCTACAACGATGTTCTGCCTGAAAGCTATGCGAAGACAATGGGGGCAGAAAGCCTGTGGAATAACCAGCCAATGTCCGATGTAACTTAAGGTCCATTACACAAGATGGAGCCCATATCAAACACAGATTGGGTGAGCAATAACCAAAGTAGAGATAGCCCAGGGACAGAGGTAAAACCAAACCAACCAACCAAAACAACAACAACAACAACAAATCCAGTCCATTAAAATTACACCTAATGCCGTTCTGATAGGCTTTTCCATCAATACCTTGCAAGTCCTTTGTGGACATGGTATGGCTTTCACTTTAGTGTTTTTATGGGATTCCTGAGTGCGGGTCTCTACATCTACACTTAGTTCATGTGCCTTTTGGGGGGGCTCTTTTCTTTCTGTTGTTTTCTCCAATTCCAACGTATTATTTTTTAATATATTTTGTTTTATTATTATCCCTTATAAGCCTACTTGTTTTCTAATGGGAGACAAAAAGGGATCCGGATGGGAGGGGAAGTAAGGAGGAACTGGGAGGAGTAGAGGGAGGAAAAACTGTAATTGGTATATTACGTTACGGGGGATCTATTTTCAAAGGGGAAAAAAAGAAAAAATAGCAAACTGAAATTGTTTTTTAAATATCCACTTTTTTCAATGGATCTAGACTTGGGGAAAAACATTCCAGATCTACGTATCCATCAAAGATTGTATTAAAGACACAGGAAGCTTCACACCAAACTGTTAAACACATGAAAAGATACTTAACATCATTAGTTATCAGGGAAATGCAAATTAAAACAATGAAATAGCACTGTATAATCACTGAACGGCTCCATCAAAGCACAGGCAATAGCATCTCAGTGTTCAAAGATGCAGAGGAAGCAGAGCTTATCTCTGCTACTTGTTGGAATGCAAACCTGTGCAGTCACTTTAGAAAACAATCTGGCAGTTTCTTAAAAGCTAAAAAACATTTACCATATGTCCAATGAATTCTCCTCCTCTGTATCTGCCCAAGAACTGTGAAAACATGTGTCAACACAAAGGTTTGTACAGGGAGTGCTACCAGCAGGTTTTATTCATAATAGATAAAACCTAAAAATGACATATACGGTGTACCCCTCCAATGGAATGCTATTCGGTAATAAAGAAAAATGAGCACAAAACACATTGGAAAAGCATGTTCTAAAAAAGAGGCTTGATGCTTTATATTATTCATTCCCCTTATGAATTTCTGGGGAGAGCAAACTCATTTATGACAGAGAATCAGTGATTTCTTAGAGTTGGTGGTAGTGGGATGTAAAGAGACAAGATGTTTTAAATATGCCACAAATCTTCTGTATCTTGATCATGATGGTGTCTAGAGATGTGTCGCTTTCTCAAAACCTGTGATCCGCATGCACAAAATGGGTGCATTTTCTTGTGTATAAATCACACCTCTATAGACTTAATTTTAAAAATTAAGGTGAAAGAATTGGTCAGCTGGGATAGTTCTAAATTCTTTTGCAGTACTACACATATTTTATTTTTCGCAGATGGGGCTTTTATAAGAAACCACAAGTAAGTGAACTCTAAATTTCTAGTTGAATGGTAAAACAAAGGCCATGCTTATTGAGAAGGCACAGGGAAACTTAGAAAACATTTTTCGTTTTGGGAATGTGCAGATTCAACCTTCTTAGGAGTTCTGCAAAGCTGAGAGGTTCCTGTGGTAATCTGGCCTAGGAAAAGTGGGCGGGAAAGGAGTCACTGTGCAGTTAACAGCCATAGAAAATGGTGACCTAATTCTTCACAGGTGCAGATGGTTTTAAGGACTCCAACCAGCGAAGCTTTTGTCATTTCTTTCAAAGTCTATTCCAAAGAATACAGAGATTATAATAATGAGACTCGGTTGAAAATGCTGCTTTCCTTCAGCTCGCTCTTTTCTCGCTGCTCACGTAGGCCTCTGCAACACTTGCAAGTTTCATTGTAAAGAAGAGAAGTCAACCCCCTCCAATGATGAAAAGAGAAAAAACCATTTTCCCAGGCCAGTGTGTTTTGTGAGGAATTAGGCTTTCTCTAGCACCCTCCCCTCTTTTGTCAGTCCCCAGGAGTTTAAACCAGACACCTGTGGCGATAGCTAGTGAGTCAACAAATTCTCTCCTGTTCCGTGATTAAACAAGGTATGGAACTTTACAAGGCCAGGAGGCATCCAGTCCTATCCACAACAGCAGGACTATTTTAACCTTCATGTAGCCCTAACTGAACTGGGAACTGGAGACTGTCCAGATATTCGGGAAAATGCAACCAATTTGAGACATTACCTTTTTGTCCTTACCAAGCAAAAATTCCAACAAGAAAGCTAAGCTTCAGGGAACATTGCATATCAGAATTTTAAAGTCCTAATCAAGGGACTCTACAGCCCAACGACGCTGACCTTCTCAGAAAGACTCTTGGGACTTTCAAGGAAAGAGTCATGCGATACATCTTAGAGGTATAAATATTATTGGCGATGTGATTTGCCAGTATATTTTGGCAAGGATAAGGAAGAGTATTGGCCAAGGCCTCCTTCCCTTCCCAGAGCCAGGAGATAATTCAACAACTTTATTTGCTTCTTGGTATCCACCCAAAGAATATATTTTGACAAATGCTTTCCTAGAGTGTTCTTGGTCGGGATTCCATTTGTAATTCAGTCCAACTTTCACCATAAAAACCAACATTCTATGAAAAGTAGAGAATGTATTATCAGAAGGGAATTTGCCCCTAGAGGGAAGATGAATGATTGGGAGGTCTCTGCTGGCATCCACCTTCTTTCGGGCTCATGGCTCTTATGACACATTACAAAGCTCTGTCTGAAATCCTTTTTAGGTTTTGTTCATTAAAATGATCACTACTTGAAGATGCTTGATTTTTGTTGTGCTTAATGAGTCTTTCATAGTCAAATATAAACTTGATGAGGATAGGACTTCCATCTTCTTGATCACTCCCCAGAAACTTGAACAGAGCTTAGAACATACCAGTGCTCTCAAAGTGTGTGGAATGCTTGAATAAACTGTTGAATGAATGACTTTGTCCTGTCCTGACATCCCACCACCAATAGTACTGTTCGTGTCCCGCCCCACATCAAATGCCAATAGTTCTATTTTTTTTAAAGTCGTGACTCCTTTACATCATCAAACAGTACCTCCCAAACTTTAGTTTTCATAAGAATATCTTTATATGCTTAAAGATGTAGATCCTTAGCCCAAATATTAAGAGGTATGTGGACACTCAAGAATTCAGATATTTAGGTGGTAACACAGGTGATGTTGCAGTAGTTAAAAACAATGATGTGGAAAATGTATGAATGTGAAATAGTTTGGTACAGAAAACAAAGGCAGACACCTATGAATAACAGGTAAGGCAACAAACAATGCTAGGGAACTATAGTATTTCCTAGAAAACAAATAAAGAAATCCTAACACCTCCAGCTTGCCTTCAGAAAGCCACTGTTTACTGAAAGATGGAAGCAGGATCTGTGAGGTTCTCATGGTGTTTTTAGAAATCTTTATTTTTAGGGTCAAGTTTTACAAATCTAAATGTTAATATGTCAGTCTTCTGTCAGCTGCTAGCAAATAGGAAGTATAAGCACATGTGATTATGAGCCTTTTAGTTTGATTTTATTTTCATTACTTTTCAACAAGCCCAAGTTTTCCTGGGTCAGTCCATACAGATGTCAGTTCTACTAAACAGATTTAACTTTACAGATACCTTAGGAAACACCCCAAATTCTACCATGCACAATGTTTAGTACGATGTGATTCTCCAAATTATTTTTCTACAGATGAGATTTATTATGAGCTTATTTCAAAATAAAGTTTGCAGTTATTACTAGGAGTATATCATGTCAATAAGGCAAATAAATACACCCTGGAAGGCTGATGGGACCAAAACATTCTCCTAGATCATTGAATATTCAAAAACAACTTTACATGTTCCATATACGTCTTCCTTTCCAATTTATATCCCTTTCATTTCCTTCAGTTGTCTTATTGCTCTGGCTAGAACTTCAGTTAATATAATGAATAGATATGGAGATATTGGACAGCCTTGTTTTGTTCCTGATTTTAGTGGACTTGCTTTGGGTTTCTCTCCACTCAATTTGATGTTGGCTGTGGGCTTGCTGCATATTGCTTTTATTATATTTATGTGTGTTTCTTGTATCCCTGATCTCTCCAAGACTTTTATCATGAATGTTAGATTTTGTCAAAGGCTTTTTGTGAATCTAATGAGATGATCATATGTGTTTTTCTTTCAGTTTGTTTAGATGGTATAT